>JAMZEH010000037.1:19787500-20323632 GCA_024699665.1 Ostrea denselamellosa
GTGAAATAAATTTTTGTTTTGAAAAGGTGTACAATGTAAACAATAGCCATTGAGCTTTACAAGCTATGCGAGCACTCGCAAAGCTCAATGGTGGTTGTTTGCATTGTACTCCATTACAGGTAAACTCTTTACTCCTGCACCTGTGGAAGTAAAGTGGTACATATATCATTACAACTAGTAAGATATTGAAGGCAGAAACATTGGAAATTGGAATCTACATGTATATATTACACCTTTTAGAGTTGCTGAGGAACTTGAATGGATGATGCTTACAAGAATTGTATCATGATGAATGTGAAGAAACCTGAATTGTGTTTTGTTTTATTTCATAAATTTGGTAGGTAGGGCAAGTAAAACGACAGGTAGGACGAGGAATTTTGGCCATGCTCTTGCTCAATTGCTTTAAACATCTATTTGTCAGCCTCTGGTCATCATTTGCTAAGGTTGGTTTGTTGTATATTGTTTTACATCGCATTCGAGAATCTTTCACTCATATAGATATCACCACTGCCAGTAATGGATTTTTGCGGCATCATCTGAAGGACCGTCCCATTTTGTCACCTCTAAGTCTTACTAAAAGCAAAAGTTGAAATGTTTATATTTGATATTAAGTAAAAGTAATTGGAAACTCTGTATATATCTTTTATTGTACATTGCATGCTGTAGACCCACACTGTTTTACATTCATGCTTGAACCAAGACAATGATAATTTGTATAATTGTTATGAGGTTCCCCTTGATGACAGCAATACTTTTATTTTTGATACACTACAGAACATATGTTCCATCTAAAGATAAAATTAGGATGATGCAATCATCTGACGTCTCCTACCCCAGGGGGTCCAACCTAATTCCCTTTGTGAACACATATTTTCCTTTGCTACAAATAAAATGGTAGACTCTTTGCAAACGCATATTTTCATTTGCAACAAGTAAAATGGCGGAGACAAAGTGGAAACAAAGAAGAGGTCAGTGATAATCATGCAATTTTCAAAACAATAGTTATTTAAAAGACTGACGCATGAATGTTACATTTTGGTGCGTTTATTCCTATTTTGAACTTACAGATAAAACAAAAATGATTTAAGAAAAATCATTTTTGGATGTATGTCGGCACGTGCTGACCTCACATGACCCTACATAATTAGCATTTTTATTAAACTTGTGCTGCAAGTTTATATCGTTTTTCTGAACCTGCGTTATAAAACCGGAAACAGTTTTGTTGTGTGATAAATCCAATTCAAACATGGTGGGCTGATAGGGGGTGGGGGGGGGGGGGGTCATGAGGAGGAGTGCCATCAAGTTTCCAAGTTTTCAAAATGGCCATCAATTGAAGATGGCTGCCAAAAACATCAAGGTTATTGGATAGCAACCAAATTTTTTTTCTAAGGTGAATTGAGCATCTGTTCGGTTTATTATGTCTTTCCACCGGCAATGGTAACGTCTCAATATGAGTGAAATATTCTTGAGCGGGACGTTAAACAATATATATCAATCAATCTACCTTTCGGTGGAAAGACCTTTCATTATTGTTCTGTTTATTATTATTATTAGGTCTTCCACTTTTCTGTGAAAACACTATTGATATTGTTCTATTTATTATCCTACGTTAGACCTTTCTGTTTTTCTTATGTTTCTTTTTCTCTTTTATTAAAGTCTTCCATTTCCATTGGAAGACCTTATAGTGATTCTTGCGTTTCTTTTTGTCCTCTATGATTGAGGTCTTCCGTTCTAACGGAAGGCCCTTCTGTTATTCTTGCATGTCCTTTCCTCTTTTATTAAGTTGTTCTGTTCCGACAGGATTTTCCTTTCCAATTTTTCAGTTTTAAATGTGCATAAAAGAGTCTGTTATTCTTATGTTTCTTTTCACCAGTAATGGTGACGTCTCCATATGAGTAAAAAGATTCTCGGAAGGGACGTGTTTTATATATATATATATATATGTGTGTGTGTGTGTGTGTGTGTGTGTATTTATATAGATAGATAGATGTAGATATAAATATATACATATATATATATATATATACAATCATGCAATCCTCTTTTATTATTATTTTTAGGTTACCTGAGTAAACTCTAGTGACCTATTGCAATTGGTCTTCATCCATCGTCATGCGTTAACAATTAATGATTTTTAACTTCTTGATAACTACCATTCGAATTCTTTTCAAATTTGGTATGAAACACCTTCGGGACAAACTGAATATAAATTGTAAATTTCAGGACTCCTGGGGCCCTAGGGGCAGGCCCAAAACTTTCAAAAAGTGTCCAATTTTCAAAAATCTTCTTCTGTAGAACTGCATATTTGTAAGAAATACTGAATGCATAGTAATGTAGAGCAGGAAAGCGTCTATCAAAATTGTAAATTTCATGATCGTCGAGGTTCTGACCCCAGGGCGGGTCAAAAAATGATATCTGGTATTTATTGGTAAAACATTTTAAAAACATCTTTAATGCTATTGATACCACACTGAAACTAAATGGATATTTGGATACTGAGCAGGTAGCCTTCACCAAAGTTTCATGATCCCAGAGGTAGAGGTTTTTGGTATTGGGTGAGGCGAAAATGGTCAGTGACTAAATGTGTTAACAATTGAACATTTTTAACTTCTTGATAACTACCATTGCAGTTCCTCCAAAATTATGTATGAAGTATCTTTTGGACAAGGTGAACACAAATTTTAAATATCAGGGCTCATGCCCTAGGGTCGGAACAAAATCTGTTACTGTAAGAGGAATGTATATTCCGAAATTTTAATTTGATCATAGCTCAAAAAAGTTTTAAAAATCTTCTTGGACAAATGTGGGAGAAAACCAAATGCATGATTGTGTACAATGAAGCCCTTTACTAAATTTATGAAATTCATTGCACCTTGGTCAGGGAATTATTTGCAGATTTAAATGCTTCGAACTTCATCTTTTGCATTGTAACTGAACGGGAATGTATTTAGAAAGCTCATAAAGTTGTGAACAAAAGATGCAGAATGAGGCTTTAATGCAAATACGAGACTTCCCGACAGGTCTATATATGAACTATGATACCCAGGTGACTGTAAAGACCTGTGGGCCTCTTGTTATTATTGTTCTTTTCCTTACTGAATTTTGAATGCGATTTCTCATAAAAGACTGGATAGAATTTCATGGAAACTATTAGGAAAGATGCATCATAGGATGAACTATATTATTTATTTTGTCTTTCCCAAATTCACTGCCGGTCGCGAGTTATAGTTGAATACTTTTATCAAAATTCACTTCCAATCGTGAGATATGTCCAATATCCGTTTTTCAAAGTAAGGTTTTATCTGTTCGTTTTCTCATAAACGATTGAAGATTGAGTTTTGAAACTTTCAGGAATGATAGATGGTGACTAATAGATGTGACATACGTCTTTCAGTTTTGTAGCCGTCACTTACGTAGTCCACCTGAAGTAGTTCAGAAATCTGCAAATTTTCATTTTCTTTAGTTTTGAATGTTCATAATAGAGTCCAACAGAGCATTTCAAGTCATACCATTTCCACTGGAAGTTGGTTCTACCAAACCGGAGTTGCTCGTAAATAGATCGTGTCTAGTTATCATTTTTATTCTTATTATTTTCTTTCTGGAAATAAACCTATATAGCCTATCATATTCAATATCATGAAAGATGGTCAGATATCACGCTGCGTACTTGAACATTGCCCCTGAGAAGATTATGGAACTTGACGCCAAAAAAGTATTGTTATTCTCGGAAACCGTGAATGGTAAGAACATGAAACTTTCACTAGAATAATTAGCAGATTAGGGCAGAAAGAAAAATATCTCAATTTCTTGGGTTCATTGATCCACAAAGAGAGTTATTTCAAGATAGTGAATATGATGGACTATAGGCCTATATGTTTTCAATAAGTCTTAAGGTAGTAAATATTTTTTTGGACAGAAAGAAAATAATAATAATAATAATGATAAACAGAACAATAACTAAAGTGCTTTCCACAGAGGCTGGTATAGAAAATGTTCATTTTTACAAATTTTGAATAACCTTGACCTTTGAGGATCACTAAATTACTAGACTAATTAGCAGATTAAGGCAAAAGAAAAAAAAATCTTAATTTCGAGTGTTCATTGATTCCTAAAGGGAGTTATTGCCCCTTAAACGTTACGATTTTTACTTAAAAATATACAAATCCTAAAGTATTAATTGTTGAAAGATGGAATGGGATCTTTGGCCTTTGATCTTGAAGATTAGATTATGGTCAAGGGTAAAGGTCATTCGAAATCTATGGAGAAGAGTATTTTTACATCGTCTCCAGCATATACGATATCCTTAACATATAATAAATACGAGAGTCCTATCCCATCTGATTGCAATGCATTGCATTTTGACTTTGAACACTGACCTATCTTTGACTTGTGTAAAAACCATTGTTATCAGGATCGTATCAAAACCGTAATGGTAGGAAAATGAAATCTTCACGAAACATTCAATTAATGAGTGGAAAAGACCAATTCTTACGTTTCAAAGTTCGTTGATCCCGAAAGGGAGTTATTGCCCCTGAAAGTTTATGATATATACGTAAAAATTTTAGCACCTAAAGTATTAATCGTAGAAAGACGGAACCAACTCGAATGGGATCCTTGATCTATTTAAAAGTAGGTCAAAGGTAAAAGTAATTTGAAATATACGAAAATGAGTATTTTTTATACCGTCTTCAGCGTTTTGAGATATCCTTATCATATAATAAATATAAGTAGACACATTCAAACTGATTTCAACTCATTGCATTTTGACTCTGAACTTTGACTGATCTTTCTTCCATAGGGGGCCTCCGTGGCCGAGTGGTTAAAGCATTGCGCTCAAAATCACAAAGCCTCTCACCTCTAGTCTGCGCGGGTTCAAATCCCACTCGCGCCGATATATGTGAGAAAGTTTGCCAGTTTACTTTCTGAAGGTCGGTGGTCTCTTCATGGATACATCGTATCTGGGTTCTCTCCTCCACCTACAAAAACTGGACGCCACCAGATAACTGAAAAATTGTTGAGTGTGGCGGAAAACGAACAAACAACCAATCAATCAATCTTCCATATAATGTGACACGTATAAAGCATTATTATCAGTACTGTGTCAAAACCATAAATGTTAAAAACATGAAATCTTCTCAAAACAATTGCCTTAAGGAAAGAAAAAGAGCAATCCATAAATTTTCAAGTTTGTTGATCCCAAAAGCGAATTATTGCCCCTGAAAATTTCGATTATGTACCTAAATATTTCTATCACCTAAAGTATTAATCATAGAAAGACTGAAACAATTGGAATGCGGTCGTTGACCTCTGACCTTGAAATTTAGGTGAATTTAGGTCAATCAAAATTCATGATAAGGAGCATTTTTCATACAGTCTTTAGTGTATTAGATATCTTTGGTCCCCAAAGAAAGTTATTGCCTTTGAATGTTTACGATTTTTACGTAAAAGTTTACAACTCCTAAAGTTTTAAACGTAGGAAGATGGAACTAACTAGAATGGGATCTTTGACCCTTGCACCTTGAAAATTAAGTCAAGGTCAAAGGTCATCCAGAATTTCTATAAATGAGCATTTTTCAGACTATTTTCAGCACATTAGATATAATATGCACAAGTAGTCACATCACGGATCACATTACGACTTTGAACTTTATTTACCTTTCTTGGTGTACAGCGAATTGCATAAAATCTTTCTTCTCTATAAGAAGTAATAAAACTTATCTTACAATACGTTGTTAAATTAAAAGTTAACACTGACAACCCTGCATTTAACTGCGTTTTCCACCCACAGTTTGAAGATTTGTATGAAAGACCTGTATAAAACCAATTGGTCTCCGAGTCAAAACACATTTACATGATTCTGACTTACCTATGGACATCATAAAATCCTCATCACGTTCAGAAATACCACCATGGAAATGACTAAAACCCAAAGTTGACACTTCACTTTTTGAATATAAAAAATCTGAAACAAATTCCTCTATTTTCGAACAAAAGTTATCCGAACTAAAACAATCTAAACATTCTACAAATGATATTTATACAGACGGTTCGAAAGACCAAAATAAAGTTGCTGCTGCAGCAGTAATCAATAACAACGTTTTCTCAGCACGACTCCCAAATGAAGCAACAATTTATACCGCTGAAGCAAAGGCTATCCAACTTGCGTTAGAGTATATTAAAATTTCTAAGGAAAAATATTTCATTATATTCTCAGACTCCCTATCTTGTCTACAGTCTATAAGTAATATGAATATTGATCATCCATATATTTTAGACATTTTAAACCAGTATTATCTTCTAACTAAACAAAATAAAATAGTTGAGTTCTGCTGGATTCCTAGTCATATTGGTATCCATGGTAACAACAAAGCAGACAAAGAGGCAAAGAATGCACTACAAAACGATATTGTACATTTTAAAATTCCTTACACAGATTTGAAACATAACATAAAACTATATGTAAATGATCTTTGGCAAATATATTGGGATTTCTGTGACAGAAGTAAACTGTATTCTATTGTAAACAAATCGTGTAACATCGTAATGGAACGCCAGGACGAAGTTATTATTTCAAGAATACGCATCGGACTTTCAGAATTGACACACTCCTATTTATTAAACAGAGAACTTCAACCTGAATGTGTATCTTGTGACTGTTCATTAACTATACAACACATTCTTTTGGAATGTAGTGATTTTACACCCAAACGAAATAGACTTTTTAATAATGTGCAATCAATGTATCAACTTTTCACAAATATTGACTATCATCTTATTATAAAATATTTACAAGAATGCGACTTTTACAGAAAAATTTGATCCTTTACAATATAACCTACTCATATACACAAAATGATGTGTATTTTTACCTGTTTACGATTTTTAACTTTTAAGTCCGTCGGATGCCCCGTGTCAAGGATTACAACCCCCTTGGCACGTAAAAGATCGTTTCCTTGATTTTCGAAAAAGAGTAAGATCACTGAGGGCCGTCAGGGAAACTTCAGCTTTCATAACCAACCATGTTTCAGTTGTTTAATCGCCGTAAAATGGCTGAAATATTGCCAACACGGGGTAAAACCCCAATCAATCTATAAGAAATACAATGTTTCATTGTTTTAGAATTTAATGACTTTAGCCTGTTCGATTCTACCAAAACCTGAAAAAGGAAGAATGCCCTCCTAATTAGGATTACTAGTTATTATTTTCTTTCCGCCAAAAAAAATAAAAATTGGACATCTTAAGATGAAAATCTATATGGTCCATCATATTAAATATGTGTAAAGATGGTCAGTATCAACCTGCGTACTTGAACTTTAACCCCTGACGAAATTATGAGACTTTACTCAAAAAAACCTTGTTATCAATTGTTATAAGCAACCATGAAAGGTAGGACCATGAAAGTTTCACTAAATTAATTAGAAGATTAAAGAAAAAAGAAGAAAAAAAAGAATCATAATATCGAGTTTTCTTTGATCCCTAAAGGGAGTTATTGCCACTGAAAGAATACGATGTACAACTCCTAAATTATTAATCGTAGAAAGACGGAATCGATTGGAACGGAATCTCTGATTTTCAAGGTCAAAGGTCAAGTTCATTCAAAATATGTGAAAACGAGCATTTTTCATACTGTCTTCTGTGTATAAGGTATCCTTAAGATATAAAATGTATAAGTATTCACATCCCAACTGATTCCAACCCATTATATTTCGACACTGAACTTTGACTTTTCTTTGATTCACCATGACTTGTGTAAAATACATTGCCATCAGTACCGTATCAAAACCGTAATTGGTAGGAACGTGAAGTCTTCACAGAGCAATTTTTCTCCTAAACTATTCATCGTAGAAAGACTGAACCAACTGGGATAAGGTCCCTGACGATTGGCCTTCAAGATTAGGTGAAGGTCAAATGTCAAGGTCATTCCAAATCGATGAAATGAACATTTTTATAATTTCTTCAGCTTATAATGTATCTTTAATTATCTTTATATTGATTAATTATATATTGTTTAAAGTCCCGCTCGAGAATTTTTCACTCATATGGAGACGTCACCAATGTCAGTGAAGGGCTGCAAAATTAATTTAGGCCTATGCTCGGCGCTTAGGGCCTCTGAGCAGAGAGGGATCTTTGACGTGCCAAACCTGCTGTGACACGGGGCCTCGGTTTATGAGAACAAACTACAGCAAAATTCCGCGGAATCACATATATATTGTGAAATAAACAATGAGTTGGAAATTTATTTAAGTATCAATACCCGTTATTGCCGAAAATGTGCGCGGAAGTTAGGCCAATTACTATATATATTCATGCAATATAGTCTTTGATTTAATTTTTTATCAATTCATTTTAAATCATTTAAATGCTTATCTCATGACAGTGACCTTTGAAAAACGAAAGTAGAGTACCGAATTTTGTCAACTAGTATATTTTCATTGCCTTGCGATATATTTTCATGTCGAACTGATATGGTACCCAAAAAGGAGTTAAATGTCATTAATTTCAGTTTTTTATATTTAAAAGATGAGAAAATAATGCAATGTATTTTTTCTATTGATAGTCCTCCCTACATGAAAGAAAAAAGAGAGAAAAGAAAAGAAATACAATGATACGAATGCGACTGGGATTGTCTGTTTTTATTAAGTGTTATTATTTGGGGTGGGGGTGTGGGGTGGGTGATCATTTTTTTATTACACCATTGATAGTTATGTGTCAGATTAATCTTTAGAATTTTGTATATCCATCTTTAGAGAAAAGAGAAAGTTAGAACCATCAGGTCAATTTCAAGCAAACTTGGTACAAATCATCCTTGGTTGAAGGGGATTCAAGTTTGTTCAAATGAATGGCCATGGCAATATTCAAAGGGGGAGATAATCCCAAAAATATAAAAACCGGATGATCTTATCGCCCCTGCGAAATGATCAAGAATAATTCATTAACTGTGAAGAAAAAGTCATGAATTATATTCTTCAATCAGTTCATGAATAATTCATGAAGGTGACATGAACTTAAAATTGGACATCTGGAAGTCCTGAATTAAATTCATAAAAAAAGTTCATGAAATGAAATTTTTTACGTTTGTTTTACAGTAGTACATGTTATGATATTCTACACATTCATTTTTTCCACTTAAGTTAACCTTTTGAACCATTTCTCGCAGTTCCTTTCTGGAGAAAGTAAAGGGTGTTAAGAAAGTTCGTTCCGTTTGTAAATTTGAAAAATTAAATAGAAAAACGACATGTTTTTGTTTCAAATTTTTACTGGTAACTCTATAGACTTTTTTTTTCATTATATCAGCAGTTATCCTTCCCTATGTGCACTCTCTAGTGTTACTATAGTGTGATGTAAACAAAGTATCTATTACGTCATGAAATAAATATGCCGAGTTCAGTGAAAAAGCAGACGTCCTGTACAAGTGTTGATACAATCAATGAACGAGCTCAAGCTTTGGCTTTATTAGATGCAGGATTAAGTGTGAAGGATGTGGCTAAGCAGCTATATAAAAGTGAGCGATGGGTAACAAAGTGGAGGCGAAGGCGAGAGCAAAATAAACAACTATCTGATCAACCGAGATCCGGCCGGCCTTCGAAGATAGTGGGGGTAGTGAAGAGAAAAGTGGAAAACATAAAATACAAACGAGAAAAATCAACAACGAAATGCAGCAAGGAACTTAAGAACTCAGGCTTTAATGTGAGTCATGTAACTGTTTTTAATTATTTGCGAAAAGTTAAAAAATGGAAGGCATTTAAAAGACCGAGAAATCAACTATTGACGAAAACACAGAGGCAAAAGAGATTGAAATTTGCTCGTGATCACAAGCATTTGACGGCTGAAGACTGGGGAAACTACATCTTTAGTGATGAATCTACGAAATATTTGTTTCATGTTCCGAACCGACAGGACGATATTGTATGGGGGTCCCAGTCAGATGAGGTTCCAGATGTAAGCTGCGTCAAGTCGAGCGTTAAAGTCATGGTATGGGGTGCGATGGGAGTACAGGGGTTATCCAAACTTCACATTGTTCCAGCTGGCAAAACTATTAATGCTGATTATTATGTGAACAATATCCTTCAAAAAGAACTAAAACCTGCTCTAAATCGACAGAAAAATAGTGGTAGGATGGATGAACGAAAGTTACTTCAATATCCAGGACACGCCACATTTGTTCAAGATGAAGCGACCCCTCACACTGCCCTGCTAACACAGAATTGGTGTGAAAATAATCTACCAAACTTTATTACCAAAGTAGACTGGCCAGGCAATTCCCCACACCTAAATTGCATCGAAAATAATGGAGTATTCTGGACAGAGAGGCCTACAAGGATCCGCGCCCAACGACAATGTGCCAATTACGATGCCGACTTCACCGTGCATGGAGGGAGATACCTCAGAAACATTTGATTTCTTTGATTCATTCAATGCCAAATAGAATTAAAAATGTATTGAAAAACAAAGGTGGACTGTCTGGTTATTAAAAACATATAAACTTGTATATGAGTTGTTTATAAATAATTTTAGGCATGCTGTAAATCATGGAACGAATTTTCTTAACACCCTTTAGGAAAATTATATGATTTCCTACATAACCTGGAACTTTTGTGGAAATGTTCATATTTTTCAAGCAATAATGACACTTAAAAAAACGGACGATGTGTTAATTCCAGTGTATATGAATACATAAGTTGTAAATTTTTATATCTATGAAATATGTTGAAGAACCATGAACCGTAAGTAATGTATGAATGGAAAAAAACACAACAGCTTGAATATCTCATGATTATAAAAAAAGGTTAGAGGCTTTGTGATTTTGAGCCCTATGCTCTAACGACTATTGCATGGATATTCATAGGTAACTAATAACTCTAATGTATATTTCTAGCAATAATTATTGGGTACTGAAATTGATCTGCAACTTGCCGTATATTTCAGATTGATTGATTGATTATGTATTGTTTAACGTCTCGCTCGAGAATTTTTCACTCATATGGAGACGTCACCATTGCCGGTGAAGGGCTGCAAAATTTAGGCCTATGCTCGGCGCTTAGGGCCTTTGAGCAGGGAGGGATCTTTATCTTGCCACACGTGCTGTGACACGGGGCCTCGGTTTTTGCGGTCTCCTCCGAAGGACCGCCCCATTTAGTCGCCTCTTACGACAAGCAAGGGGTACTGAGGACCTGTTCTAACAACCCTGATCCAAACGGGGCGCCGTGTATTTCAGAAATTCTGGTTTTGCACATACATGTATGGCTCCGTAGAAATCCACTGTAATTTGTGCTTCCTCTTTAGTTTGATAGACGATTGTAATAAAAAATACTACAAATTTGTGTTCCCATTGAATGAGGCATTGAGGGGAACTCATTTAGTATTCCGTGTTGGATCTAGGCGTATTTGAAAATTTGGCGCTCTAGTTACTGCCCATCGATCAACGTCATGTAATCAAAACGGCTGCGGTGACAATTGTTCTCCGAATAGTTGTTATATCATTTTACACTCTGTACAACATACGGGCTTACTTAAATACTTGTGCAAATATCATTTTAATTGGGGTCCCAAATAAGTGAGGTGCAAAAATAATTGGTACCGTAAATAGATGGCGGACTTTTCAGGAGAGAATGCAACAGAGATATGGAAGGCAGAAGTTCGAATGTACCACAAAAAAACTGTGACATTAATGTTCCACGTGCATTTTGTTCACAATTTTAGTAAGTTTTTTCTTTACTTATATCCTTCAGAATGCCTAAATTTATCCACAGGCGCTTGTTTCATAGAGTGATACTAGACTTCTTAATTCCGAAGGCTGTGCTGTTTCATAGGTTACGTTGAGAGCACGCACGTTTCATCGACTTCGTAAGCTATGCTATTTAATAACACCGTTATTTAAATTGCCTAGCCTACGAAGTCTATGAAACAAGCGCCTGGAATAACACTAAAAGGATTGTCTCCTTCTAATATAAAATTTTACTGATATTTCGTGAATTGCTCGTTTGAGCAGTATTTTGATGTTAATGTTGATGAAAAGGCCCAGTTGGTAGGTTTATTAACTTAATTAACATGCCCTAACCATTGCTTATCAATAGGCCTATATGATGCAATCTGGAAACAGAATTGTCGACTTAGAAATAGGTTTTATTGGATTCTGTTGCAAAATAAATGCGCTATTTGACTTGTAAGTATAGCATATATTAGCACGTGATATATGTTTTCATGTTGACGGTAATGATAACTCGGTCTATTTCTGTGTTTGTAACATTGATATTACGTGATATTTTTGAATTACATTAAACTAAAACATGAATATTATGAACAGTTCAAAGAATACAAAAATAATTCATACCTAATACTAGTTTTATATTTGCCGCTCCACAAATTCGGTATATACATGTGAAAGCTCGAAACCATATTTTCAATGGGATCCTTTTATGCGCAGTTTTGGCGCTACAGGGTCATTATTTGGGAGGAAACCCACGTGACCGAGCGGACGACTAGTGCCGATCGCGGGGATCAAACTTGGGTTACAGTGGTGAGAAACTTGAGTATTACACGGACATCCTAACGTTGCAAAGTCAATTAAGAATGGTTGCACATTGTCTCGTGTGCTCTCTTTAAAATCTTGTACAAGTACCTTTGTTTTATCACAAAACCTATAAAGCTTATTTAATTCAGGTTCCAGATATCACCCAATGATGATGCATATGATAAAGAAATTCCCTTTTCTTCTTTACTTAGTATCACCTGTTTTCTGCTTATGGTTAACCGATGGGATCCAAGAATAAAGTTCCTCTGATGATGTACCCGAAGATGGATAATTCTTGGCTTAATGTATTATGAAAGTAGTCATAACATTGAATTCGACTGTAATTGAATCAATGAATAACTTTTACATGTGTGTATCTGCATTATTTTGATTTTGATGAAAATTATTTATAGGAGTTTGGGATGACGTCAAGAATAGACAAGGACAGAATTACAAACGACATATGGGGATGGGGTTTCTTAATGGGCTTGTGAGCTGCTTTCCGAACTCTATTATATTAAAAGCAGTACTACTGATAATGTGACGCATCAAATCATGAAAATTACGGAAGCAATACGTCTTCTTCATAACAGTCTTCAACTGAAACTAACTGGGAGAGATTGGAAATTGAAAAGTTTGTTGAACTATGATGCAGCTGGGACATTACAAAAAATTCCTAATAATGAACGTAAATCTATTACATCATGGAAAACACTAAATATTAAGGAAGTTTTAGACATTAAGAAAGTTGACAGAAATCAACTTGATGCAAAATGTAGTCAAGCAGTTACACCAGTATGCCTTGTGTACATAGCTGTGACAGAATTGTTGCAGATGTCCTTTATTCTGTCTTAAATGAACAAACGGAACTGGCATTTGCACTTTGCAACATGAACATTCATGATTATTCAAAAACAGAGGGGTACAGAATTAATTTCAATACTGCGTTATTTAGTGCTTATTGAAATCTTTCATTTATGAAAAATTAAAATGATTAAAAACTACCATTCCCTATAAATCTTGCAGCCCATATATTTCTTAAAAGAGTAAACAAGAAACCAAGAGGTATATGTACAGAGCTCTTATTTAACACAAACACTATGTCCAGATTCTGTTTAGAAATAAACTTTTAAGTTGATACATACTGAAACATATCTAACACTCTGAGCGTGTAGATTTTTGCATAAAATTTATTCAAATCAAGTCTTCATTATGCATGATCGTCTTACGTTTATAACTCCAAAACATTAAGAGAATACAACATCACTGTATTCAGGTACAGCTTGTGTGACTATCCAATTTTAACATTGCATATATATATATATATATATATATATATATATATATATATATATTTGAAAACAGAATGACCGTAAGGATTTTGTGACGTCATAGTACTTTGTGCATGTAGTCTCGTGTCACGTTGCTATGGTCAATAAACACGACTGAAGAAGACCGGTAACACGGTCAAAATATTTCAGAAAAGTGTTTAGAGTGTTAGATTTTAAATTTTGCTCCAACAAAAGTGACTATATATATATATATATATATATATATATATATATATATATATATATATATGGAAAATCTTTAAATATGGACCAAGGTCATTCAAATGAGCGATGTGGCCCATGGGCCTCTTGTTATCCTGATACATGTACCAATATTCATTTTAGGTTGGCAGGTCCACATCACTTTTTTGTCCACCCTATTTTTATGTACAACTCTCTTTAGGTAAAGAATGAAACTTTCGGCGCTCATTGTCAATAAGGAGACGCTGAGATTTAAATGTAAAATGCTCTTCCACACAACATCTTGTTATACATAATATCGCTACGTTTTAAAAGGGGAACATTTGAGGAACAACCATAACGGTCCCGTTACAGTTAGAACTAGTTATACAATGTCTCACAATACAAAGGTTATAGAGCAAAGGTTCTTGATTTTCTTGACATTCGTAAGCCTTAATCACCAAACTGTTCGATAGTTGCTTTGCACATGCAGATTTTTATTGATTTTCTTTTTAAAATTATATTTTAAATGTGTGCACGAATGAACTGTTAAACAGCACTTTATTGCAGACTAATGTCCAGCTTTTGGAGAGAATGGCTTCTACATAAAAAACAGGCATAGGTTAGACCATTCTCGAAAAAGATAACTCTGGTTGAATAACGTCAGACGCGAACCAGTTTAAAACAGTGGCATTTCAGTGTACAGTTGTCCAGAAGCTGACTTAAAAAGGCATAAAGATATAGCGTTCTAAAAGTATTTTTCAGTTCATATAATGAATTACAGGAAAGACGTTATGTAATATACAGGTTCTTGTTTTACCGAAACGATAAACGATAATATATGGAATAAATTACTCAAACTTCACCTCTCAGAATTCCCTGACGTGGAAGCGCATTTGAAGTTTAACTCATTGTAATTAGTCATCCCACAGTCTAATACCTACCGCTTCTCGAAATCTACACTAAAATAACGGACCTAACCTGTGATAGTTAACTTGCAGAACTTTATTCCTATTATTTTGTGTTCAGTAGATTGGGAACACCAACGGTGGGACTAGTGTTTCATGGCCTCCAGGGGTAGGGTGGGACCACATAAAGGGATCGAAGTTTTACATGTGTATAGGGAAAATCTTTAATATGGACCAAGGTGACTCAGGTGAGCGATGTGGCCCATGGGCCTCTTGTTAATACATGACTACTAGTTTGGCATAGTACACGCAAAATGTGATATCATTATTATTACGCTGACTGTCCTTATTTTTTTAAAGATCATTATGGTTCAATGGAGCAAAGGGCAACTAACTCTGATTGGAAGTTGTCATTATTGAACTATGCAGTATTTTAGATGCGGTATTAAATCTAATTGATTTGTTATTCTGTTGAACGTAATCATTTAAAGTGGATGACTATATTAAACAAATTTTTCAGTTAATGATATAGTTTTCTCTATAACTGTTATATTTGTTAATGGTAAACTTCAGTTTATATAGATAATTTATCAATGTTTGAATAGGAGCTGCTTTGGTGTAGTGGTTAGCGAGTTCGCTTAGCAAGGAAGGGACGGATTCAAATCTCCAAATGAACACATTTTTCTGATTAAACGACTTTATCTATTAGGAAAGTTTGAAGAAAATATATAGGGACAAGCTTACAGGAAGCATAATAATTCAGAATATGCCCGTCAGAAGCTTGCGGACTTCCCCGTCTTATATTACACTGTACTAGTATATCATTAATTTTTTCTTTGATAAACCGGTTTTAGACGCCACACCCCTTTTTGCGATATGTTAAATAAAGTCAAAGATATTTTCTTTCTCTATGTTAGCAAAAGTAGAAGTGTTAATGAGTATATATCTGCAAAACTGTAGCTTCTGAGAAAATATTGCGACATGTCTGTCCCGGTATTTTCTCGGAGAGCTACAGTTCTGCAGCTAAGTGTATTAGTGCATAGGTTTGGCACTTTTGGCCTAACCCGATCAGATGAACACGCCCATAATATTCTTCTTTATGCTTACGATGCCAAGATCAAAGCTCTTTATTTAATATAAAATAGTCATTTCTCTAGAAAATGTTTGTGTTTCTAATGTGCAAGTTGGGTTGAGGCGAAGTTCAGCATCTGTTGAGGAGCAAATGGTTGTTCCTTATCGGGTGGTTAATGTTATCGAATGAAATTTGCTCGATCATATATTTTCCTCTCCCTCCATTCTCTCGTACATGCTATTGTCGTATGCACTTCGTTGTGTGGACTAGATAGTTATACATGCGCATTGCTAATGACAAGGTGACCAAACTGGAGTAAGCTTTTATGTGGAGTTAACGGATTTGAAAGTAATCATGTGGAGTTAATGTATTTGAAAGTAATCAACTATAACAATGAGTAACAAGTAACATTCAAGTTTGTTCTTTACTGAAAAAAAACTTGTTTTCAACTGCATTTTTAAGCTATTGCATTTCGTTGTATCCTGCATTTCGGCGATTTCAGCATGTTTTCGGTTTTTTTCTTTGATAGACGCCCCCTTCAGTTAAAACTAAGACAAAAAAGACAGACGATGCAAAACATGACGAGACCCCTAAAACAATGGCTCTGCAAAAATCGAGACAACCCATACCCCTCAAAATTGGAGAAAGACATCCTCGCCCGAGAATCTGAGATGACCAACACTCAAGTCTCCAACTGGTTCGCCAACGCGAGGAGGAGACTGAAGAATGCCGTGAAGGGAGATAACATCCCGTGGTCCACTCGAGTCAAATTGTATAACAACAGCGTGCCTGGTAACGCCGAGCTGCTCAGTATCAGCTCGGACGATAGCAGCTTGTTTGATTCGGATGATAATGGTAAGAGGGTTAGAATGGGAATTCATTTAGGTTAGAAAATTGCGAGATTAAATTGTTGTAATTCGATTTCTGAAATTCTGATACAGTGCTAGAATTTCATTCCTATGTGGACAGTATTATAATAGACGCCACATTTTTCATATATAGCCATATGTTGATTGATTGATTGTTTATTGTTTTCCGCCACACTCAACAATTTTTCAGTTATATGGTCGCGTCCAGTTTTTATTAGAATGCACATTGACGTCATAACGTTAATTATGTAAATGTACGAGGGACACTTTTTAAGTTCGTAGAGTAAGCCTATAACTTTTTAACGCGATTATGAAGTTGCACGATTTTTTACACAGAACTTGCGTAATCATTCCTCTTTCGAAAGGTATCACGGTATGCGGCGCACGAGGTCCACGTGCGCGCTGCGCTGGGTATTTTCAACACGTGGTTTTACACACTATAGTAAAATATAGCGTTCAATATGGATGGAAAAATCTCTGAACAGAGGGTATATTGTAAGATTCGAGCACACGTCGGGTTTCCGTCAACAGAAATTCATGCTGATTTTCAAAAGGTTTATGAGAATGGTGCTTTAAAATATGCTACAGTTTGCAAGTAGGTACGTCGTTTTAATGATGGTCGGGAGTCAATTGAAAATGACCCTCGAGTGGGTATGCCGGTTTCTGTTTTGACGGTAAAGAACGTTGCTACTGTGAAAACGTTAATTGAGGAAGACGCATGTTATACCGTGCAAGAGATAGAAGAATTAAGTGGCATTCATTCGTCAAGTGTTTTGAAGATCTTACGTGAATGACTTGGGAAGATCTGCGAGCGCTGGGTGTCCCATTTGCTCACTGACGAGCAGAAACAAAGTCGAGTTAGACTTGCACCGCAAGTTATAAAAAATATAATAAATGTGACCCACGTCGTTTGGAAGAGATAGTTACAGGTGGTGAAACCTGGATCTATCATTTTCAATCCGATTCTAAGGCTCAAAATAAGGTTTGGGTTTCATCTGAGGGCAACAGACTTGTCATTGCACGCCGCTGCAAAACATCAAATCGCATGTTGTATGCGATATTCTTTGATTCGAAAGGTCCAGTCCTGCAAATTCCAGTCCCGAAAGGTAGCTCTGTCACAGGAAAGTCTTACAGAGGAAGTGTTCTTACTCAACTTGTTGATTTCTATCAGAAACGCAGACCGCGCACCGGTGTCTGCGGCATCAAATTACTCCATGATAACGCACCGGCCCATAAATCCGCTACGGTACAGGAATATCAGAAAGAATATGGGCTAAGTGTCTTACATCATCCCCCATACAGCCCTGACCTGTCCCCTGTGACTTTTGGTTGTTCCCAAGATTAAAGGAAATACTGGCAGGACACCGTTTTGAATCCCATTGTCGTATAGGCAGTGCGGTCTACCAGTATCTGCAACATATACCTAGAGGAGTACTGGGCGGCGTTCCGGAAATGGGTAGATCGGTGTAAAATGTGTGTTGAGGCAGACGGGTCATATTTCAATGGTCTTAGATAAATAAAATTTTGATATTTCAAGCTGTTTTAAAAACACCGCCCTACTCTACGAACTTAAAAAGTATATGATTAGTGTGTCAAGTACACATAAGTTTTTTTTTAGCAGCCTACAACCCAATCACATTTTAAATCCATGTTGATTAAATGTTACACGGAAGTTGAAGTTTGCTTCGTTACTCGTCAGGAAATGATTCTAGATCAGGATCATAGCAACCAAAGAACCAGGTAAGGATTTAGCAAAGCTTGTAAATGATTGCAGGGGGAAACAAAGCCAGAAAATTTACACGTGAATGACTCGGTACTTCTACAGTACTTTCTTAAATGTCTGTTTCCCAGGAATACTATAAGATTTGTGGGAGGTTTACTGAAGAAATCAATCGTTTATTTTTGACAAAGCTTGTGAACGGATTCATCCAGAGATAACAACGATAGTGACAGCAGTACCCATCTTTAAGCTAATTTAAAATTTATTAAATTGGTTTTATTGACTAACTCTCTTTTTAAAAAAAAATGTTAGGACTATTTATACAATACGTCTCCATATGAGTGAAAGTTTCTCAAGCGGGACGATAAACAATATACAATCAACTATCTTTACAAATGGAAGGTGCTTCTAAAACACATTATCTTGTTTAAAAAAAATAACAGGACTACAAGTATGTGAAAAAAATCTTAAGAGTGACAGGTGTACATAATGATTGGATTTAAATACATAATGATTGGATTTAAATTGCAAACGCTGATCTAACCCAGAACAAAAAACACCGGCCTTGACAATGACTCGTCACACTCTGCTTACAAAAGATTGATATCTTCATTTTAAAGCTCCAATGAACCCTTCGTATCAAGAGAGCGAACGATTTTTTTTCCATTAATATTTGTTAGAGCAAATTAGCATTGACTAATGTGTTATTGTGAAGCCACGAAGAAAGAAAAATCGATTTTTTTTTCAATGTGACGCAGGTAATTAAGATAAAATAAATTGTAGATAAAAATAGGAGTTGCATTTTCTTTTGTCCATATTACAAGTACACGGGTAGAGACGAAGATTTAGTCTTCAATAAAGCTTGGATTCGCATTAGGCACGAATATATTTTGGTCTAGTTTAAAATTCTATTCCACTTCACGTGAGACTGGCAATTGCGTAACACTTGAGGCTTTGTTGAAACAACTCAGCCTTCACCTCTGAATGATCTGTTAAATTTTGAGGATCACTAAGTAAATACAATTTTTACAGACAGGACTTTTCACTGGCTCGTTAAGTTCAAGTGATAAATTGCCTGTTGTTTGAGGGAGTGGGTTATAATACAGGGTGGACATTGACCTTTGGAGGAACATATAACCTGATAGTGAAACACGTGTGCATACAAAAACAGGTTTTTGTAATGAAAAATAATTTATTGGAAGTAAAGGAATCGCTAAGGTTTTCAGAGTCCCATAGCTGACAATTTTGGACCAATTATAGCCAACTTAATAACCCGAAAGACAATGTGTGTGTGTGTGTGATAATTAAAATCTAAGTTCATTCATTCGCTCATGCAAAGGATGATGATTGTTAAAGTGTGTATGCTACATGTATGGCGTAAGCTTTGATATCTTGGATTAACTAAAAATCATACGGCCAGTTAATGGGAAAAATTCTTTTGACTGCATAAGTACTAAATAGATATTAAAATCAGAAATATAAGTTTCAGATTGATAGGAGAATTTTGAATAGAATAAAGAATTTTTACCATATAAACTGCACGTGGTGTCCTGTTAAATATATGTGGATTCAAGAAGGAAAAATTATTAAAAGCTGCAAATGGGTGGGTTCCTAGATAGCCGTAGTGAAAAGTAAACAAGGAATTTCAGCGTTTTGACCTTCAAAACATTCAGGTGCGTAGCTTTTGTCGAGGAGTATGAGGTGTAGATACCATATTGGAAACATGTTTGTTAACCCAACTCAAGTAAACAAAAGGTTGACAAAAAGGACAAATTCAAATTTACATGAATACAAGGTCAGCTGAAAAAGAAAAAGCCAAAACAAATAATTGGCACAAGGTGTCAAATGGAAAACCTCATCGGGTGTACTAATTTTTGTAGCTTGTTAAATTAACCTTTTAAACCATGGAGCCGTGTGATTTAGCCCACTTTCATAATTCAAATTGTTTTAAGTAATAGTATAGAGAGATGTGTGAAAACGACTCTAATTTCAAAGACCCCGCAATTTTATTTCAAGGTGGTGTTTCTGGTACTTTTATTAAAATGTTTTTCATAATTAGATCTTTAAACGCATCCCCGGGCCTACGGTCGGAAGATAATATACTTGCTTTCTCTGTTGAAGTAGCGAAAATTTCAAAGGATCGTGAATAATACATATACCTACCAGTGAGTTTTGCTTAGTTGGAATTTACCATCACTGCGTAAGCAACCACGGTCGAAAAGGTTGTGTATTCCATTCCCAATACGATGACCCTCCTTATATTTCACCCAGCATATATCATTTCTCTCTTGAATAACTTCTATGGCCACGTAAAGTATTCACCAAGTCGAATGTTAAGCTAGTTCGATTTTTTAAGGCGTCGAGCTTGCTCGAGAGCCTTCTAGTGATCATGCAAAATTTTGCCACTACACCGCCTTTCCGATAACAATGGGCGAAATCAAATAGTGCGTTTTTGAATTGTTAGACATTATTGAAAACAGAGTTAATACCGTATAATTGTTACATCAATTGTTACATCATACATGAACAGACGATACAACTTTAGTCTCACTCTGAAGTAGTTATATTCTTTTCAGCATTTTTCCTCTGTAATTTCAATTTATTTATTATAGCCTTCGTAAAGTAACTAGTCTTGAGGGGATATTATCTAACAAGAGGAGGGTACTTGAATGAACTTGTTAGGATAACCAATTTCAGCCCAAGCTCTCTTCTTTATTTCTTTTTATGTAAATAAACATAATTTGCTGACATTTTACAAATGATTGTAATGCTTTATTTATGTACTTAAACATGAGGAAATGTCTCCTGTGACACTCAAACATTTCTTCTCTTACTTTCTCTAATTTACCTGCCCTCTGAATTTATTGAGAACCCTATAATATATATGATATTGCACTCGACGCCTTGTGGCCCTTCAGGCCTTTGATTTTTAAAATAAAGCGAATCTTATAGCAAATTATTTTATAATTGGGGAATAAAATTTGCGCAGCTAGGTATAAAGAAATGATATACCCTATAACTGTCGATTATAGTAACAATTCAACACGCAGGATAACACATTGTTTGGATGGAAATGTTTGTAGGTTTCATGCTTTATTCTTGCATGCAATGTTTATTATTTGGGATTTTCAGCAAAATTAGTAAATTTAAGTTGAATTTAAGACAAATGATGTTTCTAGCCTATTTGTGCATGGGGTCCTCCGTGGCCGAGGTCTCTCAGCTCTAGTCGGCACGGGTTCGATTCTCGCTCGCGCCGATATGTGAGAAAGTTTGCCAGTTTACTTTCGGAAGGTTGGTAGTCTCTTTCCGGGTTTATTGTATCTGGGTTTTCTCTTCCACCAATAAAAAACAGTGGATGACACCAGATAACTGAAAAATTGTTGAGTGTGGCGGAAAACAATAAACAATCAACCAATCAATATTCGTGCATGGATAATACTTGCAATTCATGCGGACGTTTTGAAATTAAACAAACAACTATGCATTAAGAACATTGAAATTGGATGCATAAAAGAAAAGGAAATAAAATAATATATTAAAGATCTCAAAAGCTTTAGGGTATTTGAAATAGACTGAAATGGATTAAAGTCGATTAGAAGTTGCAGGAATCCACAACAATTTCATTATGTATAGCTATGAGCTGATGGTTTGAGACTATTGAATTTTCATTAATTGTCTTTCTCAATTGCAGACGATTCATTAACGAACACAGACGAACTGAATTCCGCTCCTGATCAGAGAGTAGGATTTAGTCCGGTTGCAGAGGATCCGTCGCCTAATGATGACGTTGTTCCCTCAAGATCTCAGACTCCTACCAGCGGATTTTTTCCACCGGGCTTGGAATCTGATTTCCACAAGCCTTTCAGAGAATGCGCGTATGGGCCTCAAAGTAAATTTAAACAGACAATTTTACAGCGTTACTTGAGTGACACATGCAACCAGACGTCTGCCACTCATGTTGACATGGAAATGTCAGCATTCAACAAAACTCGATCTCGGAAACCATCAGGGTCTATAGGATCACGTGACTATGAAGAAATGTCGACGGCTTCTGGATTCTCTTCTGCAGCTGAAAGTCAGTTCTACCCGATGGATGGTAAGACAGAAACATCCAGAAAAGGGGCGTTATATCTCGGGACTTTTTTAACTCTTTTAAGCTGTAAGCTCAAGAGAGCTTTTCTGAATTATCACCGTTCTGTCCGTTCGTTTATAAACTTGACACATTTTCGACGTTTTCTCTAGAATAACTGGGTCAATGCCAATCAAACCTGGTGCAGTGCATTCTTAGGTAATAGGGATTCAACATAATTCAAATTAAGGACCATATCCCTTTCAAAGGGGAGATAATTAAGAAATGATAAATATAAGGTTGGACTAGAAAAGATGAAACACTTGAAACCTCCCTGACATAGTGTAGATTATTCATATCATAACCTCAGAAGATGAGATAAAGCTACAACAGGATGGAGGGTTGATTAAAAGTTTTTACATATAAATATACAGGAAATAATTTTTAAAAATCATCTCCTCAAGAACAGCAAGGCCATGATTAGTCGTACATATAAATATATGTATACGTTGTGACCGTTGGACCGAGCGAAGCATGAAATGGTTATTGGTGTGTCCTAATTGATAATTTTATAATAATTCAGTTAATTACTTTAAATTAGAATGAAAGAATCCCCTTAGCACTGAACGCCTAGTGACATCCAATATTAAAGCTGGAATATATGAGGATAACTTCTCAATCCGCCTATTTATTTAACACGGGTAATATAACACTAGCCGACGTAAAAATAGTGTATTGTGACGTCACATTTAGATGCGAAATGTTTTCTTTCAATCCAATAATGACAATACATCCCGTTTGAAATTCTAAAAATAAATAAAATTAACCAAGAAATTTAAATTGATAAAAATGTACGTGTAAATATATTGTATATTTTTTTAGCTCACCTGAGTCAATCGGGTGACCTATTGCCGTTGATGTTCGTCCGTCCTCGTCTATTATTAATTTTACATTTTTAACTTCATTTTGAAAAATACAAGGTCTGTTGTTACCATATTAGGTGTGAAGCATGTCTAGAATAAGAGGAATATAGATTGTGGAAATTATGACCATAGCACCCCTTGGGGCCTCATATATACTTTTTAAAAAAGGCTATATTTTCAAAAATCCTGTCTACACCCATACATGTGGGAGAAGAACTAATTGCATGGTTATGATGTTCATGAAGCCTTACATCAAAATTGCGAAATGCATGGTCCCTAGGTCAGGGGTTCAGACCTAGGGTATAGACAATATGGTCATGTAGTGAAATGTATTAAATCTTTGGAAATCTTCTTTACATCCATATATATTTGAGAAAAACTGTATGCATGATAATGATGTCCATGAAGCTCTCAACCTAAGTTATGAAATTCGTGGCTCCCAGGCCAGGGTTCATAACCTAAGGTGAGGGCAGTATGGGATATAGTTAAAATGCACATTAAATCTTGGAAAATCTTTTTGTTTTCGACTCCCATATATATATTGTTTTTGAGAAATACTAATTGCATGATTATGATGTCCATGAAGTTGTTTACTTCATTTGTGAAATTCATGACTCCTGGGTCAGGGATTCAGACCCAGGGGTGGGACCAATATTTTAGAAAATCTTCTGTACTCTCACATATATTTGAAAAGAACTAAATATATGATTATGATTTCCATGAATCTCTCTACCTAAATTGTGAAATTCATGACTACTGGTTCAAGGGTTCAGGCCCTAGGGTGGGGCCAATATTTTCATGTAGTGAAAATGTATTAAATCTTAGAATATCTTCTCTATTACTATAGATATATATTTGAGTAAAACTAAATGCAAAATTATGATGTCCATGAAGCTTTCTACCTAAATTCGTGGCTTCTGGGTCAGGCGTTCAGAGCCAATATAGTCACATAATAAAAATAAATGAATATAATTCGAGAATGTTAAATGATTTATATACTTCAAATTGCATTTTAAGGCTTCGAGAGATCATGTAGGACTTTGACGCTACACTGCCCTTCAGTTAATCTCATTGGGTGAAATCAAAATGGTGCCTACAGTGTTTGATTGATTGATTGTTTCTTTTACGTCCCGTCGAGAATTTTTCACTCTTATTGAGACGCCACCAACTGTAGGTGAAGTAAAACAAATTTAGACCTACGCTTAGCGCTCAGGGCCGTAGCAGTGAGGGTTCTTTAACGTGCCAACGCCTACCGTGACACGGGACCTCCGTTTTTAAGGTCATATCCGAAAGACTCGTGATTCTCACTTCTAAATGCCGAGCGTTTGGCGAAGGAGCAGTCATTACCTATTTTTCGTCTTAGGTTTGACGCGGCCATGGCACAAGCAGGACTCGAACTTACGACCTCCCGGTTATGAAGGGAACGTTCTAACCACTGAGCTATCGCGACCGGTTTTTGATAGTTTCTTACGATTCAAGACATTGAATATTCTTATTATATTGTTTATATAATTGTGCAGTAGTTAATTTACTACTGTTAAAAGGTCATTTTTCGCGGGTTAATTTACTACAAAACAGATTAATTAGTAGTCAGGTGTCCTTTCCCACAACTCCATTCTCTAATGTAGAGAGTGCGCGAACGGGATAATGTGGGAAGGGAGACCAGAATAATCAATGAGAAATTTCCCACGAAATATGTGGCTCATAGATATAATTAAAAGTAAACAAAATAACCTGCTGAAATTTCATTTATATCTAAAGTCTCGTAGTTTCATGAAGAATCCTAATTTCGGATTAGCAGAACTGATAAATACTAAAGTGGTGAAATAAATTCTGTGCAGAAACGGTTCAGTTAACATTCTTACAAAAACACTAAAACAGAGTATTTCCGGTTTTGTTTTCGGTAATCCCAATCCCGATTTTCTTTAAAGCAAAACGAAAGTAGCAAGTATATCGCGAAGAAGGTTGCTATTTAGTTACACTGGAAATCTGAAAATGACTTCATACATATATCAATATGCATCTGTTAGGTTTCATTTGTGAAAGATGACTTTTTGAAGGATTTTTAAAAGGTTATCTGTTTAGATATGTGTAGTGAACTCTACATAATCACAGGTCAATTACAAAGCTTCATGTGAGAAATACCTGATCCTTATCAATACCATCTTCTGGTAACTGCTATTAATGTATTCAAGTTCAATGTTTAATGCCTCAGAGGCACAACTTTACACACTAACGGTGTAGAAAACAATCGACATCGTATTTGGAAACGGGGTATCGCTTTTTAAGCATCACATAACATATTCAGAGTTTGGCAGGTGTTTCTACGATTAATACATGAATCATAGAAGTAGATGTAATAGTTAGCGACAGGGTTTATTTGGAGAATGAAATGGTACAAGTGTCTTCCGTCTAACGTTCCGTACTTCTGTGCTGTTTATTCTCATATAATCTAATGTGATTTGTGTGGAGTGGTCTTAATAGAAAGATGAACATGTTTTAAACTTGTTTGTTAAGCTATGATAATTTTTGAAAACGCCTTACTCGATTAAAAAGTTGCAATAAATGACCACATGATGTTTTGTCCATGACAAGCGAGTTCGCATGTGAAATGGTGGTTTATGCGGAAGAATCTTTGAATGAGAACCACTGATGTTTAACTTCCTTATGAAAGGCCCTGGGTTTTAATTGCTTGATATTCAGGAAATATGGCAGTTTCAAAATTTCAGTGGGGTCATTAAATGAGGTCAAGGCCATCACGTACGATGATCGGTTAAAAATGTATTGACATTTTATTACCTGCGGCTTATTTTTGCTGTTATGATATATTTTCAGACTTGCTGTGTTGACAACTTTTGTTATACTTTAATATTTGCATTCGCAGAGGTATAAAAACTGAATTGCGTGAGGCAAAATCGTTAGTGATGTTAAACACGTTTCAATCGCGTATGTGCAGAGTAGTTTATGTTTGCATTTATTTACTCGGCATATTTCCCCCATGTTTTCAGCTCTTTCGTAAGTATATGAGTTTTAAAAAAATACCTCTTCAAAAATCAGCAGAAGTTTTTATTTTGAAGTATTGTGAAGAATTGTGTATTAATTATCCTGCGACCGACTGTTTTTTCTTTCATCTGTAGAAAAGTGTATATCACACATCATCAAAAGTGGTGATATTCATAATATCATATATGCGATATCTAGCTTCTGATATCCCACCGTTTCTCAAAAGAGGTAGGAGGAGCCATGCAAATGAGACAAAAAGCAAGGTTCAACATTTAATCAATATAGAATTTGCTGAAATCTTTTACAAGACAAAAACTGATCACAATTTCCCACTTTTTGTACAGAAATTATAATTTTAGGTAGTAATTGCACGCGCTTCTGATACGCTTAAATAAAATGCAAAATTTATAACAGTAATACATCTTTCACATAAATGACCAAGACAATGAGCAATTTTCCACCCAAAGAAATTTTCACATCAGATACGGTGACGTCTTTTCCGACATCCTTCACATTCGAGATACTCGCGTTTTCCTTCTTGGGATCCCCCAGTCTGTTTCAGGATTTCAAAGCTCGACTAATTTCAAGAAGTTACTGTTTTGATTGCCTCTTGTATGCCCTAACAGTAGTACTACAATGGCCTGTTCGTTCCATTATCTGCTGCTCTTCAAAACCTGCAACACAAACATATGAAGAAATAATAATGAAAGGGAAATTATGAAATAGTAGTATTGAAATCGACGACACATTTATAAATCACGTAAATATAGTACATAAAACTAAAATGTCGCATTAAACATTTTATACATAACTACACCCCTTTTTGAAATGAAAGTTACCTGAACGAAACAAGGTAGTTGCGCATGTGCGTTTCCCTGAGTGGTTAGGGAAGTTCCCGACAAACCCTGCTTCTGCACAAATGGTTTTTCACAGTGATCCTCCATAGACTGGATTCCGAACTGTGGGTCAGGTCCTGGGAGTGGTCGTCTATAGAATGATCTCTCCCCCACCATAGAAACGTACGAAGTACAAACATCGTATAAAGTGCTAAGTGTAGATGTGTAGTGGCGGATCGACTTCATAAGAACGTTCCTTTAGTGAAGACCTCCATCGAAATTCTTAGATGTTGGACCACAAAATTCTATGCGTTTTCATCAGAAATGCCACATTTCACGTGACATACCTCAAAATTTCGTTGCTCATCGAAACCTTCGAGTCCAAAACATTTGCAGTTGTAGTAAAATACAGTGTTAATGTAACTTTTAAACGTATGTGATCCAAATAGGTTTTTTTTTTATCCAAAGGGGCGTCTTCTTGTTCTGGTGTTAAGGGATCCGCTTGCTTAACCAACACTCCTTGGGATGCCAGCTCCTTCATTCGCGTTTCAGGAGTTTTTCTGAAGTCATGAAAACGAGCACCTTTAACACTCAAAAAGTTCATGTCATGAACCTCACGCATGTCCCACAGGATACCGGAACAAATATGATATGAAAATTTAGGTGTGTAGGGAGAACCATCGGCGCGCTTGGCATCAATCACAAAACACGATATAGTATATCCGAGTTCTTGGTAAACACATGTCACTAGATTGGGAATGGCCCTGAACTCGTCAAGTTGCTGTTGGTTTCTTTGAGTGCGTGAACACTTTCACTGCCCAGGAAGTATTTCGGTGCGTATATTTACTTTCTTGCGCCTTTTGAAGCGCGGAAGTATCGCTACTTAACACTGGTTTTCCGAATCGCTGATTTGCCGAAGATTCTGTTCTGAGCAAAGGGTCAGTGTAGCGCGCGGGTCCTGTTTTACATCTGAAATATTTCCATCCACCAAGCTTGTAAATCCGACTGCGTCAGATCATATTGCATTAAGGCTTGGCTAAGTTGAAAGTCATCCAACTCCGAGTCAAGTTCGTTTAAAACAGCGTTATCGAATTCACTTGATAGCCCATCTTCGCCGAAATCTTATGCAGTGAAATTCTTTAAATGGTCACATGGTATAGTGACGAAGAAATACCCTGTTAAGAACCCAAATCCTTAAACACGATCCAAGAAACAAAAATAAAAACAAAAACAAAAACAAAACAAAAAAAAACCCCACCCATATAGCGTTTAGTAAATCACGTGTTTGAAATTGAATCTTTTTTAATGGTGGATACAACCAAAAAAAAAATTACCAAATATGGGAAGGGGTCTGTAACAAGGTTATGGAATCGTTTCGTCATTGCACACTAGGGAGGCCTCCGACTCCTCGTATGCAATAACTCAACGATATTTTGTGTACATCATTTCGTTTCATCATGTAACTATTACTGATAGCATATGATACCCTTTATGTCCTATTTTCATTACTGGAAGAAAAACCCAGCAACATTGTAGATTATTCTGTTTTTGTCAAGAAAAATGTATATGCTGGTTCACATAGTGCAAAACACTTAAAAGTTGTATCACAAATGTTAACAGAATACATACTTATACATGTATTTAACATTTTCATACCTTTTAGATCCCGTTGATGAATTGGAAGCCGCCGCTAGGAGGCGCAGGATCTCAGGAGATGTAAGGTAATAACGAATTGAAGAGAGAATTGTACATAATGGGCAGTGTTACTCGTAAGGGTACAACCATCTTGCATGTCCAGTTTACTGTGATTTGGACGACACGCATGTTTTCTTCAACTTAGCTTCAATTAATATCGATTGACTAAATGAAAAAAACCCAAACAAATCATTGTCTGACAGTCACAGTTTTCGTCAAGAGTGGCAAACTACAGACCACGTTCGAATTTTCATAACGTCTAATGGACAGGTGATAAAGATATTTTTATATTTTTCGTTCTTGATTTTCAAGGGATCGGGATCGTGTTCCTGTGTAAAAGTAGGACATCTTAATAGAGTCGACGAACGTCGGTCGCTGATTTTTATTTTAATCGCAAAAGGAAATATTAATGAAAATATACATCAAATCTGTTAATCACGCGAGGTTTTTTTTTGTTTTTTTTGGGGGGGGGGGGGGGGGGGGGTTGGTGTAGTCAGTGAGCGAACTCTGATAAGTCGGCAGTACTCGGTTTACCGCTATCCGACTGAAATCGCAGGTATTGGAATCGGCCTTCGAGCAGTTGAATCCCGTGATCACCCGAGTAACAATAGGTCCTCAGTACCCCTTGCTTGTCGTATGAGGCGACTAAATGGGGCGGTCCTTCGGATGAGACCGCAAAAACCGAGGTCTTTTGTCACAACAGGTGTGGCACGATAAAGATCCCTCCCTGCTTAAAGGCCCTGAACGCCGAGCATTTACCTAAATTTTGCAGCCTTTCAGCGGTAATGGTGACGTCTCCATATGAGTGAAAAATTGTCGAGCATCCCGCAATATATAAACAATATATAATAAATCAATCGATCAAACAGTTGATAGTAAGTAGCATCAGAGTTCAGAATTAAAATGCAGATATGAATGTTATATCGGTGTGTTGTTTTGTATTCCATTTGCACAATTATTTGAACATTGTCCCCACGTAGTTTTTGCAAAGACTGTGACCCGGATTTGATGCTTTTTTAGCTACATCGAAAATAGGCAAACGGTACATCGCAAGATGACGGAATACCGAATTTTCTTGGTTGTCTTTATTATTATAATTATCAAACCCAATTTCACTATGTGACATTTGAAATACAATTTACATGATTATGAATTGAATTTAAATATTGTAGAGTTCTCACTAGACTTATTTCATCCGTGATAAACACTACAGGTGTCAACAGTATGAACAACAAAACTTCAGACTGATTCGGTATTGGTAAGCATGGTGACTTGGTTCCAATGTTATTAGGTCAAAGTTCAAGGTCAAAACTACATTAATTGTACATTATTTCGAATGTTACATTCGTGAATTTCTCCCGATTTCAAACTCGCAGAATAATATTCAATATTTTGCAGCAACTTTGTCATATTTGACAATAAACAATTCGTCAAATGTTACAATTAATTACAATTTAAATTTTAAAGGACATAGTTAAAAATTAAGTCGTGTGTCAAAAGTTTCAAATGATGATGTTTTTCGGTCAATACGATGCTTATCTCGAAGCACAATATTGACCTACGGGTTCGATGAAAATTGTACTTCTCAGGTAGCTAAATTTTAACATATTAATAGTTGTTTATTATGATATGGTCGAATAATCTCGTGTTTTCCGATTGGCCGAGGTCAGACAGACTAGGAAAATGATACGCTATATTAACCTGCACGTGCCGTCGAAGTGACTGTAACATTTCATTTCTCCAACATAGGGCCAATGTTCAAAATTGATTATTTTTTCGTCGCTGAATGAAAACTGGCGTCTCTAAAGACTTTCGAATATCTTGCACTATAATTGAGAAAAGGGGTGACTTCTATCACGAACTGGAGTAACAATTTGTGAATTATAGCAACATCGACCTCAATCTAACATGTCGATCAGGTATCGTTTGGTAAGTTGTACATGTCTTGGTAGTTGGTTACTTTAGTCAGATGATAAACAAAAATCCGTGTGTCTAGACAGTTTTGACGAGGTGTTACAGTCTAGCTTATGGTCGTTGAGGTATGTTTCGAAGACACTATTAGCCAGTTCGATATTTTAAATTATTCGGTTATATCTTAAAACAATTACTGACATTTTCTCGGTCAATTTCGATACATTATGCATGTAGCTACCTTCAAAGTACGATATTTACTTAGTTGCACATACCACGTCCCCATGAACCAAAACTTAGCCATTGTGGCATCCTTCTGGAATTTTATGGTTATACATATTCATGTTCCGGATCATATCTTGGCCAGCTTGTGTGTGGGTGGGTGTGTGTGTGTCGGGGGGGGGGGGGGGGGGGAGGTGATATGAGCCCAAAATAGTTCGCTGTGGCCTACTTCTGACATGTTATGGTTATACGTACTCAAATAGCGTCCGGTTCATATTTTGCACAGTGTGAAGCCTCAAACGTGGTAAGCTGATTCAATGTGGGAAGATGTGTGCGTACAAAAAAGTAGCTCAGTGACTTCAATTGAAATTTGCAGTTGACAGTGTCACAGTTTTTTACTTTAAGATATGCATATTGTGCAAATTGTTCCAGAAAAGCGAATCTTGTACCCAAGTGATGCACTTTATGGTGCATTTGATCAGGACCCCGCCTACAGGTGGCAGTCCTATAGTGATCAGCCTGTGTATGCGTCCGTGCATCGACAATTTTCCAGATTTTATCCCTATGCCTACAGCTCTTGATAAATCAAAGGGTTACAGATGAAGTTTTAGTTCTTGATGTATTTTTGAAAGAGTGGTAGACCTTTGAAAGCCACAGCTGAAATGTATGTTCCTTCCCCTTTTCACCCGTGCCTCTCTGCGTGAACAATTTCTCGTTTCTTATAAATATGCATGATGCAATTCGGTTGCACTTCCAAGCACAGGTTAGTCGGAGACTTAAATTAATTATAGAATGTGAACAAGTTATTCTTGACCAATCAGAACTCTTGATTTTGTACTTCTTCGGTAAAACTAACCTAAATGGAGCCTGTATATACATACAGATATGGCGATTTCGACATTGAATTGTTAACAAACAGATGCTTCGGGGTATATTATTTCTTGTTAAAGACAGTTTAGTTGCATAAAAGTTTTCGTAGCCATTATTGAGTTAAACTCGGCTACGCTATTTTAAGCTAATCGTGAATTCTACTAGTCAATGAATTGCATCATTCTAGTCATGCATATTTATGAGAAACGAGAAAATATCACGCAGAGAGCCACGGGTGAAAAGGGAGAGGAGCGTACATTTCAGCCTTGGCTTGCGACAATGATTGATTGATTGATTGTACATTGTTTAGCGTCCCGCTTGAGAATTTTTAACTGATCTAGAGACGTCACCATTGCCGGAGAAGGGCTGCAAAATTAAGCATATGCTTTGAGCAGGGAGGGATATCTATCGTGTCACACCTGCTATGCCACGGGACCTCGAGACATTTTGCACAAGATATAACAACGCCATGTTATTGAAATGATAGATAGCGAACGTCGATATCACTTTCCGCCGACATGGTATCTACCCATGTAGTGGCAGATCCAGAAAATGTTCAAATTGGGTGAGGATTTGTACATTTTCTGCTCAAGAAGGATTTCAATTTCAATGCCAATTGAAAGACCGAAAATTGGAGAGAGAAAAAAAAATTCAATCAAACGGGGAATCGCAATACCCTTACTGTAGATCCGACACTGCCATGACTACCATATTTCTCACAAACTCTTGACTGGTGATGTTTCTTTAAAGGCGATCAATAATACCACCATGTATCGTTCAATTTGATCTTGACCTCAGCTGAATTTTTACTTAAGCGAATGTGTTACAAGTATGCGAAGGGATCTAACATTTCGGCTAATTTCCTCGAAACATATGCACTCGAAGCGACTATCAGAATTTCAAGTACATACCCAGGACTTCAACAAGTAAAAAAAAATATCCCTTTCTGTCTTATTGACAGAACATCAATACACACCCTACATGTAATATACTACGTGATGTCCTTAAGAAGGCCATATGAACGTGAATTATCTATGGTGAAACACGTGTGTCTCTACTATCTGTTTGTGTGTTGAATAAGATATATTTCGCGGAATCGTACAGTCTTTCATGAAGGCATTCGGAGTTCATAAATTTTAATGTAATCTGTTGAGGGTTTGTAAGAAATACAGGGGGTCACAATCGTTCGGGGAGAGCGCAGCGATGTCGCAGTTTTACAAACAGCACGTAATAGGCTTTAAACCAATCAAAATTGCTGACACAATGTACTAGTACTTGATAATCGGAGCGCTAATTGCTATACTATCCATCCATATACCTTGCTTGTTAGTGTCTTTTCTAATGGCTCAGACTCTTCAAATTTCATGCCAGATGTCTATTTTTCATGTTTACAGACGCCAAGATGATATTCACTGGAAGGAGATCAGCGCCGCCATGGCTCTGACGTCACTGGCACGCGGAAACCGTTATCCGTACAACTAAATATATTCACACACTTTCTTCAGGATCCTTCTGATATGACGGCCAGTTACCAACCACAGTGATCTCCCCTTGTTCAAAGTAGAGGAGTGTTTTTATTAATGTTAATATTTTTTCCTTAATAATATTATCTCAAATCTTCAGGGACAAAGTTTAATCTTTTTAAGTGTTCAGTGCTTGTAGAGTAAGCGTTCGGATGCATGTTTTATTCTGTGATGAGGTTTTACGTCAAATGGCAAGTACATGAACAGATATTCCACATATTTTTAATCATTGTTCATTGATATTTTCATTGCTATGGTTACAGTAGTTAGTTGTAAATGTTTACAAGATGATATATTTTAAAACTCCTGGTCCTTATATATATTATATATAATTCACTTGTACTAGTGTAGTGAGAAGTCGTTTAAATGTCAGGAATGGACGCTGAATCTAGAACAGCGCTGTAAATTGAATGGAGAGGGACATCTTATAATTCTATAAATATATTTAACACATGGCGTTTTGTTTTATTTTGTTCATTCTGCTTCTCGTGAACACAGTTGTTACTAGTACTGAATTTCTACATTAAATCATCAAGTGTAGAATATGAATGGAATGTCTATTAAAGACTGCGTTCAGGGAAAGAAAGCGGGGCTGAGGAAAATAAGGGTCCTATTTTATCGAATTTTGTTTCATTTTAGCTGAATTACATCGACTTTTGATATGGTGAACGGTTTCCGGGCGTCAACATGTCATTTTTCATTGCAACATATTGCAACATTATGAGCTTTCTCTAGAAACTTTACATTGATCAATCATCACTGTGGTTTTTATATGTCGTGTTCTATGAAAATCCCCACTTTAAATGAGCAATGCGGGATATTGGTTCAGTTTCTACTGTGTAGTGAAAGGACAGCTTCTGGGGTGGTTGAGGGTTAATTTTAAAGACTTGTCACATTGAGTATTGAAATATACCAATCTTCATTTGGTCTCCGTCCATCGTCATGCGTTAAGAATTGAACATACAAGAGTCATAATCAGTAAGCATCAAGCATTTTGTAAAAAAAAAATTGGAAAGTGGCTTAAAAGTAGATATGATTGAAACTCGTATAAGATGTACATAGCGAATAGTCGAGTAAAAATCATAACTAGAACTTTGTTTTTCTTATTGTTACCATGGAAACCACGTGCCTTTTAGACAGGTGTTATATATATTTAACTATAATACTAGAATTTCTGTTTATGCAAACATTTATTGCTGGTTATCATAAAACTCTTGATTAGAATTTTTATTCAAAGATGCATAAATTTATTGTAATCAACGTCAGTAATTGAAACTCATCTCGCCCCTTGATAATGATACTGGTTTTCTGGGGATAATTTGCTTTTAAAGAGCAGTAATTTTAATAGACATTTGAAAAACTCTACAACCATGTCAAGGTTTACAAACATTTTTCACTTTCGCGGCATTTAATCTACAATTATCATGGAAAAAATACATCGACAAGTTACACGTTTATAAACAATAGGCAGTTTATTTCCAAGATATATTGCCAGTTTTACTGTCAAATTACCACACACACACCCTTCTATCACTCTTTTGAATCAGGAGATAAAAAAGTATTGTTAATGTTGCCTACACGACATGCACGTATGACGGACATATACTCCTCACCTCTGACTATTTAACCCGGTTTCTCTTTAAGTAGTAAAGTTTTAGTTTTAAGAATTGTTGAGCTTTTACATAACTTGTTATATGTAACTGCGAAAAATACTCTTTAAAAAACTTGCATTTTAACTTTTGGTGAATGGTTGTATTTATTGTGTTCATTGATCCGTGACTTTACCTCAACGTATACAAATTGTCTGTCTTCTGTCTTAAATTATATTACGGAGACGTTCCATCAATTTTTGTACACGACGATATGTTTTATTGTTGTACGATTTGTTTTATCAGACCAATTGACCTGAACGGAAAGTTTTTGTGTGGGAAGAGGAATAAAAGGTGGACGCAGATTCGTTACCCATTTATTTATTACGAGGGTTGTTCGATATGTAATGTGCATTTTACCACATCTCAAAACCGTTCGACTCAAATAGTGAAATGAACATTACATCCCTTCAAAGTATTCTCCGCACACATAATTTCAATTTCTGAATCCACTTTTGAAATCCGTCAGGGTACACTGAATTAGTTTTTTCTTTTGTTTTTACTTTCCGCCACACTCAACAATTTTTCAATTATCTGGTGGCGTCCAACTTTTTATTGGTGGAGGAGAGAACCCAGATACAATGTACCTGGGAAGAGACCACCGACCTTCCGAAAGTAAACTGGCAAACTTTCTCGCATAAATCGGCGCGAGCAAGAATCGAACACGCGCCGAGTAGAGGTGAGAAGCCTTTTGATTTTGAGCGCGATACTCCGCCTACTTTTTTAGGAACTGTCACAATATGTCCAACATTTTTATTTATTATTTCATGATCCATTGGGTGATATTTCTTAACAAAGCAATGGTCAGAACGTGAGCATGATGCAAGTTTTCTTTCAAAAATCGTCGCAATGTGTCCATTCTCGTATTAAATCTTTAACAATTTGTATGTGTACTGGTCTTCTTATATAGATATAGGCACTACTGCAAAAATATTGCAGAGGATTGGTTCGCAGAATAATCATAAAATATCTGTTATATATTCAAGTAATATTATCAATTAGTTGATAATTTTTAATTTTAAAATGAATTACGGACTATCATCTGACCATATAGTTGGAAGACCATAGTGAAACACTGAATGCGTAGGGACACCTAAATATCAAAGGAAACTGGAATAAACTTTGATCGTTTCGTTGATAATCGATAATCAGGTACTGATTGAGGTGTTATGGACAAGTGTCAGTTAGAGTGTGTATACTACAGAGTATGGGTACACCGTAAACAGATATAGAGATGGAACACTCCGTACTTTTCTCTCATCCCCCATTTTGGCCGTTGAAATAACACTAGCTTCCATCGATAGACTGCAGGTGTGATTTAAAAAAAATCACTGACCCCGTCGGTTCAAGAAGAAGAGGAGGTGAGAATAAATCTGATTAATAGTGTTATAAAATTAGTACTCTAAAAAATTATTTTGACAAATTTTAATGACACGTTTTAGAACCAAAATTTGCTCATAACTGATGTGTTATTCTACTAAAAGTAAAACTGCGAATCCTATACGGTATTAATCATTTGTATGAAAATTATGTAAACCATAACTATTCCAATTATGTTCTATCATGAAAGGGGCATACTCACGGTTTGAGGTGAATATTTTCAAATTTTATTTTTACACTTAAATGTTTGCAACACTTAACAATGCTTAATTTCTAATGGTCAACCAAAATTTGAATGTCAGCTATCGCTTTACAGATACAGAGCTCGCAATTTTTGGTGATAAAAATAAAACCCGTGTCATGTTTTGGTTTACATTGGTTAAATATTCTAGTGAGTTTCGTTTATAGCATATTTTTTTTCAGTCCATATGTTTATTTCGATCACAATTGAACAGTTTCTTGTGACTGTCGCATCTAATTTGGTCTCAAACATGATATTTCTTTCATCAAGCAATATATATATATATATACAAAACATACCACGGACTTCCTTCATAAAACAAAGAATTATAAGTGTTGCATTTTATTTATAACTCCAGAACTGACATTCAAAATGTTGGTTGACCATAGGGCTGAAACGTCTACAACCGCGTTGTATACAGAAAGATTCAGATACATGACCTCCCTGTATAACTGCAGATGTAATGTGATAAAATATTCTGATCCATTCTTTAATGGAAGGCCCAAAATTAAAATCTAATGTATTTTGAATTAAATTAGATGATATGATGTCCAAAGCCTTTTTCAAAATCTAATAGTAATAAAAGTCCTGGAATATCTTCTTCGGTAAACTGCATATCATACATCAATCGTGTTTTTTCATCAATATATCTATTGCTAATGAAAACAGTTTGGTTTTTATTTATTAGTTTACTAATATGTCTTTTTTTATCTATTGGAAATAAAGTCTGACGCTGGTTTATAGACCGTATTTCATAATGTTATTGGGCGCCAGTTGTTTAGGTACTGTCTTGGGTTTTCCCCTTTTGGAAGTAAAATGTCTGTGTGTAATAGATAGGAGTTATTCTCATAAGTAAAGTTTAAGGACCTCAGCACAAAATTTCCCAGTTGTTTCCTAAAAACTTTTAAAAATTCAGCTGAGAAACCATCAGAACCTGGTGATTTGTTAGATTTCATATTTCTAAACGTTTCAGCGATTTCTTGTAATGTTAATTTGCCTTCTAGTTTTAAAGACGCTTGGTGTGCTAATTTTGGAATGTCATTAAAGTCTAACATCTCATTCAGATCCTCAATGTTTTTACTGTTGTTGGAATCATCATACAGATTTTCATGAAAATACTTTGGTTTTTTTTTTCTCTCCAAAATTTGATGTTGTCCTGCAATCATTTTCCCTTCATCAATTTATAACTTGAGGATGAAATTGCTTGTAAAATTTCTAGATTCTAAAGAACAAAAATAATGTGTGGGTTTCTCCCCCTCTTCTACCCATTTTGTTCTACTTCTAATGTACATTCCTTGTAGTTTGTTTTCTTAAGTTTTCTAAATTTTGTTTCTTGATTTCTAAAGTGGCCAAAATTTATTTCAGATGCATGTTCAGATACCTGTCCATCAAGGGTTTTTATTTCTTCGATTAACGTTTTTTCCTCTTTAGATTTTTTCTTCAGGAATGACAAGTATGATATACTTTCCCTTCTTATCTCCATCAGTAAGGTTTCCAAGAATAACTGATCATTTATTGTGAAATTTACTAACAAAGGAATTGGGGCCGTCAACATAAGCAACATTCTTCGTCATAAAAAGGTTCAGTCTTGTATGCCAGAGTATTTCAAGATCAAGTTTACACCTTATATTTCCTACAGATATACTTCCACTATTGCATCCAAACTTTTTAACTACAAACAAACTTTTACGTCTCAATATGACTGAAAAATTCTCGACGGGACGTAAAACAAACAAACAATCAATTAATCAAACTTTACAGTGCTTAAATATAGACCATTTTATACTCAATCCACTTACGTGTTATTGTTCTTCGTCTTCTTTTAACTATAGTCCAGCTGGACATGTCATTACTGGTAATGTTGATATAGTTCAAAATGAAGGTCTAAAATCACTTATTTTAAAAGGTCCTAAATTCAGAGAACCCCGGTCTTTCCATTGGCGACAGAACTTCATCTCTATTATGAATTCTGTCGAAGATTATGCCAGACGATGGGCTAAATCTGAAAAAGAAGAACTTGAAAGCTTGTCAGAATGGATAAAAGTATAAGAGCAATATTGAAATGCCGCATCAGACATGTCAAAACAAAAATGCGTACCATCTATCCTTCTGTGTTTAGTAAATCAGAAGTGATAAAAGAGTAGATAGGTTACATGAGTAATATGTTTTGGTTCCAGCTGACAAAGCTGGCAACAACATTGTAAATGTTTGTAAGGCTCATTATTACAACTGCATTCTAAACGAACTTGGCATTAATTCCACATTTATTAATCGCACCGGTGGTCAGTGGTTAGAGCGTTCGCTTCGTAACCGAGAGGTCGTGAGTTCGAGCCCCGCTCGTGCCATGGCCGCGTCAAACCTAAGACGAAAAATAGGTAGTGATTGCTCCTTCGCTCGGCATTTGGAAGTGAGAATTATGGGTCTTTCGGATATGACCTTAAAAACGGAGGTCCCGTGTCACGATAGGCTTTGGCATGTTAAAGAGCCCTCACTGCTACGGCCCTGAACGCTAAGCATAGGTCTAAATTTATGGTACTTCACTTACAGCTGGTGACGTCTCAATATGAGTGAAAAATTCTCAAAGGGACGTAAAACAAACAATCAATCAATCAATCATTAATCGCACATATACTCCAACTGCCCTTTTCAAAATCTTGCTTCAGTTTTAAATACATTTAACATCCCAGTCAATGAAGCGGATGAATATGAGTTACCGTACCTATACTGGATCCCCAAACTCCACAAAAACTCTCACAAACAAAGATACATTGCTGCATCCAATAAATGTTTTACCAAGCCCCTATCTTTGCTCCTTAGGAAAATATTAACTACTGTGAAGGAGATACATCAAACGCACTGTGCTACTACATATGCCAAAAGTGGTGTTAATCAAATGCGGATTCTTAAAAATTCTAAAGAACTTTTATTGAATTTGAAATCAAAACTTTTCTCGAATTCACAACATTAAAACATATAATTTTGCAACTCTTTACACGATCATACCTCACGATAAATTAAAGACTAGACTTTTTGACATCATAGACAGTTGTTTCGTAAACAAAAATGGTAAAAGGAAATATTCAAATTTAGTGATTGGTCATCCCAAAAATTATTTTGTTAAACACTACTCTGACTCCACGCACAAGTACTGTGAAGTTGATATTAAAAAGATGCTAGAGTTCCTCATTGACAATATTTTCATGTCTTCCAACAGTCTGTTGGAATTCATATTTTTAGCTGACCTATTTTTATATTCTTACGAAGCAGAATTCATTCAAAAGCTTCTAAAGGAGAAGAAAAATTATCTTGCTGTGGCCTTCAATTTGACATTTTTGATATATCGACGACGTTTTGTCTATTAACAATGATCATTTTCATTCATATGTCGATTCGATATATCCCAGTTTGCTTGAAATAAAAGACGCACAGTCTTCCACTTGTGTTTCGTACTTAGATATTTTACTGAAAATAGATGCTGGCGGCAAACTAACAACTCAATTTTATGACAAACGGGATTATTTCAATTTCTCCATTGTCAACTTCCCTTATTTATGTGGCAATATTCCATCATCACCTGCATATGGTGTTTATATCTCCCAACTGATTCGATACGCAAGAGCTTGTTCTGCTTATGATCAGTTTTTAAATGGAGGCGTACTACTGACAAAGAAGTTGATGTTACAGGGGTTTGCACAGTCTCGTCTAATGTCAACATTTCGCATATTTCATGGTCGTTATAACGATCTAGTTAGCCAGTACAACTTACCATTAAGTCAAATGTTCTCTGATGTGTTTCATATCAATTGTTAGGCCGTTCTTGGCACACTGATTCTGCCTACGGATTGCTCCGTTTACCTGATCGGAATATAGGGCTCACGGCGGGTGTGACAGGGGATTCTTACTCTACTTAGGCACCTTATCCCACCTCTGGTATGACCAGGGGTTCGTGTTTGCTCATCTCTCTGATTCGTGTTTTCTATAGGAATTACGAGATTGAATACTGTTAGTTATCTTGGCCTTTTCATCTATTGATTCAATATTATAGACTGGTACAGCATACTGTTTCCCTATTTTCTGAATTACATTATTTATACAATCCAAATAATCTTTATCTCCTAAAAGAGAATTATTAAATTTCCAATAGCCCCTTCCTTTATGAAAATCATTAAAAGAAAATTACAGCAGGATCATGGAATGGTCCGATCTGTAGCTTGGTTCAACAGAACTTTTATTGAAACAGGACAGCAATGTCTCTGATATAAGAAAAAAATCTAGCTACTTTGATTAAAGGGTTTTTTCTTACGTCAAGAAAAAACGTTGTTTCATGTAATTGTCTAAAAGGATCAATATAGCCATTACCTTCCATCAATTCTAAAACTTTGCTCCTGGCTAAAATCACCACACCATATAATATTATAACAGTTCATCTTTTCAATGCAGGTTTGAATATTTTCAGAGATATCAGATGTGTCTGAATTTGGACCATATAGAGTACAAAGTACAACCTCATGGTTTTCTATATGTGCTTTAAGTATATGGAAATTGCCAGTACTGTCTTTTCTTTGATGACCTTAAAATCAAAATTATTATTAATCAGGATAGCAACCCCTCTTGAATTTGTTGTAAAGGAGCTAAAATAACATTGAAATCCCCATTGATTTATTACTTTTTTTGAATCTATAGAGAAATGGGTGTGTTGTAGACAATAAATATTATAATTATAGTTTTTAAGATAATTTAACACATCTCTGCGTTTAGCGATATCACCCAGATCCTGACAATGAATTGATAAAATGTTTATAGCCATTGAAGTTCAATGAAACAGATGGTAGAACGACCTTGTCTGGAACAGATGATGAGCATGAACTTGAAACAGTGTGTAAACATGCCATCTCAATATATGTAAAACAGATGTAGACAGAAAAGAAAGGGATGGAGGTATAGCGATAGAACAGAAAAGCACGAAAGAAACTTGGGAAGAGATAAAATACATATCTTATATTCTAGTAACAGCTTGATTTTCTATTGGCAAAAACTAAACATTTTCACTATTCTCATGCATTATAATCACCGGATATTATACCACAGTTATAATCACGAAGCATCACATCGGCGTGTTTTTTCCGGAATGTCAACACTTTTTACTTACTTCGAAACAAAGTCGATTTTTTTCCTCAATCTCATCAAAAATGTCAAATTTCACTCTTTTTTTCTCCAACTAGTCCATATACCAGCCCGTTGAAATACCATGCAGATTTAATGCGAGGATTTTCCAGAAGTGTGTTGATCAACTCACTGTTGTGTTGAGTAACGTCGTCACTCAGGCACTCTGAATTCGTTTTCATATCTGATCGATGCTTCATTATTTTTGCTTTTGAAGTATTGTTATTCATTTTCATCAAAATAGGACGTTGGTAGCCTTTCCTAGCCGGAATTCGATGGATTGCAAGAATATCATCTTGTACGTCCACTCCTATTTTATCCTTCGAGAGAGACCGTGTTAAACTTTTAACATCTTCTCAGGGCGTTTCCTTTACACCATGAATTTTTATATTATTTTTCCTTCAGTATTGTTCGTTCCAATTAGCTTTTGCTAGAGCTGATCTAGCTAAAATCTGGCACTGCTCATTTTCTTTGGAGATACTGAGTAATTCACTTTTTAAATTGTTGATTTTTTTTGGGGGGGGGGGTTCTATAATTTGTAAAAGTTCCTCTTTTTTCACTAAGCATTTTCTCCATCTCTTGCTTATGTTCCCGCAACACATTTTTCACAACGGAGCTTATAACATCTTTCAGTTCCTCGTTTTTCACAGTCTTGCTAACGTTTGAGTTCTCACAAAATATGTTTCAGGTTACATTATGGTTGGGAAGTTTTTCTATCTCAGTGCCGTTCTCACTTACGTTTTCTGCCGTGTTAGATTTACGTCCTTGCCTATTTTTCGTTGACAGTTTTTAAACACTTCTTGAACATGACTGAAATAGCAAATAATCAAATAACACACTGCACGTTCGATTACGAAGTGAACCCCCTCGCATCTGAGTTACCGCGAGTTGCCGTCAAGAAAACATTGTATTATTCTACGACATAACAACACTTAACACTTCAAGTCTCCCAATATTAACGTTAACACAGCATGGTTGCGTCACTAACTAACATATTCACGGATAATAAGATGACATAGCGTTATTCTACGACACCACGCCTCATTATTTACCCTAGGGAACACACTATGGATGCATCACGACCTCAATGCATTTTTCTACGACGTAACAACACCTAACACTTCAAATTTCTCATTAAGTATGCAAGAAAACACGACATAGTTTGTAACTAGCTCATAAACTCGTGGATAATAATATAACATAACGTTATTTTGTGACATAACAACGCTTCACTCTTTCAGTATTTCATTATATACGTGAGAGAGCACAACGTGATCGAGTCACACACTCGCGCACATTAAGTTAACAAACCGTCATTCTATGATATAACCCCGCCATACAAGTGTTGTATTATTTACGTCAGAAAACACAATGGGCGCATCATTAGCTCATACAATTGCGCAGAGAAATATTACACATTGAATCAAGAAAACATTGCGTTATTCTACGACATAATAACAACTAACACCACAAGATTTTCACTGCATGTATTAATGTTTAGTTAATATATTTCTGGAAATCAAGTTCAGATAGTGTTTTTCTACAACATAATAACACCAAGTTTCCCAATTATTTACGTTTAGCTGAGATATTTCTGGAGATCAAATTCAGATAGTGTTACGATATAACAACGCCTAACATATTCATACATGGTGCGTCATAACAACGCCTCACACTTCTCATTATTTACGCTAGGAAACACAACATGGTGTCGTCACTAGCTAATAAACACGCGGATGATAAGACATAGAATTATTCTAAGACATAACGCCTCATCATTTACGTTACGAATCGCAGCATGGTTGTATCACTGGCTAATACACTGGTGGAGACTAAGTTAAGATAACGTTATTCTATGATATAAGAACGCCTCAATCTGCAATTATTTCATTACATATATTTACGTCAGAAAACAAACATTGCGTCATTATTTATTAGAACACGCGATTCTCATTATTTACAAAAGGAAACACTCGAGGATATTTTAAAAGATAACATAGCGCTATTCTACTGCAAAATAACGCTTCACTTTTCAAGTATATCATTGTATGTATTCACGTATAAAAACACAGCAACGTTGCGTCATACACTCTTGGAGGTTAGATTAACATACCGTTATGACGACACAATAACACACTACGACGTTTGGCAGTTTTTGTCATGGCTTTATAGAGAGAGAGAGAGTAAATGAATTACACAAAACAATGATCAATACTTATGATAATTGAGTACGCAACAATGAAAGTCAAATGATTGGATTTTCGCACAATGACAATGATATACAATGACAATGATCTGCACCGACTTTCTCAATAGTATATGGCGTAGTTAGTTCAATGAAAATGAAAAAATGACAGAAGCCCAATTATTGTCCCTAGACCTTGGAAAACAACAGCAGTCAAGGGCAGGCTTCAAATTCGGTCATACGTCGACGTGTACCTACCCTAAAGTAAGGTGCACGAAGACATCCGCCTCATCCGCAAATTTTGCCCAATGCTATGACAAACTGCCCTTTAATTGATCACGGACCTTGATTAACTGAACGAGGTGGAAAGTAGTGTGCCCCTTTCTTGAGAATAGTGAAAAGGCCCTTTTGTATGGTATTCAAGAAAATAGTCTGGCCAATGTCAGATAAATGAACCCCATTCCTAAACAACACAGTAGAACATAATTTGAGGCCTGGGTAAGAAATATAACCACCACCCCGCTGTACAATAAATGCATTCATTGCACTATTAATTCGCTTGCGGGACTTTTCAGCTGAAGTTGAAGAAATTATATGGCGATGATAAGTATGAGGCAGGATTTCAGACCAAATGATTGATAAAGTTTATGAATTGTTTGTTTCATGGATCTTTGTAATTGTCTAAGTGACATGGTGCCATTGCTGTTGCCGCCACAATGAATCATCAAAACACCCGGGGAACCATACTGATCAACTAGACTCTGAATCTTGGCATTCAAATGCTCCCAGGTCATGCCCCTCTGGCCAAACCATCTTAACGAAATGTTCTTTGATTGGAGATTCAGGTGCCGATTGCCATAACAGGATTTAGTGTAGATGAATGCATAAGCGATGATCCAATTATCTAGACTGTAGTGTGTGTACCTGTAAACCTTGCATAGTTAGAAACCAGTATGATGTAGAAAGGATGAGCTCGGTAAAAGCAATTCATACACGAATATAAGATTAAACTTCCACCTACCCTTGATTTTTATATCTTCTACAGAGACCCCCGAGAGATGCATATTAGTTGCACTTCCAATTCTAAATGAGCGAGATTTAAATGCAGATGTATCAACACCAATAAACAGTAATACTTTGTGCAAAATTGAAGTAAACTGATATAGAGTGAGTGGTTTACCATTTAAGTGAATCAACAATGGGCCAGGTAAGGTTGCTGTAGAGTGCAGATACTATTGTAATGTTTGGAAAAGGGTATTGGTTTCATGATTGAGTCCTATACGGACAATGGAACGAACTGCGTACTAATTAGTTTTGGACCCCTAGTGATGGAAGGTTGTATTTAATTCTAAAATTTGTAAACGAATTTAGTGCCCTGCGATAAGTATCTGCTGTGTTTTGGAAACAGCTGCTGCTGACAGTGATTCTACTTGAGATTCAAGACTTCCCATAATGCTGGGGGTAACTGAAAGCATTAAATAGCATCAGCAATCAAATTCGTACAATCAGGGATACGAACAGCTTTAATTTGTATGTTATATCTTAAGCAGAGCAGGACTAACGGACGTACTAATTGAATGATCCTTTCTGACTCGCTCGACTGTGAATTTAAGATGTGCAACAATGCCAGATTGTCAGTATGTAGTAACAATTTCCTAGCAGTAAATCTGTCTGCACACAAAAGAATGTGAGGGTTCCAGGAAGTGGGCCACCTGATAACAATCGAACTGAAGCACAGCTATCTGTAAATAGGTTTAGCGCGGTATTTGACGGCCATACGAGGGCTGGAAATGGAGCGAGACCATTAAAGTTCTCCAGAAAATTCAGCCAGACTTTTGCATCTTCTTTCATGCCTGCTGTGACACGGAGGCGAAAGTGTGGCTTATTGGTACCTACAGTAGAGTTATAAAATCTACGATTGAATGCCCGTCTACCTGGTCTTTCTGCGCATAAAGACTGCATTTGTTTAAGAGTCACCTCTTTGGAGGTAGATAAAGATACTAAAGCTTCTTTGAGCTCTATACAATTTTGATTTGGAATGAAAATTGTTTGAGAAACTGTGTCAGTGCCCAAACCTAAAAATGTTAGATTAGTGGTTGGACCCTCAGCCTTTTGGTCATTGATGGGAATCCCTATGGCTTGACACGTTTGCCTGAAAACTCGAGGGTGATGGCAGTCCTCAGACATTTACTTACCAGCGAACAAGAAATCGTCAAGGTAATGTATGATGTTACTATTGGCTGATTCGGAGCCAACTATCCAATGTTGTAAAGATGAAAACTTTTCAAAAGTTGCACAAACTATGGAGCATCCGAAAGGCATGCATTTATCAATGTAGAATTGATCTGCTATGGAAATCCCCAACAAAGAATAGTCAGCATGATGTACAGGTAACAACCTAAAAGCACTGGGTAAATCGATTTTGCACAATAAATCCCCCTGCCCTATCTTTTGGATCATTTCAATATCCCTAAGAATCAGGATCAGTTTGAATTACCATACCGTTATTGGATTCCGAAATTACATAAAAATCCTTACAAAGATACGTTGCTGATTCCAGTAAGTGCTCTACCAAGCCTTTATCTTTATTACTAACTAATCTTCTAACAACTATTAAAGTGTCACTTCAGAGATACTGTTCCACTACATATTCCAGAAGTTGTGTCAATCAGATGTGGATTCTCAAAAACTCTAAGGAACTTTTGGAAAATCTGAAGTCTCAAGATTTTTCTAAAATTGACAGCATCAAAACGTATGATTTCTCCACACTTTATACAACAATTCCTCACGATAAATTAAAATCTAGACTTTTTCAGATAATAGATAATTGCTTTTTGAACGAAAATGACACTCGAAAATACAAATTTCTAGTGATTGGAAAACAAGGTACATATTTTGTTAGACACCACTCCGATAGCCCGCACAAGTATTCTGAAGTAGACATTAAGAGTATACTTGCCTTTTTTGTAGATAACATTTACGTAATGTTTGGAGACCAAGTCTTCCAACAATCCATTGACATTCCCATTGGCGCTAATTGTGCTCCCTTATTAGCAGACTTATTTTTATATTCATATGAAGCGGAATTTGTTCAGAAACCGTTACAGGATAAAAACAAAAAAACTTGCCGTGTCCTTCAACCATACATATAGATATATCGATGACGTCTTATCGATCAACAATCATAATTTTCACCTGCTTATGGTGTGTATATCTCCCAGTTGCTTCAATACGCGAGAGCATGCCATGCGTATGAGAATTTTTTAAAGAGAGGTCAACTATTGACAAAAAAGTTCATGTTGCAGGGTTTTAACGAATCTCGTTTGAAGTCATCATTTAGCAAATTTTACGATCGCTATAATGACATTGTTTGCGATTACAAAGTGTCTCTGGGACATATGTTGAATGATATCATACCCTTTGTTAGACTGTCATTTTTCATACTAACTTTGACTACGGGTAATCCCGTATACCTAATTTCGACTAAGGGCTCATGGTGGGTGTAACCGGTCAGTAGAGGATGCTTACTCCTCCATGACACCTGATCCTACCGGAGGTCCGTGTTGCCCTACACTCGAACTTGTATATGCCTTTGAGATTTATGATTACGATTAACACATTGTTAACTTCACCATTCGATATCATTCAATGGTCTGATCAAATGATGCATATGCAATTGAGCATAATTTCGGGTCAATAAAGTGGTTTACACTATTTCCAGATGGGGCTGGCAGGTTTGTGATTAGCCGCCAACTCCCATCTTATTTTGGTAACAGCCCACGGAGTTGCACCTTAAATTTGAGGGCGATTGTGAAAAGGACCAACTATACGACCTAAACTAAATCAGATTGCTGCTCGGATGCAGATTTCATATTTTTTGCCGAATCTGGCAGCCTTAAACCAGTGTAATTTAAACTGAAACCATGAATAAAACCATTAACAACATACTGCACTAATTGAGTATCAGGGTCATCGCAAAGGTAGCTGTGTAGAATAGTAGAATTGATGGGCGTTGAACATAAGGCCCATATTTCTTTGGCGATATGAGTTGGGTTGTTGTTTGGGGTTGTAGGGACGAAAATTGAGCTAATTTGACGAAGGTTGCCTGGGTTGAGAATTGAACGTCGATTTTTGCATGGTAGGTTGAGGAGATGGATTACAGTGTATTCGAGGATGCGACTTACTACAATATATGCATGTATGGAGGAAATTACAGGGTTGTCTAGTACATTAGCCCTTAAAGATGAAGTCACAACACTTGGCTGAGAGGGAAGTAGCTGGCTTTGATTGAATTGTACAACATCCACAGCTCAGCATCAACAGAACCCCAGGAAATGTTTGGGTTCTTAGATAACTTTAGCCTAAATTGCCTATCATAATCAATCCAACCACTGATCGCCCTGTTTGCTGCCATTCCAACAGTGTTCATGTATTTGGGGATGCCCTGGATATCGACAGGTTGCTTCGTCAAGTATATGCTTGCAAATATAAAAAATGCATCGGTCCAGCTATGTATTGACGTAATCTTCTTCTGAGGATCTTTTCACTGGATGGTGAGTTGGTCACTGATGATTGAAACCTTTTGTTCATTGGAATTGCCGACTGAAGTAACTTGGCAAGCTCAATATAGTCTCGGTTCCAATTTTTTTCTTTGGTTGATTGGTCTACATGAATGACCAACTCAACACCAACACTAACGAATGGTGCTAAGGTTGGCAGATAATTAACAGACCCCATAAAGTTTTTCATAATTTGTGTCCTGTTTTCACCTGGACTGACTGAGTGATCTTCTCCTTGCTCTGCACATGGCATCAAGTTCTAGGTCATGCTGGTGAAGGGCCTCGAACACTGGAGCTGGAGTAGGCATTGTCCAACGTCTAGGCAGATGAGGAGGCCCTAGTGTTGTCACTCGTCCGATTTACAGCTCCTCTTGTCCCTGCCGCTGGACCAATATATGGCGTTTTCTAATTAACCCTTCGTACCCTCAGCATGGTGATTCTGCAGTGAAATTTTTTACGCATAATTATATATATATGCTGACGAACTTTAAAAACGCAATACTTGATAATTTTATATATTATAAATTTGTTCATATATCTAATAAACAAATTCATACTGATGTATAAACCATGCTAACTGGACACTACTCTTTGATTTTGAACATCATTTTATTCACAAGAGGCTACAGTTGAAATGAATGTCAATAAGAGGTGCTTCAAAAATGTGGTTTTGTTCACTAGTACCGGGTATGACCTCCATTATCAGTGATGACGGCGCGAAAGCGACGTGACATTGATTGACAAGCATTTCGGATTGTCCTCTGAGGAATATTCTGCCATTCCTCCAACAAGGCTCTCCCTAATTCTTGCAGATTCTGAGGCTGAGGCTGGCGGCTGCGCACACGTCTCCCCAGCTCGTCCCACAAATTCTCAATTGGATTCAAGTCTGGGGGCATAGCGGGCCAAGCAAGGACGTCAATGGCATTCGTTCGAAAAATGTTTTGTGTCAATCTTGCCGTATGAGCGCGCGCATTGTCCTGTTGGAAAATTAACCCATTTCCTTGTCTATGCTGCTACATTGATGGTACTAAAACATGCTGCAGAATTTCGTCCGCATACCTCCTAGCAGTGAGGGTTCCATTTAAAACGACCAGTTGTGACCGAAAATTGTTGTTAATCTCACCCCAGACCATAATGCCTCCCCTCCAAACCTGTCACGCTTGATTGATTGATTCATTAAATATTGTTTAACGTCCCGCTCGAGAATCTTTCACTCATATGGAGACGTCACCATTGTCTCATCTGAAGGACCGCCCCATCGTGCTTGAGGACACAATTGTCTGCGAAACGAAATGTGAACGACGGTAAACTCGACATCTGCCGTCTGCGTTGCTAACGTTAAATCTGGACTTATCTGAGAACACAACATGTGACCAATATTGAAGTTGAGTCACATGCTGCCTTGCCCATTGCAATCTATACCGTCGGTGGTGCGGTTTAAGCTGTAGCCCCATTATAAGGTCTTCTGCAGCGGATCCCATGGCGCTTCAAAATTCTGGAAACGGTTCTAGTATGAATAGGCCTTTCATGACGTCAAATGATTTCTCTCACCGTGGTCGCAGCGGCCGTAAACCTATTGTGCAGATGACGTTGCCGTATGCATGCTTATTGTCGTGGCGTTGTCACAAACGGTTGACCAGGTCTTGGGCGATCATTTAAGGATCGCGTCTGATGGAATCGTGACAACAACCGGCTCACTGTACAACCATAGACATTAAAACGCCTTGCAACCTCACGCTGACTTACGCCTGCTTGCAGCATACCAAGTGCTTGATTGCGCATTTCATTGCTTAAGCGGGGCATAGTCTTGGTTTTGAATTTTATTGTTAGTAGTGTTTATGCGTTCACAAACAAAGTTGTATTATCGCGAAAAACTCCTCTATTACCTTTACACGTGTTTGAAAAAAAGCCCTAAAAATTTCGTGCGATGCTACTCACAACGCGCAAACAATGAACACATGTAAATTTTGCAACACACACACACACACACACACACACACACACACACACACACACACACACACACACATATATATATATATATATATATATATATATATATATATATTGCTTTATTGATAAATAGTAACTAAATTAACAATCGTGGCAATTAAGGTTTAGATTTAAATATGAGATCGCATCTTTTTTAAAAAAGAAATGGCGCCGCCATGACTTTCACAAAGTTCAAGCAATCATCGATAGATCACTACTAGATAATAAATCAAATTAAAACGAAAATAGAAACGTATCGTATAGTCCAGTTTTACTTACACAATACACAACTGGACACCGATGGCTACCAACAAAAAGGATACAACGATGATTGGATAGTCAGCACGTCTTGCTTGTTGCAGCAACGAATTAAAAAAGGAAGCCTACTCGGCACAGATGTTCAGGTCTGAAGTCACTCGTGTTACGTGAGAGTTATCCTTCTTTGTCTATGGTACCCTATTGGTGCTATTGATCTGCATAAACTGATTGATTGATTGCTTGATTATTGTTTTAAGCTACATTCAACAATTTTTCAGTTATCTGGTGGCGTCCAGTTTTTATTGATGGGGGAGAGAACCCAGATAGAATGTGCCCGGGAAGAGACCACCGACCTTCCGAAAGTAATAAATAATAATAATTAAAAAAAAAAAAAAAAAAAAAACCACTTAAAATTATAACTCCAACTATAAAAATGTGAGAAACTTAAAGGCACTATAAATCCTGTTGATATTAATACACTTAAAGAAAGGCCTTTCTAAAAAGATGAGTTTTTAGTTGTGATTTAAAAATGTTTAGACTGGCGGCTGTTCGAAGCTCTACGGGAAGCTGATTCCAAAGTGCTGGTGCGACCATGTCGAATCTACGATCGCCGTACGTTTTCGATCGGACTCGTGGCACAGTTAGTTGGTTTGTAGACTCTGAACGAAGAGACCTTGCGGGTTTGTATTGGCAAACTAGCTCGGATAGATACGCCGGTGTTAGACTATGTAGCGATTTGTATACATATACACAAAATTTGTACTGCACTCTGTATGTGACAGGTAGCCAATGTAAATCAGCCAAAATCGCCTGAATATGTTCACGCTTACCTCTCCTTGCAATGAGTCGTGCGGCTGTGTTTTGAACCCTCTGCAGCTTGCTCAAATGGGTGCTATTTATGTTGTATAAAAGCGCATTATCATAGTCCAGCCTAGATGTTACCAGAGAGTGGACAAGTGTTTTGCATGCTCCATCCGTGAGAAAATGCCGAATGCGTCCTATCTTTCGAATCTGTGCGTAACAAGACCTTGAGACAGCACTGCACTGTTTTTCAAAAGAAAGGAGTTGATCAAAAACTGCTCCAAGATTTCTTACACTAGGAACACTATGAATTATGTTCTCGCCAAAGTGTAAGCTAGTTTCTGTCAAGTTTTTTATACGACTCCTTGGAGCAAATATGATCATTTCAGTTTTCTCCTCATTTAATTTCAGCATGTTGTTCGACATCCACTTCTTCATATCATTCAAGCAGCGTGTTAACCTTGAAGACACATCTTGCCAATTGTCGGACGGCTCAACGACAAGATATACTTGTGTATCATCGGCGTATACATGATAGCGCATACCGTGGTGTAAACAAATCTCAGTAAGAGGACGGGAAAAAATGCAATAAATTTTTGGTCCCAACACTGAGCCTTGGGGCACTCCAATATCAAGCGGCAACGAATTTGAATTTTCGGAACCGATAGATATACGTTGCGTTCTTTGACTCATGTAAGACTTGATCCATAAAAGAGCGTTATCCGTGATACCAAACGTGTGCTCAAGTCGTTTGTGCAGGATGTCATGGTCCAGTACATCAAAAGCTGCTGAAAGATCCAACATAACGAGAACTGCGCAACTGTTGTTGTCTAATGCAACAGCAATGTCATGATGAACTCGAAGAAGGGCTGTCTCGGTGGAATGGTATTTCCTGTAGGCAGATTGAAGGTCATCATTGAGATGGTTTTGTTCTAGATGACGATCAATCCGAATGGCGACAACCTTTTCCAAAACTTTAGATAAGAACGGCAAGTTAGACACAGGCCGATAATTTTTGAAATTTTCTTTATCCAAACCAGGTTTTTTTCAGCAAAGGTTTCACAACTGCCTCCTTAAAACTCGGTGGAACAGAACATTCGGATATGGATCTGTTGATGATACTAGTAATATGGGGAACACCGAGCTTTCACATTCTTTGAGTAGATTGGTTGGTAACGGGTCTAAGCAACATGTTTTAGATGACGAATTTGATAAATTTTTCAGAACTTCCTCACAAGAGGTACAATCGAAATTTGCCAGGGGTTGACCTTCAAACGGTTTATCAAATGTCATGACATCCGTTTTGTTGCCACCACTCTCACTGACCAGCCTAGTCCGTATGTTATTGATCTTATTGCTGAAATATGATCCAAAATCATTCGCCAATTCCAGATCAGATGAGCAATCTGGAAGAGTTGGAACACCGGAATCTCCAAGCAATGAATTTGCAATTTTGAAAAACTGTCCTTGATTTTTACCACAATATTCTTTGGACAAAAAGTAGTCTTGCTTGCTTTCAAAGAGCAGTTTCGTGCTTGTTGAGCACTTTTCTTTGAAAATTATATAATGCACTGTTAGATTTGTGCGTCTCCAGACCCTTTCAGCCTTTCTTTTCTCACGCTTTGCATTACGTAGGTCTGGGGAGTACCATTTTTTATTTTTATTCGGTAATTTCTTTACTTAACAGAGGCGCATGTAGATTGACAACTTCGCGCACGATGGAATTGTAGTTTTCCACGTGGTCTTCAAGCGGCATGTCATCTGATTTCAAGAAACTAAACGATTTTGTGAGGTCAGAACTTAGATCCTCGGTAATAACTTTGGAAAATTGACGGAAATTCACTAGTTCCTTTGGTCTCTCCGGTTTTGAGACATTCAAGACAGTAGATATGCCCTTGTGATCTCCGGATACATTCCCTCTAAGATCACACAGTAAAGGATCTTTCACTTCCGCCTTGGACAATAGGATTTTGTTAGGCTCCCTTGTAATAAGCAGATTAAGTATATGACCCTTGATGTGGGTTGGGTCAGCAACATGTTGTTTTAAACCAAACTCATCAAGAGAGTTTAGAAACTTCTATGTGTCCGCATTGTTCAAATTGTCAACATGGATGTTGAAATCGCCTGTGATGAGAAGTTCACCTGATGTTACAATTAATGTTGATAAGTATTGAGTAAACTCTTCAATGAAACTGGACACGCTTGATGACGGAGGTCTATATACTACAGATAATCTGAAATTATAATTCTGCGAGTACACGACACATCCGATGTGCTCAAATTGAACATTCTCACAAGATTGCTTTTCACCAACTATTTTCAAATTTAGTCTAGCTATGATGGCTACACCTCCTCCTTTACGATCTCGTCTGGGTTTGTGATACACTTTGTAGCCTTCTGGTGTTAGTTCTTGCAACACTATTTGATCTGTATCGGTTCCAAGCCAAGTAAACTGGCAAACTTTCTCACATATATCGGCGCGAGCGAGAATCGAACCCGCGCCGACTAGAGGTGTGAGGCATTGTGATTTTGAGCGCAATCCTCTAACCACTCGGCCACGGATGCCCTTCTGCATAAAGTGAGTTAACTTATATTGAGTTAACTCTGATAATTCTAACTCCCAACATTTCAAGCTTCTTATTATTTACGTTAGCGAGGATCACTATCTTATACACTTGAGAAGAAATATATTTCACATTCAATAAAGAAAAAAAATGCATTATTCTACGATATAACACCTCGCTTCCAAGTTTCTCAATATTAACGTTCGGAAGGACATGGTTTCCTCACTAGCTATATAATTTAAATTTTATTATATTCTACTCTTTGATTGGCCAAATTCAAACTGAGGAATGCAAGTTGCTTTTTTATAACCCTGATCTGGTATGGGGACACATTCACTTGACAACCAGCTGACGGAACTACCTTTTTCCTATAAATTTACATAGCGGCACTGTTTTGGGCCTTCTATGGCATAGAAAGTCAACGTGTGCAATAAGATGCTTTTGTATATTAAATACTAATTGTTTTCTCGTTGTCAAGCAAGATGTATACATCTACTTGTGCGCAAATCATTGTATAGTGGGTAGTATATTTTTAACGTCTCGCTCGAGAATATTTCACCCATATGGAGACGTCACCATTGTCGGTGAATGGCTGCAAAATTTAGGCCTGTGATCGGCGCTCACAGTCTTTAAGGAGGGAACAGGTAGTGGTCTTTGTCGTGCTGTGACACGGTACCTCGGTTGAGACACGGTGTCTCATTCGAAGGAACACCCCATTTTGTCGCCTCTTACGACAAACAAGGAATTCTGCGGACCTACACGGGGCCAGATTACTCTTGTAAAACATCTTTCTCGTATGAAGGTCGACTAATAGATTAAAACAAAGATATTATATTCGAATTAATGATTTACCAAGTACACATTGCCCTGTTCATTTTGAAATAGATTTCTCTCTGGGGCTTCATTGCTGGATCTGCCTCTCAACAAAGTAAAACAAAACAAAACAAAAAAGAAAGAAAAAAATATTGCATCACATAATATCAGATGATATCACCTCACATAGACTTGTCATTTGCTTGCACAAAGACCTACTTTCTTGTGTCAGCTTTCCTACTACCGACAATGTTGCATATAAATGTAAGTTTTCATGTAGTAAAAGTTATTGCATTTTCTGATATTTGAAGACTTATTTTGGGTACGCATAAACAATGGAATTCAATCTGTTAAAGCTGACTTATTTTAAGCAACGAAATACGTATTGCATGCATAGCCTATACGTATTTCCTGTCATGACATTCTTCACTCTCAATGACTACGTTTGCAAAGTTGATAAATACGCTCCGCAGAACTAAGATAGCTACTTTCACACTTAGACGCTTCGTCATAGTTACTAAGTGAATCACTGCGCGGCTCAAGTGACTTGTATTTTTAAGAATTTATGTACAATTTGATTCACGGATTATAAAGTGTAAACCTACCCAAACCAGGTTCTACTGGTGTCATATGCCCCAGAATTAAAGTCATTCCATAAATAAACTCGCGGGTAATAAGGTAATATAGCTTTATTCTACTACAAAACGCCCCACACTTCTCATTATTTACTCATGAAAATTCAGCATGGCTGCGTCACTAGCTCATACACACGGAGTTACTAAGATAATATAGACTTATTTTATGACATAACAACACCTCACCATTCAAATATTTCATTATATAAGTGAGAAGCACAACATCGCTGCCTCATACATTCCTGCAGTGAAAATAGCAATATTTTATGTCATAACCGCCTCGCATATCACTAGTTCATACACTTGTGCAGAAAAGGAACACAAACTCAGACAAGAAAACCCGCGTTAGAATAGATCCCCAGTATCCCTTGCTTGTTGTAAGTGGCGACTAAATGAGGCGGTCCTTCCAATGAGACTGAAAAAACTTAAGCCCCGTGTCACAGCAGGTGTGGCACGATTAAGATCCCCCCCCCCCCCTGCTTAAAGCCCATAAGCGCCGAGCATAGGCCTAAATTTTGCAGCCCTTCACCGGGAATGGTGACGTCTCCATATGAGTGAAAGATTCTCAAGCGGGACGTTAAACGATATACAAACAAACAAAACAGTAGTATAGCGCGACTGGATGGGTAGTTCAACTGGGTGCATTTTTTGCGTCTCGATAGGGAAGTCAACTGAGTGCACTTTTTTTTCGTCACGATAGGAAGGTCAACTGAGTGCATTTTTTGTAGTTGGATAGGGATGTCAACCGAGTGCACTTTTGAGGTCAAGTGAGTGCACTCGAGAGCAGGAGTATAGCAGGTGCGCTCGAATAGTGGTAAAGCTTCGTTTACTTCTTGTCTTAATCAATAAGAGAGGTATGTGTTTACTCCGTGTTATTTCGTAAAAAGCCATAAAGATACGTGTTGATCCTGTGATATTGCCTAAGTTTTTCCAATATGTTATTTTTTTTTTTAAATAAAGCATTCAAAAAGGTTGCACTTTGTGAAAATAGTTTTAACACACTGTTAAAGTCCACAGTTTTAACACAGAGTTGAAGCCCATAAACACAAGTTGTTTAAGGCACCAGTCACGTTCAAATCCACAAACACAAATGCACAGCTTTTCAGGAACACAGTGTCCACTGTTTTTAAGGAACATGGTTTGCTAAAAACACCGATTTCATACAGTGTTCGCATATTTTAACAGTCACTCTGCTCAGTCTACTGTACCAAGATTGTCCTTGACTCGCGGTGATGGGACCAGCTGTAACATCTAGTTTAGTGTATTGTGTTGACGTTTCGCTTCTTGGAAAAGCGGCTATTTTCTGAAAGTCAGTTAGATAGGAGAGCAAACTATTGGCGAACGCCTGGAAAATCGATAAAGCCGAAGGAGCTATGACGTCACAATGCCAATGCCGTTGTAAAATCAGCCAAGAGCGCTATGATACATAGTTATCCTCGGTGTTTTAATCCTCAGTGAGAAGATGTATCGTCAGTGTTCAACTCCTCAGTGTTGGGTTTTTAATTTCAGAATAAACACACATAGTGTAGTCAGCAATCACCGTTTATTTAGATTTCACACAGTGTTTGCAGTTTTTGACACTCACTCTGTCCAGTCTTCAACAGGGTTGCTTATGTATCGAGACCGTCCTAGACTCTCGCCGATCAGGACATCAGGGCCCGCTGAACATCTCGCCTTACTATCTTGGAAAAGCAGTTATTTTCTGAAAGTCAGACTTTGCTTTACGTTTGTTTGTTTGTTTATAACCGCCTGAGCAATTTTTCAGCTATCCGGCGGCTGTTGCTTTACGTAGGAAAACATAAAACTTCCGCGATCGCCATATAAGAAACTACATTGCTTTAATGCAAAGAATGAAGAGTTTATATAAATATTGTGTGGTCAGATCTATAATCTGCGCTTCTTGTGTATATTTTCTGTATTCTGTACTGAATGCGTTATATAGCTTTACGCCAAACAATCAGTCTGAATTCATAATTCTTTAATCATTTCAAATAGCAAAAGATAACCCAGTTTAAGTGTCAGTCAATGTTTTTCACCCTTTTAGAAGATTTAAACAGATGAATCAAAAGTGTCATGATCTGGAACTGCCTTCTTGTGTAATAATCCACGTAAGGTTTGTAATAGAGATTTCGCATTATTAGCTGATAGAAATTGGGGGATAATATTTCATTCGTGATCTGCTGTAAAATATCAAGTTTCAAAGCTATGTTTACTGTTGAATGTCAGAGAATAATTCAATATTAGAACACAACATATCCATTCGCAAGAACATTGTTCCAGCGTACCATTGCGGTAACCTCTAAGTTGCAGGTTTGCATTATCACTCTCTTGTTGTCAAAACCTGGATTATGGCATTGAAACCATGCATACATCCTGATTTATTTCTTAGACATTTCTAATTATTTAAAGTCTTATGAATATCATTAATTTTTTCATGAAAAAAATGAAAATAAAGAACAATCACCATGGAGAGTATGGCAAATACGGACACCCTGTTACAATATGAGTGGCAGCATCTGGTGTGCCAGTAGTGGTGTACGTAGTGTTCATAAAAATGTGCGTGTTAAGGAAAAAGTGGATGATGGTATGTGGTAAATGGATGGTGTATGGGTGGTATGTGGTGTGTGGATCGTAGTTTGTGGAGATGGGTGGTGGTATGTGGAATGTGGGTGGTAGATTTTGGTGCTATGTGGAGTATGGATGGCAGTTTGTGGTGTTTGGGTGGTGGAATGTGGTGTATAGGTGGTGGTTTGTGGTGTATGAATAGTAGTATGTGGTATATAGGTGGTGGTATATGGTGTATAAGTGGTATATGGATGGTATTATATGGTGTATAGGTGGTGGTTTGTGGTGTCTGGGTGGTGGTATGTAGCGTATGGACCGCGGTTTGTGGTGTATGGATTGTGGTATATGATATATAACTGGTGTATGGGTGGTAGTATATAGTGTATATGTGGCGGTTTGTGTTGTATGGGTGGTGGTATATGATGTATGAACGGCGGTTTGTGATGTATAGGTTGTGTATGGGTAGTAGAATTTGCTGTATAGGTGGTGGTTTGTGGTGTATTAGTGGTGGTATGTAGTGTATAGGTTGCGGTGTATGAGTGGGGTGATAGTGTTAATGAAAATGTGAGTGGTGTTATGTTGTATTGGTACTATAAAAATATTAAAGATAGAGCAATCGTAATATTGTTACACAAAGAAATGTAAAACTAAAGAATCAGACAGATGTATTAGTGTAAGTGATGTTAGGAAGAAAATTTGGGTGTTGGTATTTGGTGAATAGGTAGTAGAATGTGGTGTATAAATGGTGGTATAGTGGTGGAATGTGGTGTATGGGTAGTAGTTTGTTTGTTTGTTTGTTTGTTTATAGCCGCCTGAGCAATTTTTCAGCTATCCGGCGGCTGTCACCATTACCGGTGACAGGGCTGCAAATTTAGGCCTATGCTCGGCACTCAGGGCCCTTGAGCAGGGAGGGATCTTTATCGTGCCACACCTACTGCGACACGGGACCTCGGTTTATACGGTCTCATCCGAAAGACCGGCACCCACGTCCCACAGTGGGATTCGAACCCCCGACTCAAGGATCATCAGATCTTTGAGCCCGACGCTCTAACCACTGCGCCACGCGGGCGGTAGTAGTTTGTAGTGTATGTGTGGTTGTATGTGTGTATTAGTGGTGGTGTATTGGTGATGGTATGTAGTGTATTGGTGGTGGTTTGTAATACATTAGTGGTTGTTTGGGATGTATGGGTGGTAGTATGTGGTGTATAGGCGTTAAGGAAACTTTGGGTGGTACATGCAAAATATTAACAATATTTGATTAGTATTGTTATAAAAAGAAATGTAAAACTAAAGGCCCAGTTGGGCAGATGTGTTAGTGCAAGTGGTGTTTAAAAACGTAAGTGGTGGCATCTGGTTTGCCAGTAGTGGTGTGTTGATGGTATTAATTATAACGTGGGTGGTAGTATATAGTGTATAAGTGACGACATGGGTTGTGGTATGTGGGTTATGAATGATGGTTTGTGTGTATGGGTTGTATGGGTGGTGGTTTGTGGTGGTATATGGTGTATAGGTGGTGATATGCAGGGTATGGTTGGTGGTGGAGTATATAAAGAACCTCCACGCCAACATTTATTCATTCACTTTTATTCATTGAAGCAGTTGAGATAAAACATCTCAACTGCTTCAATGAATAAAACAGTGCTCAGAATGTGATTCCGTATTTTCCCGCAGAGATGCCATGATACGTCATAAAAGACAAAAACACGCGGACATCAATCATGGAGAGGATATTGACATGACTGATGCATTTCCAACACACAGCGACACCAACGGTAACACAAAGGAAGACAATATCGTCTTTCGCAGAATGGCACAGAAACCGCGAAAAACATAATGCTGCAGAGTGACAGAAGAGATACGAGAAATATTTAAATCAAAACACGTCGGAAAAGAATGCCAGTAAGAAGGCAGAAGAAAAGACAATAGGAGAAACTTACGTACAATTTAGAAAACTGTGCGAGCGATTCCTCTATGATATGTACGCATTGCAAGAAGACACGACGCACGAACAGGTCACAGATGCCATCGATGAATTCGTGTCCGACAATTATGGACTGAAGAATTCTATAATGATCGCTCTTCGCAAAAACAAATTTTTACTAGAATCTTATCTAGATAAATACGACAGTGATGAAGACGATGATGAAGACGACGAGGAGGAAGACGAGGAGGAAGTGAACTGATGTGACAGAATCTCTGTGTTCAGCTACATAGTAACACCGTCTTTAGAGACTTCATTCAAAACTGACTTCCATACTCGAGGGAAGAAATTACCTCTTACTGATCAATTGATATTTTTATCAGTGATAGTGTATTAGAATAAAAATTGTGAACTAAAAAAAATGTGTTTTTGTTTTTTACAACATGGATCTTCCAAAGCAAACTCACATGAAAAAATGTATATCGGTATAAAGAGACCGTGGTCTTAATCATTCTCATCATTTGTGTAACCATGGCTGGACGAGAAGGTTTTTACTTTACTCTCGCTAGTGATGGGTCTATAGAAGCCTTTCCAAATAATACAGCCGCTCAATTTACAATTGCATTACCACAATCCCTGGATTTAACAGACGGAGAATGGGAAGTCGCTATAACCGAAATGATATTTTCCAATTCATTGAAAAACATCACGCAAACATTACGCAGGAAGAGGCTTATTTTGACATCCTTGTCCTTCAAAAATACGCTGCCCATGTCACCGACCCCAGTATTTTAAATGGGACAGATATCAACTGGACAAAATAAACTCGGTTGTTTTAAAGCAATGTCATGTACTGATGGATTGGACTCGTATGCATTGGACTCATCTCATCGATGTCAACGGCATGGTGGATATTATCCGAATTCACTTTAGACCCGGGGCTTACATTCATTCCACAGCTTTAACCAATGAAATCAATGAAGGGTTGGAAAGAACTTTGAAAAAAATATTAAAAACGCTCAATGATCCTAGGGAAGATAGTTTCGTGAAATTAGTCTATTTCGACAAATATGATCGAGCGATGTATCAGTTTAAGGGAAAATTACTCCGAATAACTCCCATATGCGTTCGTTTCACTTCTCTCGTTCCTACAGTTCTCTGAGTTGTTGTCGTCTGTGGGATTATTCCTATGGATTGTTTCCAGTGGCACCCATTTTCTCTTGTCCGTTACTTTACTCACTAATGGTGCGTTCACCTCAAGTGGATCATCTCCTTCGTTCTCCCAGTCCTGTGACTCATTGCAGCATCCCAAACACTTACTTAATTTTTTCCTAATCCTATGTCTATTTTTGATACATATCCAGAGGATCGTAAGTGCCAATAAACTTGCCGAAATGATTGTTAAATAGAACCAAGGGGTTCCCACCCAAAGTTTAGTTTTCGTGGATTTTAGATGTGTTGTTGGCAATTTAGCTAAAAGTGTATCTAGGGTAAATTCTTTGATATTCCAAAGTTTAAGAGGAAAATCATATTTAGTTATCTTTGGAAACTTTTGATGAAATTGGTCCCACAGATAGTTAGTGTTGAGTTCCTTTAAGAAGTTTTGAAAACTATCTGTTAGATTATGCTTGGTTTCTATTATAATACGGGGGTAAAAGTAAAGATCCGTGATGTCCTAAGCATCACAAGCCCAATGTCAATAGCTGATTTTGTAATTCTACTTGACACACGATGTCCGCATTTGACATTAATATTTAACGGTTTAAATAGGAATTATAAATTCTAAATCTTCTTATTTCCAAGTGTAGGCATCTTCTGGGAATGATTTCCACATTCGCTAGGCGGTGATATTTCATAATATCATGTTTAATCAATTCAGGGAAATAATCAGTGTATATGTTGCCACTAGCATTTCATTTACCCACTTCCTCTTTCCGTGAAGACATTCTATAAACATAACAAAATGTATAATAGAGCGTGTTTGAAGCTTTATTTGAGTGTTATTGTTACAAATCATTTACAACCATCCGATGGGAGCACCAGTGTCAATATTCCATTTTACGCCAACTAGGTCAGGTAATTTTTAATTACCTTCAACAACGTTTTCCTCGTTGTTGTTTTCTTGTTCAATAATAACTATACTTGGAGTTGTATCTGGATAAGGTTCAGAGTCACTCGGATCGGTCATTAAATCATCAAATTCACCATCCGACCTTTCAGCGTTTACCATTATTTCTCCAATAATTTCAATCCTAGTGCTAATTTCCTCAAAATCAGTTTCAATGAGAATTTCATTTAGGTCTATTTGCAAATATTTAAACACGTCCTCTCTGCGATACCTGGTCCATACATTGCCTGGATCTGGCGTATCCAGACTTAATAATTCAAATTCACAATTTTATTACTCTTGCACCTGGTGTAATAAACAATGTCATTATGAGTGAACCACTCAGATGGAATTTACATTTTCGCCTAAGTCTTCTCTCATTTTGACATCTATTCCCATACTAATAATAACTTAACCATAGACTTAAAAGAAAATTCCTGCTAATGGGCATATCAGCCGACACTTCAGGTATCGACCGGAAGTGATAAAAGAAATCGAAAATTTCAAACTTTTTCTTTTAAATTGAGTCCTATACCACTTTATTAGGTCTCTTTTGAAGTATCGAAAAAGTTAACCCCACCAGAAGTTGAAACGTCCATTTCCGGTTATTTAAAAAACTTTTGAAATCCTCGTTTTTCATTTCCTTATATCTCCCTTAATAATCAAGTGATGGACTTGTATTTGACATATGTTGTGAACAGTATAAATATCTAAAGTAACCTAAAAGGTTTTTGTAAAATTCACTTCATTATTTTTAATTTGAAATTCAGTCCTATACCAAAATCAACAAAATATAGACGCTTGAAACTTGCAGGGGTAATAAACTAGGAATAGTCCATACCACTCAGTTTGTCTCCATGTTGTTCAGCCACTTCCGGTCTACACAGCAAGTAGTTAAATAATGGACAATTTTTCTTTTGTTTTTGAGTGATTTCTTTGAGATGGTTGAGTAGATTTTCTTGAAACTATCAGGAAAGATATCTTCAGATATGAACTTGGTATGTTTATTTTGTTTTTCAAAATATCTCTTCCTTCCGTGAAATATGTCCGATTTCCTGTTTTTCAAAACAGAATATGTCTACTCTTTTTTCGGAAACGGTAAAAGATAGAGTCACCTGATTTTCAGGAATGACAGATCTCCGTTTGTAGGCGTGCACAATCAGGTTAACAATGTCCGTCGTTACTTCCGGTCGTCACTGAACAAAAGAAACGTAAAATTTCTAATTTTCGCTTTTGTAAGAGTATTTACGCGGAGTAATTAAGTCTCTTTCGTAGTTTCAGAAAATATATAACTTACCGGAAGTCAAAATAGCAACTTCAGGTTTTTCGAGAGAAACTTCAAAAATCGGATTTTTTTCTCTTCTGAATGACGTTTTTGATATGAATTTCACATATATCACTGACATTTCTTCTCTCTAGAGTATCTTCAAACTCTTTTTCAAAATTAACTTCCGTTCGTCAGGTATGATCACTTTCGTTTTATAAAAAGATATTTTATCCCCCATTTTTCTTCTAAATGATTGAAGATAGAGTCTTGAAACTTGCAGGGATGATAGATATTGTCTTCCTCCTTTGTGATAAGGTTCATAGTCGTCATCCGTCACTTCCGGTCGTCAACGGAAGTGAACAAATAAAATTTTAAATATCAAATTTATGATTGTGAAACAAAGATTGCATAGAATTCATAGGTCTCTGACGTACTTTCAGAAAATGTGAGACGTACCGGAAGTTAAAAGAGCATCTTCCAGCTTTTCAAAAAAAAAAAACTTCAGAAGATCATTTTTCTTTGTCCTTATATATCTGGCTTATAAATCAGGTGTTAGAGATGATTTTCACATATATTATTGGCATTTTCAAACTGTAGAGTATAGTTTAATACTTTTATCAAAATTCACTTCTGTTCGTGAGATATGTTCACTTTCCTTTTTGTCAAAGAAAGGTTTTATCCGTTTCTTTTCTCACTAAGGGTTGATGATTGAGTATTGAAGCTTTCAGTAATGATAGATGGTGACATTTAGAGGAGACATACATCTTTCAATTTTGTTGACGTGATTTCGGTCGTCCACGGGAAATATGTTAAAAATCTGCAGTGTTTTAGTTTTTTTTTTAAGTTTTAAATGTTGATAATAGAGTTGAACAGAGCATTTTATGTCATAGCATTTCCACCGGAAGTTAGTTTTACCAAACAGAAACTTGTCCAAAAAATGAGAAACGATTCCTGCACGTCCATAGTGTAATTTTCGTTGGATTTAAGGAGTTCCAATAATCTGGAAGTGAGTATAAAAGAATCAGAAGTTGTTTAAAATTGATAACTCTCATCTTCTATATGATTGTCGTTCTAATTTCGATAAATTTAGGTGCTTCTTCCATTCATTTATTCTCGTTCTTCCTCAGTCGACTTATCACAGTTAAGAGCTAATCTCATCGGACGGAAGACCTACTCGTTCCTCTCAACGAAATCATTTCCCGTTTTTTTAGTATCATTTTGATTTTTTAATTCCATTTCATTTTTATATATTTATGTATTATTATTATTATTATTATTAAGGTCTTCCACTTCCAACGGAAGACCTTCTACTGATCGAACTGTTTATTATTATTATTATTTTCCCCCTCAGTTTTCTCAGAGATGGTCTGTGTTAGAGCGTTCGCTTCGTAACCGGGAGGTCGTGAGTTCGAGCCCCGCTCATGCCATGGCCGCGTCAAACCTAAGACGAAAAATAGGCAGTGATTGCTCCTTCGCCAAACGCTCGGCATTCAGAAATGAGAATCACGGGTCTTTCGGATATGACCTTAAAAACGGAGGTCCCGTGTCACGGTGGGCGTTGGCACGTTAAAGAACCCTCACTGCTACGGCCCTGAGCGCTAAGCATAGGTCTAAATTTGTGGTACTTCACCTACAACTAGTGACGTCTCAATATGAGTGAAAAATTCTCGACGGGACGTAAAACAAACAAACAAACAAACAAACAAACAATCAGAGATGGTTTGATGGATTGTCTTGAAACTTTCAGGGATTATACAGTGTACAAGGTTTTTTTTTTTCTTCAATTTTTTCATAATTCACTTCCAGTCCATCAGACAAGTCCGATTTTTTTTATTCTGATGTCCGCTCTTTTTCTCGGAAACATTAAAATATAGAGTCACCAATGAAACATCTCACTTCGTAGGCATTCAGAATCGGGTTAGGCATATCAATCGTCACTTCCGATCGTCACCGGAAGTGATAAAATAATTCGAAAATTTCAAACTTTTGTTTTGAAATTAAATGAAGAGTCGAATAAAGTGAACCCCACCTGGAATTGAAACGTCCACTTCCGGTTATTAAAAAAAACTTTTCAAATTCTTGTTTTTCAATGCCTTATATCTCGCTTAATAATCATGTGATGGAGTTGTGTTTGACATATGTTATGTATATGGGTCTAAATGAAGTTTAAAGGTTTTTTTTATCAAAATTCACTTCCGGTCGTGGGATACAGGGCGGAAAAAGTTAGACATTATTTTTTCATTTTCTCAGAAATGAATGAATTTATTTGTCTTAAACTTGCTGGGGTGATAGATCAGCATTAGTCCATGCCATCACGTTTGTCCGCCACTTTCGATCTACACAGGAACTGGTTGAAAGAAATGACCATTTTTCGGTGGTTTTTTTTTTTGTTGTTGTTGGTTTTTTGTTTTGGGGGTTTTTTTTTTTGTTTCTTTGTTTTTTTTAGCGATTTCTTAAAGATAGTCGAGTATATTTCCTTGAAACTATCAGAAAAGATGTCTTCTTAACTGATCTTGGGACAGATATTTTGTTTTTCAAAAATTCACTTTCATTCGTCAGATATCCTGTTTATCAAAACAGACTATGTCCACCCTTTTTTCGGAAACAGTAAAAGACAGAATCACCAGATTTTCAGGGTTGATATATCTCCGTTTGTAGGCTTGCAGGATTGGGTTAACACTGACCGTCGTAACTTCCGGTCATCACTGAAAGTGAACAAAAGATATGTCAAATTTCAAATTTTCGCTTTTGCATTAAATCTTGTAAGGAATAATTAAGTCTGTTTTGTAGTTTCAGACAATGTATAATTTACCGGAAGTTAAAATAGCCACTTCCGGTTTTTCAAGAGACACTTCGGAAAATCGGTTTTTCTTTCTATTCATATAACTCGCTTATGTATGAAATTTTTTACATGAATTCCACTTATGTCAATGTCGTTTCTGATCTCTACAGTATCTTCAAACACTTTTTTAAAATTCGCTTCCGTTCATCAGATATGTCCATTTCCGTTTTATAAAAAAAAAATTTGTCCATCATTTTTCTTCTTAATGGTTCAAGATAGAGTCTTGAAACTTGCAGGGATGATAGATAATGACTTTCTGCTTTGTCATCTGGTTGACTGTTATCATCCGTCAATTCCGGGCATCACCAGAAGTGAACAAATAAAACATTAAATTTCAAATTTAAGCTTTGGAAATAAAACCATGTATATAATAAGTAAGACTCTTACGAAGTTTCAGAAAATGTGAGTTACCGGAAGTTAAAAGAGCAACTTCCGGCTTTTGAAGAAAAACTCTAAACAATTTAACTAATTGAAAAAAAAAAAGAAATAAATTTATTGTTTATTTCTTCATAGTTTAGAAAGGGGGTTTCTACAACATTTCTCAACATGAAAACAGTTTTCTACGATCTGCGGATGCCTTTTACATTTATACACATCAATTAGTTAAATTCCGAAACATATAATTATTCCGAGATAAAATAATACCTTGTTCCTAGAAGATCAGTTTTTCTTTGTCCTTGTATGCTTTGCCTATCAATCAGGTGTTTGAGAAGATATTCAGATATATTATTCACATTTAAGATATAGTTCACAACCTTCATCAAATTTCACTTCCGTTCGTGAGATATGTCCACTTTCCTTTTTTCAAAGGAAGATTTTAGCCGTTTATTTTTTCAGAAAGTGTCGAAGATTGAGTTTTGAAATTTTCAGAAATGATAGATGGTGACTTTCAGATGTGACATACATCTTTCAATTTTCCTGCCGTGACTTCCGTCGTCCATAGGAAGGAGGTTAAAAATCTGCAAATTATTAATTTTTTCATTTTTAAATGTTAATAACAGAGTCTAAAAGAACATTTCAAATCATACCATTCTACCAGAAGCTAGCTTTACCAAACCGGAAATTGTCCAAAACATGACCATTTTCATTGAAACGATTCCTGAACGCTCATAATATAATTTTCCTTGGATTTAAGGAGTTCGAAGAAGGCGGAAGTGAACAGAAAAGAACCAGAATTTGTTGAAAATTGATAACTCTCACCTTGCATGTGATTTTCGTTCTATTTAGATTAATGTAGGTGCTTGTTCCATTCATTTATTGCTGTTCTTTAGCAGTCAAATTATCACAGTTAAGATTTTATCTAATGCATCGGAAGACCTACTCAATCCTTGCAACGAGATCATGTCAAGTTATCATTATTGTTATGTTCCCCAACGAAGTTCGAGAACATATTGGTTTTACTCGGTTTCTTATTATTATAATTTATATATATATATATATATATATATATATATATATATATATATATATATATATATATCTGTTGTTGGTGATGGGAATGAGATCATATCTACAGTATAAGTAGACATTCCAAATATCCACAGATTGATGATACAAAATTTGCAAAGGCGCATGTGCTTGCACGTGTATCATCTTTTGAAGTTTCAATTCTTTCAATGACAATAACTTTTGATTTTTTTTTTTTGTTAAAATCTTTTGAAACTTGAGTTGTGAATGTAGGTTGGTATTCTGAACGCAAATATTTAGCAAAATGACTTTGGCGCACGTGCACTAAATTGTGATTGGCCGATTTTCAAATCCCCATAACTTTCTTATAAATTATTCAAACGACATCAAATTTATACCGTAAGTATATCTATCAAATGCCTATTGATTAACTTCAACACCAATGTTGAATCTTACTCATGTGCAGATCTATGCACGTACATTGATTTTCCGTAATTTTTTGGGTACTAAAATGGCCTTAACTTTCGAATTAAAAGTTAAATTGAGCTGAGATTTTACTTACTGGCTTATGATTTAAATACCTATTGAATGGTGTTAACAAATATTCCATTGTCGAATTCACGTGCGCGTGAGCGCGCGTGCAATTTCATTTTTGACTTCTAAATTCATATATCGGTCCATAGCATTTTTACATTTTAATGAATGGTTTTGAAATTGATGTTGCAGATATTCATTGGGGCTCCCTACTTAATAGCAGTAGCAAATTCACTTCCCCGCACGTGCACTAAATTTTGATTGGCCGATATTGAAATCGCCATAACTTTCTTATAAGTGATGTAAACGACATGAAATTGATATTGTAAGTAAATCTATTAAATGCCTATCGATTGACATCAACGTCAATGTGGTGTCTTACTCTCGTGCACATATATGGATGTGCATTGGTTTTCTTTTATTTTGGGGTAGTAAAATGGCCATAACCTTCGAATTAATAGCTACATTGAAGTGAAATCTTAGTTGTGGATTTATGATTCAAATGCCTATTGAATGGTGCGATCAAATATTCATTCGTCGAATTCCCGTGTGCGTTAGTGCGCGTTCATTGTCTTTTATGTGTAAATTCAAGTATCGCTCTATAACATGATTGAATTTCAATCAATTGCATTAAAATTTATGTTGCTGGATTATATTGGGACTCTCTTCTCAATAATGTTGTCTAAATCACTTCCCCGCACGCGTATGCGCGAGCGCTAAATTATGATTGGCTAATTTTCAAATCGCCGTAACTTTCTTAAAAATGAAGGAATCAATAGGAATTCATACAGTAAGTACATCTGTCAAATAGTGAATGACAATAACAATAATGCTGAGTCCTACTCACGTTCTAGTTTATGCGCGTGTATTGCTTTTTTTTCTTTTTCTTTTTTTTTTCATATTTTGGGTACTAAACTGGCCATAACTTTTTAATTAACGACTCAATAAATTGGGTTTTTCCTGTAATTTGGTGATTTTAATGCCTATTCAGCGGTGTCATCGAATTCGCATGTGCGTGAATGCGCGTGCATTGTTACATTTGACGTCTGAATTCAACCAAGGACTATAACATAATAATATAATTGATATAACGTGACGAAATATTTGATCAATAGATAGAATTTTATCAGCATGCAAGTCCGCCTCATCAAGAGTTTATATGAATTTTACAAATGTCATGCTATTTTATTTGACAGTACACTTTAAAATCCAGGACGCGAGTTATCTGAAATCGCTTTCCTTTCTACGCCGTAGTGTCTTAGTAAATAATATTTATTTCAAGTCGGAAATAAAGTATTTTAGCATTCAGTGAGTAGATTTAAAGTAAATGAATATCGATTTCTTGATTTTTTCTTTTTCTTCTTTATGAAATATTATTTTAAAAATGCCAATCAGTGGTGGATCCAGGATTTCCGTGAAAAAAAGGGGGGGGGGTGTTCAATTGATAGATAAATATTAGCCAAAATACAATGCCTGCTTTTTGGGTGCTAGATCAGGAGCTTTACTCGCATCATTTTGAAAAGTTATGGCGAAAAAGAAAAGAAAAGGAGGGGGAGGAAGGGGGGGGGGGAGCTCCGACCATGGTGATTTCCTCAGTTACTTCTCGATTTTAATCCCAATGATATTAAACTTGTATTATATTTCATTCAGTTCCAAATAATTTCACTCTTGATCTTAACGAACAATCACCCAACACCTAGACATTTATACCTGGTAACGAATGGGACTGGATTCACGGCCTCCCCAGTTCACTTCCAAACCGGGAGGTTGTGAGTTCGAGCCCCGCTTGTGCAACGACCGTGTCAAACCTAAGACGTAAAATAAGCAATGATTGCCTCTTCGCCAAACGTTCGGTATTTACAAGTGAGAATCAAGGGTCCTTAAAAACGGATCGAGGTCCTGTGTGGCGGCAGCCGTTGCCACGTGAACCCTCGCTGCTACGGCCCTGAGAGGTAAGTATAGGTGTAAATTTGTGGTTCTTTATCTACAGCTGATGACGTCTCAATAAGAGTGAAAAATTCTCGACGGGATGTTAAACCGAACAAACAGACAATTTTTACTAAATATTAATAAAGTGGACAAAAATCATTAAAATCCAGTTTGCAGTTTGCAAACAACGCAGTCTGAAATGTTCTATATTACCTGTCTTGTTTGCCGACGCCGAAAAAAAAACAAAAAACAACCCCAACAACTTACACAGCAGTTTCTAAAACTTTTCCCCCGCAAACAAGACTCCCCTCAAATCCACCTGTTTTTCACATGTGTGTAAACAGAACGAGTGCACCTCGGGAAGTAGCCCCAGCTTCACACATCAAATAGTTCCTTGTAAACAGTGGATTCTTTCTACAAATGGCACAAATTTCCTCATCTGGGATACGAAATGCAGTACAAAAGAAAAAAGAGAAAACTCGCGCACGAAAAGAAAAAAAAATTCTTTTAAAGATAAGGAACTACAATCCACTAAGTTCATTTGGATTGGACGGTTGCTGCTGTCATACCTTGCTACTCACTTTGTCTTGGTATGCAGTCACGGAGCAAATAACATTTAGATAGTTAGTTCGTATGTTTTCAATTCATCCAGCCACTTTGACTTCTACAACTGATTTCTTTTAGTCTCAAATGAAAAGTTATCAAATCATTATATGTTGAGACGCTTCAAAGATTCTTAACTATTAAAACAATTGACACCACTCCCTACATGGGGGAACGTTTGGGAACATCTGTAACGGTCCCCGTTACAATGACTACTAGTTGTTATTATTATTATTATTTTCTTCTTGGGACTTTTTAGTCCACGAGTGTTCTCAGAAATTACTCATAGGATCAATATGAAACCAATATAGGATGATAGTGTAACATATGTAGATGCGCGGAACGAATTTGCGTGTGCGTGTATTGTCATTTTTTATGTCTAAATTCAAATATGGTCTATAACATTGTTGGATTTCAATGAATTGTATTGAAATTTGTGTTGTAGATATATTTTGATACTCCCTACTCATTGGTGTTACCAAAATCACTTCCTCGTACTCGCATGCACGTACACTCAAATTTGATTGGTTAATATTTATATAGATATATGACAGTCCTGAATAAGGTATTTTCAACGATATTGAGATGATATGTACACACTAGTAAAACCTAAATTGTAAGATCATTGAATGTGAAAATATACACTCGCATACGCGTGCATTGTTTCAAATGTTTCTAACTTCAACTCGGTGTTAGTTTCTTATTTGTCATTGAAATGTTTTGAAATTGATGTGGTAGTTGTATATTTAGACTTTTAACATATTGACATGTTTAAATTACTCATCAACACGTGTATGCACCTGCACTGAATTTTGATGGGTCATTTATTAAATGTTGATAACTAATTTGTTTAAAATTGGAGTGAACATTATAAAATAGTTATATCTGGTCTATAAATCAGGTGTTTGAGATGATTTTCACATTATATTATTGACATTATCAAACTCCAAAGTATAATTCAAAACTTTTATCAATATTCACTTCCGTTCGTGAGATATGTCCACTTTTTTATAAAACAAGATTTTATCCGTTCGTTTTTTCAGAAAGGGTTGAATATTGAGTTTTGAAACTTTCAAAAAAGATAGATGGTGATTTTTAGATGTAATATACATCTTTCAATTTTGTTGCTCAAAGGAAGGAGATTAAAAATCTGAAAATTATTATTTTCATTTTTAAATGTTGATAACAATGTCTATCTGAGCATTTGAAGTCATACCATTTCCACCGGAAGTTAGTTTTACCAAACCAGTTGTCCCAAAAATGAGTAGTTTTCTTTTAAACTTTCAGGGACGATTTCAGCACGCTCATAATATAATTTTCGTTGGGTTTAAAGAGTTCCAAGACACCGGAAGTTAGCAGAAGAGAATCGAAAGTTATCAAAATTGATAACTCTCATCTTCTATGTGATTTTCGTTCAATTTAGATTAATTTAGGTGCTTCTTCCATTCATTTATTGCCGCTCTTTATCAGTCATATTATCACAGTTAAGATGCTATCTAATCCGGCAGTAGACCTACTCGTTGCTCACAACGAGATCATGTTTAGTTATTATTATTATTTCTTGTCCCCTTAGTTTTCTCAGAGATGGTTTGATGGGTTGTGTTGAAAATTTCAGGGATTATTTAGTGTACAAATACGCCCAGGGAATTTTTTTTTCACTTTCTCAAAATTCACTTATGGTCGTCAGATACGTCCGATTTACGGATTCTGTCCACCCTTTTTCTTGGAAACGGTGAAAGATAGTGTCACCAATCTTTCAGGAATGAAAGATCTCACTTCGTTGGAGTGCAGAATCGGGTTGGGAACAGCAGCCGTAAATTCCGATCTTTACCGGAAGTGATAAAAAAAATCGAAAATGTCAACTTTTTTATTAGAAATTGAGTTCTATACCACATTATTAGGTCTCTTTTGAAGACTCGAAAACAGCGAACTCCAACGGAAGTTAAAACGTCCACTTCCGGTTATTTAAAAAAAACTTTTGAAATTCTCGTTTTTCAATGCCTTATATTTCGCTTGATAATCAAGTGATGGACTTGTTTCTAACATATGTTTTAGAAATTATGAATGCCTAAAGAAACCTTAAAATGTTTTGCAAAATTTACTTCTGGTCGTCACATATGGGACGGACAAATTTAGACCGTATTTTCTCATTTTCTCAGAAATGAATAAATATAAACACTTGAAACTTGCTGGGACGATGGATTAGCATTAGTCCATGCTATCCATAATGTCTTCTTGTTTGTTTGGCACTTGCAGTATACACCGGATACGTTCTTTAAGATCGGAAAATTCCCTGACACTGATGACACCTAGATGTCGAACTTCCACATATGGGAAAAGGCGGTTAGACGTGGCAGCTGCGACACTATGGAACGCATTGCCTGATAACCTTCGTCGGTGTCAGACTTTGAACAGTTTTAAAACGCAATTAAAAACATATCTTTTTAGACTCGCTTATTATTAAATGTCTCAATTTTAATCATTTTCACTTTTACCTAATTTCAAAAAAAAAAAAAAAAAAAAAAAAAAAAAAAAAAATCATTTACTTCTAGTACTATGTAACCTGTCTTTTAAAAATTAGTATTTATGTAACCTGTCTTATGATTTATGATGTACAGCGCTTTAGAGCGATTATTTTGATCGAATAGGGCGCTATATAAAATTATTATTATTATTATTATTATGTAGTTGAAAAAATTGACAACTTTTCGGTATTTTTCCCAAGCGAACTCTTAGAGATGATTGAGTAGATTTTCTTGAAACTGTCAGAAAAAAAAATGCCTTCTGAATTGAACTTGGTGCAGTAGTTTTGTTTTTTCAAAATTCACTCCCGTTCGTGAGATATGTTCGATTTCATGTTTCTCAAAACAGATTATGTCCACCCTTTTTTTGGAAACGGTAAAAGATAAAGTCACCAGATTTTCAGGGTAGATAGATCTCCGTTTGTAGGCGTGCAGAATCGGGTTAACCCTGTCCATCGTCACTTTCAGTCGTCTCCGGAAGTGAACAAAAGATATGTCAAATTTCAAATTTTCGCTTTTGCAACGAACCTTACATGGAATAATTATATTCTTTCATAGTTTCAGAAAATGTATAACTTACCGGAAGTTAAAACATTAATTTCCGGTTCTTCGAGGTTAACTTCGAAAAATCCATTTTTCTTTCTTTTCATGTAACTCGCTTAGGAATTAAGTTTTTGATATATATTTCACATATATCATTGACATGTCTACAGTATCTGTAAACGCTTTTTCAAAATTTACTTCCGTTCATCAGATATGTTCATTTCCGTTTTATAAAGGAAATTTCTCTTCTAGATAGAGTCTTGAAACTTGCAGGGATGTTAGATAATGATTTTCTGCTTTGTCATAAGGTTGACTTTCGTCATCCGTCACCTCCGGTCGTCACCAAATAATAATAATAAAAAGTGAACAAATAAAACGTTAAAGATCAAATTTAAGGTTTTAAAACAAAAGCTTGGATAGAATTGATAAGTTTCTTACGTAGTTTCAGAAAATGTGAGACTTAACGGAAGTTAAAAGAGCAACTTCCGGCTTTTGAAGAAAACTTCAGAAAATCAGGTTTTCTTTGTTCTTATATATCTGGCTGATCAGGTGTTTGAGATGATTTTTACAGATATTATTGACATCATCATACTCTCCAGAATACTTTAAAACTTTTATCAAAATTCACTTCTGCTCGTGAGATATGTCCACTTTCGTTTTTTCAGAAAGGATTGTAGATTGAGTTTTGAAACTTTAAGGAATGATAGATGGTGACATTTAGATGTGACTCACATCTTTCAGTTTTGTTGCCGTCTCCAGGAAGTGGGTAAAAAATCTGTAATTTTTTAATTTCTTCATTTATGAATGTTGATAACGGAGTCTAACAGAGCATTTAAAGTTATATCATTTTCACTGGAGGTTAGTTCTTATAAAACGGAAGTTGTTAAAAATTTGCACTTTTCTTTGAAACTTTCAATTACAATTCCTGTACACTCACAATTTAATTTTTTGTTTGATTTAATGAGTTTCAAAACCGGAAGTGAAGGGAAAAGAACCGGAATTTGTTAAAAATTTATAACCCACCTTTCGTATGTCATTTTCGTTCTATTTAGATAAATTTAGGGGCTTCTTCCATTCATTTATTCTCGTTCTTCATCAGTCGAATTCTCACAGTTAAAATCATGTCTCATCGGACGGAAGACCTACTCGTTGCTCGCAACGAGATCGTGTCTAGTCATTATTATTACTATTATTATTTTCCCTCAGTTTTCTCAGAGATGGTTTGATGGATTGTCTTGATACTATCAGGTATCATTCAGTGTACAAATAGGTGTGGGGGGGGGGTTTCTTTCGTTTTTTCAAAATTCACTTCCGGTCGTCAGATAAGTCCGATTTGCGGATTCTGATGTCCAACATTTCCTCGGAAACGGTAAAAGATGAAGTGAAAAAACTTACAGGGATGAAAGATCTCACTTCGTAGGCGTGCAGAATCGGGTTGGCATATCAACTGTCACTTCCGGTAGTAACCGGAAGTATAAAAGAAATCGAAATTTCACACTTTTTATTTGAAATTGAGTCCTGCATCACATTATTAGGTCTCTTTTGAAGACTCGAAAAAAGTGAACCCCACCGGAACTTGAAACGTCCACTTCTGGTTATTAAAAAAACCCTTTTTTATATTCTCGGTTTTTCAATGCCTTATATCTCGCTTAATAATCATGTGATGGACTTGTGTTTGACTTATGTTGTAGACAGTATAAATGTCTACAGTAACGTCACACATTTTTCTAAAATTCACTTCCGGTCGTAAGATATGGGGTGGACAAATTTAAATCTGAATTTTTCATTTTCTCAAAAATGAATAAAGATAGACACATCAATCTTGCAGGAATGATGAACTAGCACAAGTCCATACTAATCAGCTTGTCTACATTTTCTCCGCCACTTGCGGTCTTTTGTTTTTGAGCGATTTCTTAGAGCTGATTGAGTAGATTTCTTGAGACTCTCAGGAAAGATATCTTCAGATATTAACTTGGTACGGTTATTTTGTTTTCAAAAAATCACTTCCGTTCGTCAGATATGTCCGATTTCCTGTTTTTCAAAACATATTTTGTCCACCCTTTTTTCCCGAAACGGTAAAAGATAGAGTCACCAGATTTTCAGGGATGATAGATCTCCGTTTGTAGGCGTGCAGAATCAGATTAACACTGTCCGTCGTCACCTTACGTCGTCAGTTCCCGTCGTCACAGGAATTGAAGAAAAGAAACATCAAATGTCAAATTTTCACTTTTGCAGTAATACTTGCATGGAGTAATTAGGTCTCTTTCGTAGTTTCAGAAAATGTAAAACTTATCGGACGTCAAAACAGTAAATTCCGGTTTTTTCGAGAGAAACTTCGAAAAATCGGGTTTTCTTTCTTTTCATATACATCGCTTATGTATTAAGTTTTTGATTTCACATTATATCATAGACATTTCTTATGTCTAGAGAATCCTTAAATACTTTTTCAAAATTCATTTCCGTTCGCCAGGTATGTCCATTTCTGTATTATAAAAAGAGATGTTGTTCCACATTTTTCTTCTTAATGGTTAAAGATAGAGTCTTGAAACTTGCACGGATGATAGATGACTTTCTGCTTTGCAACAAATTTCTCGGTCGTCATCCGTCGCTTCCGGTCGTCACCTTAAGTGAACAAATAAAACGTTAATTTTCAAAATTATGTTTGTGAAATAAAACTTGGATACAATGAATAGGTCTCTAACGTAGTTTCAGAAAATGTGATAGTTACGGAAAGTTAAAAGATCAACTTCTGTCTTTTCAAGAAAAACTTCAGAAGATCGGTTTTTCTTTATCCTTATATACAAGTATCTGGCTTATACATCAGGAGTTTGAGATGATTTTGACATATATTATTGACATTATCAAACTCTGCAGTATAGATTAGTACTTTTATCAAAATTCACTTCCGTTCGTGAGGTATGTCCACTTTCATTTTTTTTAAAATAAAGAAGAGATTTTATCCGTATGTTTTCTCAGAAGGAGTTGAAGATCGGGTTTTGAAACTTTCAGGAATGATAGATGGTGACTTTTACTTGTGACATACATCTTTCAAGTTTTTTGCCATCTCTTCCGTCGTCAATAGGAAGCAGGTTCAAAATCTGGAAGATTTTTTAATTTTTTTTTTTTTTTTTTTTTTCAGTTTTAAATGTTGATAAGAGAGTCTAACAGAGCATTTCACGTTATACCATTTCCACTGGAAGTTAATTTTATCAAACCGGAAGTTGTCCAAAAATGAGCATTTTTCTTTGAATCTTTCAGGGATAATTCCTGCACGTGATGGTGTAATTTTCGTTGGATTTAAAGCAATATAAGCTGCCAAAATTGCAATTTTTATAGTGGCATTAAAAGAGGTTAAATGAACGTTGATATGATTGGGAAAAAAAAGAACTGCATCGAATCTCCTCTCTTATGCATCGTTTACACACCTTTACGTGATGAAAAATATATTCCTCGACATTCCGTTTGACCCTAACAACGGCAGGTGATTAATCGTCGGCGACAATCCCGAAGATAACCGATGTTGACACGAATGATTCTGATGCTGATCGAGGTGGATCGGGTTGTGTCCGGGTCATTAAAATATGGACGGCGAGGTGAGATAAAATTCTAGTTACCATCAATATTTTGGCATTGTTTACGATGTTATATGTTTTTATATCTTTTTCGTCCCGAATCAGTCAAAGTCGGCTTTCTCCCTCGCTTCGAACCTTTCGTGTCTGACATCTTTCGTGCTTACCGGAAATATTGCGCTTGCACATTTGATTTTGCCGAATGAGTTCAACTTTAGGTCATTGCATACGAAAATAATGTCGGAAAAATTAAGGTACGGGAAGACTTAATTTCAACTGTCGAACAATTTTTACATTTAATGCAAAAAATACAACATGTCAAACGTTTAATCGATAAAATCAGGTATTAGAAGGTAGATGTTTACAAAATTTTCGATTGAATTTTAGAGACCCCAAAATAACAATTTTGACAGCTTATATTGCTTTAAGGAATTCCATGAAACAGGAAGCGAATATAAAAAAAAGTAGGTGCTTCTTCCATTCATTTATTCTCGTTCTTCCTCAGTCGAATTATCACAGTTAAGAGCTAATCTCATCGGACGGAAGACCTACTCGTTGCTCGCAACGAGATCACGTCTAATTATTATTATTATTATTATTATTGTTTTGGGCGAAAGACTCTCTTGGATATTCCTATAGAGTTAAAATAATCAATAAATAAAATCGGATAAAAGAGTTCTGTTTTGAATAGTTTTATGTGATAGATGTTTACTTGGGAACGAGGTTGACCCCGGGGTTACAAATATGGTTTCCTATGTACGTGGTAAAGTTTTATACATTTCTGATTTCTCTCATTTGTGAATATTTTAATTAAATTAATACAGTTTTAATGCTATATGCTGACGGTGCTATTGTTAGAGTAGCGCAGCTACATATATACTATTGTAACGGACAGTGTATGAGGAACCGCCGTGCTATTTCTAGTGATCAAGCAAGTGTTTCGATAGGTGAACACTAAAAGTTACAAAATGGTGACAAAGGTAGGATTCTGATGATTGGTGCAGTGATTTTTCTGCAACGATTTAGGCTTGAAAACAGGTTCCTTTACCCCTCAAAAACTAATGACTTTTACTAATTGAAGTTGCCCCCCATTTGTATTTTTCTTATTTGGATTTTTCACGTGCAGACGGATTATATGATAATTCAGAGAAAGTATCTGATAGTGTTTTTTAAAAGAAATGAAAGTTACAAATGTATAACTGACTGTTATTTTCAATTTTCACAGCAAATTAATTGAGTAAATAATGTTATAATTACTTACATTGTATTTAAATATCAAATTAAGGTTAATTACAATGTTGTTGATTTTTCCCAACATGAAAATGTCGATTTTTTCCCAATTGTAAAGGCCCATGCCCCATACGAAAAAAGAAGGAAAATACGGTATTGGGAGGCATCTTTCAGGTAGAGTCTCTTTGGAGCTTTGGGACATTGTGTCCATGTATGGACTTGGTTTCATCTGCGGACGATTGTGGTTGTCGTTGTTAGTGGTGGATTCTGTTCCTGAAGAGGTGCCAGACATTCAGAGAGAACCTATGCTAAGTAAAGGATGAAGCTTCCCTGAGTAGGGGAATGTGTAGTGGACAGTGTGTAGAGAACTAATACTGCCTTGCCTAGCTTTTCTAGTGATGTGGTAGTCTCTCTCCTGGTACTACATCAGGATTACAGCATTACGTGTTTCAATCCACTACTACTTCAACTATATTATGACACGAAAATAGAGATCGCAGAGTCACGCATCTATTACATTTCATTATACATATATAGAGGCTTAATGTGGCACACTGCCATGAATTTTGTTAAGGTTCTTTTCACTACATGTAAAGGGTACCTTTCCCCTTTTGACAAAAAGTGAATATTTCCCCTTTCAAAGGTGATAGAAAACTTTTAGAGACTGAAGATGATCTAGAAAAATTTATACCGAACAACAGTATTAAGCTTGTATGGCAAGAGTGGTCAGGATTTGGCAGTGTTATCAGAAGAAGCTACAGCCTGGTGTTTGTCTCTATGTCCTCTATAGCAGACGATATTTGAACTTGCAGACTAGCAGGGCTTGAAACTAACTTTTCAGTCTGCCAGTCAAGACAACAATTTTTGTCAATATAAAGAGAAATTGTTCAGTCTACTACTTAAACTGAAAATGGAGGTAAATGAAAAAAATGAAACAATACAAGACATTTATGTTTTAATCAAAAAATAAATTTATTATAAACACTGTTAATGATGATGATGTAATATTTACACGAGGGACAAAGCATCAGCTGTTTCTTCTGGTCATACCTCAACCATTTCCCATGGAAACTTTTTGATTGTTTCTCATTTTGACAAACCCTATCTTGCTTTCATCAGAATCTTTCTGTTATAATGAGAGTTGTGACGGTTTTGAACACTTTTGTGTATGGCTATATGGCACTCGTCATGATTTTGTTGTTATTTCAGTAGTGCTTAAGTTTACACTGTTACAACTGTTGATATCGCAAACGCTTTAACAACACAGACTGAATAATCCTACTAATAAAATTCAGGATTTTCCAGAAAACAAAATTAGTAAATCAGGACAAATTTTAAAAGTCGATCGTTCTACTCTTGCCTTTGGATTTCAAAATCATTTTATACATTTCAAAGAGAGAATATTTTAAGATTCTGAAACAGATCTATCAGTCTGACTGTGCAGATTCAGACTGATAAAGTCCCTGAAACATTCTACTTTACCATTTTCCCGTTTGTTCAGTGTGCGTTTACCGTGCACTCTCCGTTCATAGTTTTGCGTTCTTAAATGGTTTTAGCGTGCACTCACCATGAATTCACTGTTCACAAAGTGTTCACCATTCATTCATCATTCAGTCTTTGCATTGTCATTCAGAACATGAATGTGAAAGGAGCGATATTCATTGCTGGGAGAAAATGAAAAAGTAAGGTGTATAGAAGTAACTATCAATCATACATGTAGATGGAATTAATTGCTGATGTAATATGTCACATTGCTCAATAGTTTCTTAAAACTAATTAATAACATTTGGGATCTGGATGCCATAAATCTTTCATAATGTTGTTTTCTGGTCAAAATATTGCTGAAACAAATATTATTGACAAATATTGCAACATTATTTTAAAATGTTTCCTTAAGTGGTATAGCTATCAATTAACAGTCAAATTGCATTGAGTTATGTAATTTTACAGTGTATTCTAGAGTACTCTTGCAAACTCTGTTTTGTAGTACCTGTCAAGTATTCTAAATATGATAACAAACATGCATTTCTTTTCTACTTTACATGTACACATATATCTCTATATGTAAAACTACATGCAATGTACATATGAAATTTGCTTTTGTTTGTGTATTGCTGCATGCATTGATGTAAATTTTATGATAATTTCGTGAGAAATGTACATTCATTACATGTACTTGTAGAAAAATGTAGTATACTTTGTTTAGACTGAATATATTGAGAACTGTTGAATATCTTGTGTTCACTGTGTACTCATCATTCACTTTATGTTCAGCGTTCACGCTGCATTCAGCTTTCGCTCACTGTTTGCTTTGCATTTGTTCACCATGCATTCAACGTTCACTCACCGTGAATTCACTGTTTGTTCACCGTTCGCTCACTATGTGTTCATTGTTCGCTCACCGTGCGTTCACCGTTCAAGTGGGAAAGTAGATTTCAGGGACAGTAGGTAAACAAATCAATATGTCCGTTGTGATTTTTATCAGTCATGGACTGATTGACATACTTTACATACTTTAGTTTCTAGACCTGACTAGCATGACTATACACACACATTCACACACACACACACACATATATATATATAAAATTATATATATATATATATATGTGTGTGTGTGTGTGTGCATTTTTTTACCATTCTGCTCCATCTGTGAGACACTGAAAGGATATATTTAGAATTTAACAAAACTTCACTTGAGGAACTATGAAGTGAATTCATCATTGTTTTATCAACATTTTTTGAAATATGTAGTTTTTAGATAATACTGGTATATATGAAATACTAGTACATATGATTTTCATCTTGGTACCTTTCAGTTTTGAGAAGGATAGTGTCTCTGTGTGTGTGTGTGGGGGGGGGGGGGGGGGGGTGGGGGGGGCTAGTATAGCTGTGCAATAGAGGACATGTGCATTGAAGAATTAATTATATATGCACAGCTGTTAAGGGAACATGCATACCAATTTTGAAATTTTAGTACAACTTAATCTTTATTTTTGCAAAATAAGTGCTGGAATCTGAATGTGACCAGAAAATTCATATCTTCCACCATTTTCACTGATTGGCTGCTTTTATACCCAATATCTTGACTTTGAAATGGTGAAATACTCTTTCTTTAACAAGAAGCCTTTATATATATGTATATTCTACGTCATTTTATACTAAAATCAAAGTCCAGCAATGTAAATAATGATCAGAGATCATTCATTTATGCATGTATTCTGAAATATTGAGATGGGTTGACCTTGAATTCCTCCTCCTGGGAACTCATACCTGATTCTCAAAAATTCCCCTTAAGTATATAGCTTTTAATGGGTAGAACATCTAAAAGCTAGATAAAACCTTGACTGTATATTTTGTATGGGGACCACAAGACTCGGGGATTGGGAAGGCCAAAGTGGTCTATGGGACTAACCACAGTTCAAATTTTCAATGAGCCATTTTCAAATTTAATGGCCTTCAATATATTTTGAAGGGCCAACATTTTATTGTCTTTAAAATCTAAATATTATTTTTTCCTCCCACACTGCTCTTGCAAATATTTTTCATAGTCTCTCTCCCCCCCCCTTCCATTTCAACGTTATCATTGCTTTTATCAGCATTGATTGATGTCTGTCTCTCATTGTTGTTATTTTCAACATTTGTTTCATTTCTACATCAAAGTGTTTGTTTTCGGTCTATTTTTATCCTTTTCTAGGGGCATTTTGTTGACGTGCTACTGAAGAAAAGTGCATCATGTAAGATTATTGGTTGTATTGCTTCAACCATTGAGAATTGGTGTATCAAAATACATCAGAATTAAAAACGAAAGTACAAAAAAAGTAAGTTGTTCTCCTTCCACTTCTTGAGAGAAAACACAAGTTACAACTTACAGTCAATAATGAATGCGCACTTTGTTGAATGGGTTAGATAATCTAATGTGCTAATTTTCATCTGAATGGGATTATGGCGCAGGGTGCATGGCCTTCTCAATCACTGCAAGCTAGGATGAAATTGAGGTAATCTATGAAGTTCATAATCTGAGATTAAGGAGATGTGGCTCTGTGAGATCTAAGCTATTTTTGATTAGGGACTTTCAGAATTAATACCAAAAAATATTTCTAGATGAATGTTTCACTTGATTTAGTCATTAAAGCCTCACTATGAGTATTGACTTGCATTTTTATTTGTAGTATAGAGATATCTGTATGTCCGTTTTGGGTTTTCTATTTCAATTTTCCTTTCTCTTTCACATACCAAGCTGAAACTTGCTATGTGGCCTCTTTATCAGTCACTCTAGACCATGTTGCAATTTTGATCCATTTCAACTTCTCTTGCCAGAGTTTTACCCCTTTCTATGGAAATGAATGCTATATTGAAGGTACATAATTTGTCTGGCAAACCTCTCCCACAGTTTTCAAGTAAGGACCTTGATATTTAATGAGTGTTTGTATGGGTATTGAAGACATGCATGTGCCAAGGATTTGATTTTCTTTAATTGTTGAGAAAATTACATGATGTTGAACTTGGTCAATTTTAAGGAAATATTACATACAGAGTACATGATTAGTCCAAACTCCTGCACAGTTTTCAAGTGAGAACCTTCCTATTTTACAGAGTATTTGTATGGGTATGAAAGGTGTGCATGTGGCAAGGATTTTGATTTCCTTCAGTTTTTGAGAAAATTACAAGCTGTTTGTCCCCTACTGTCTTTGCTGAAGGGGACTATTAGTTTACCTTAGATCTGTCCATCCATATTTCGTTCCGAATCAGTTTTCCAGACATTCCTCTACATTGGATGAAGATGTTCAACTGCAATTTTACATATGACTTTGTCTTGAAAACTTACAGATGAAGTTCGAGTTTTGTTACGCTTGACCTACTTTGACTGAATTATGTCCCTTGGTGAATGCTTGAGGTTTTCAGGACTTTCTCTGCATTGGATGAAGATAATCAACTGAAATTATAAATATGGCATTGTCTTAGATAGTTACAGATCGAGTTTGAATTTCATTATGTTTGACCTATTTTTGACTGAATTATGCCCATTGATAAAATGCAAGAATCAGTTTTCCAGACTTTTCTCCGCAGTGGATGAAGGTACTCATTTGAAATTTGATATGTGGCTTTGTCTTGAATAGTTGCAGATCAGTTTAGAATTTCGTTATGCTTGACCTACTTTTCACTGAATTATCCTAGATGTAAGGGACTTGTATTTCCTGCAATACACTCAGAATGCTTGTTGAACTTAGTCCATTTTGAGGAAATATTATATTAAATAAAGGACATTATTTGTCCTTTTAATCCTCTCACATTTTAAAACTAGGGAATTTGTAAATGACTTGAAGATGTGCATAGTGCAAGGATTTTGAATTTTTAATAATTTTTAATTTTCTTAGATGTTTAATATATTTACAGGTTATTGAACATGGTCAAATTTGGGGAAATATTTTGCACACAGAACTGTTTGTTTGTTTATATGTCTCCTGTCACAGATTCTAAGCTAGGACCTTTTATTTGTATGATGCAAAGAAATTATGTCACAGCCTGAAGATGGCTTATACTACCTGAAGCAAAGTTCTACAAATCTTGGCTTTTCACGGGCATATTGTGCACTGCTTTCGGTACTCTTGTTATTGTCTTACATTTTGGGTAATAGCTTTGCAACATACATTTAAAAATTCAAACACCTAAAAATTTTAAAAATAAAAGGGGTAAAAGGATACCCACGGAGTTTAGTATAATACACAAACCAGCAGGCATACCATTTGTATTTTTATGATTTTTTAAAATATTTTTCTTAATATACTTAATTATTTTTTGATTTACTGTTAAGTAGTATATTGTCTTAATGAATTTTTTGTTTTACTCATTTCAAATAACAACAAAACTGACTAATACCCATTGCTAGATTGAAAATTCTTAAGAGATTATGAAACAAAGTTTATATTTGTATTGTAAACCATTCGGTAGTAGATAAGAAAGTACTTGGATATAAAGGTAGTCTGACATTTTTCCTACTCTTTCCCCCAGTTTTATATTGTAACATGGTGTAGGGAAGAGTCGGAGCAGAGGCCATATTTTAGTGACATCAGCAGGTGTTGCGACTTTGCTTTCCAGTACCTTTTACAATCCATTTTCCAGCTCTATCTTCTTAGACACAAGGATTCTGTATCTGATTATTAGTACTTGACTGGTTTGTAAAACTGAATTGTGCTATAGGATTCTTCTCTGTCTGTCTGTCTGTCCCTCTCTCTGACTGTCAGTCTGCCATTGGTTTTCCAGACTCTTTTTCCATTATGTTTGCAAGGATTCATTTAGAAACTTGCAGTGTAGTTTCAGAGTTGCAAACTACAGATCAAGTTCAAATTTTGTAATATTTGACAGTTGAGAAAGAAAGAAATTTTTATATTGTTGCATTTTATATTCATCAGGACTGAGGCTGTGTTCCAGTTGAAAGGCTGTAAAAGTAGTACTTCTGAATAAAGGCAGTCAACAAAACTTGGTTGCTGATAATCTCTACCCAGAGTTATCATTCCTTACACTCGCACATACGTGAGATAACTCTGGGTAGAGTTTGGGTCATTGATTGTGTAAATAATTACTTCATTGATATAATATTTCAAGTTCATTAATTACAAAAGAAAATATACAGCAAATCTGTTAATAATTAATCACACAAGTAATTTCTCTGTAGTCAGTGAGTGAAGTCTGATCAAGTGGCAGTACTCAATTTACTACATTCCTGTGATTCAATTGAAATCACATGTATTCGAAATTGGCCTTTGAAAAGTTGATAGTAAGTAGTAATACAAACAGGGTTCGAAAGTCCTTTATAAGCATAATAAGTAATTAAAATGCAAATATGAATGCTATATTATTGTGTTCTTTTGTGTTGCATATGCATGATTATTTTCCTCAAATATTTTTTTGGCAAAAATGGTGACCCTTATCAGTGACATATTATGGTTGAAGGCCCTAAATTTGACAGGATCCGAATTTCAAAGTTTTGTTCCTTTGAGTACATTTTGTTTGTTCTTATGAGAGCAGACATAAATTTTGTAAACAAATCATACTACGATAGACTGGCGATCTTATCACTTAATTTCAATCTAAGTGAACTTCAAACAGATGACATAATTCATAAAGTTTTCACACAGAAAATGACCTAATTATGTTAACTCACTTTCTAATACATAACTGAAATTGTATTATGGATACCAATATTTCTGGTCATAGTTAAAGGTCAAACAATATTAAATGTACATTCTCTCAAAGTACATCTGTCATTTAATGGAGGCACTGGTAGGGGACATATATTGCTTATGCAATACTCCCAGAATGCTTGTTATGCTACTTAACAAGTAAATTATGACTAATATGATGCTATCACTATTGAAACATGATACACTAAGTCACTGACCCTGGCTGGAATTTTGTGTTCTGACATCATGCTCAAAGAAATTGAATGGCACTGATGTGACATAATTCAAAGTGATGCTTTGTTGGTGATAGAGCCATTTAAATAGCAATGACATTGTAATTAGTCATGATTAACTTGGAATAATTACTCACTTCCTAAGTTCTTGTGCCTTGGGTACCAGACCCTCAAAATGAAGTTGTGAAAGGGTGGCAAATTATCAACACTTTCACTTCTCAACATGGCTTCCACTTGGACTCTTCCCCTGCACCATGTCATGATATAAAAGTAGGCCAGGATAGGAGTTGAAGGAATCTCAGATAAATATATAGTATGTGATTTGTAATGTTATATTGTTTACTATTAATTTCAGTGAAATAAAAGTTAGCTGAGATGAGAAGAAATACAGTGACGCTGCTGAAATACATAATTGTGGGATGTGTCATGATTCTAGGGGGGCCTTTCATTCTAAGGAAACTGTTTGGCTCAAATTCTCCACCAGATCTCTATGTTGATGCCCATAATGTAATGCCAAAAGCTCCACAAGATGGAAAGGTATAGACATGTTAAAGGAAAATCTGAATTATGTGGGTCGTTAAGGGTGAGATATTGCAGGAATCTCATGTAGGAAGTTTATTCAAGTACATTTCACATTTTATATAGTGGTTATTGGCAAGTACTAAAGTTTTAAAATTATTGATTAAAATATTTATTGTCTTTAAAATTGCAAATCATTTAGAATATGAAACAAAATAGATTTCAAAACCATAAATATCAATTAAATCTGCAATGACAGGGTTTGAAATTAACAGTCGCCCACTCGCCATTTGTGACTAAATTTCAGAGTGGGCGAATTAGTATTACAGTTCAAGTTGCCCACATGGCAATTAGAAAACTTCAAAAAAATTTGCTTTCGAATTTTGCCCTATAGTTTTGTTTTCTTCTTTTAAAGGTTTGTTATCTGCAAAGTGCTTCATAATTAATTTTTAGAAGCACTTCTCTGCAAAGCGTTTAAGGGATTCTGATTCACCAACAATGTGGTGATTTATAAATGGGGTCATTGAATCTCAGAAACAAAAAAATTAGGTTACAGACAGAAAAGTGTATTATTGTGATTACAATAAGACAAAGCAAAGACCAATCGACCCTGGCTAAAAGATGTGGAAGTGGGTATGGCTTGTTCGTATTCTAAATTAATGCCATCAAATGCCACAGGGTCCTGATTGTGTTTTAGTGGTTGTACGTTGTATAAACTGGACAGCATGCCCACTTCTGTGTTTTCTAGCCATGGTTGGTTTTCCATGATTCCAAGAACTTCCATTGTCCTTTTGTCTTATTGTAATCACCATGATGTTCTCTTCTGTTTGTATTTTTTTTAAGGCTAAGTAAACCTTTTTTTAAAAGTAAAAATTTGTGGGTGACTAAATTCTGATGTGGGCCCCTATAATTGCAAGGTTCAGTAGCCCTCATGGCTACCAAATGTTCAGGTTAGTTTCAACCCTGAATAATGGGTCTAAAAGCCAGCACTCTAACCAATGTAACTCTTTGCTCTTTGATACACATGACAAAACAGGATTTAAAGATATTGATAAGTGTTACATGATAACCAGAAGATAATCATTTAAAGAAAAGTCCACAACTCATGATTTAGACTTTTTTTTTTTATTTACATCTACAAAATCCATACTAAACACATTTATGCTTTTTGGATTTAGACAGAGACATATATATATATATATATATATATATATATATATATATTCACCAAAATCTTAGTTTTTGCAATAGAGGAGTAGAAGAAATCATTTCATTCATTCCTTTTGTGCTCAGATTCCTGCAGATCTAATGTCTTATGTGCCCACTTTCTTATAGATTTTTTTTAAAAATTCATCTTTATTTATTGAGTTTCTTGCATCAGTATTAGGATTTTAAGAATGCTTTATGTTTCAGATACCACATGCAAATGAACCGCTACAAAAAATTGATTGGCATGACTATAAGAAAATTGCGGAGGAAGAACAGAGGCAAGGTAAGACATGTATTTGCTAATCCTTTAGAGAATGATAAGTATCAATTCTTTGAACAGAATGATACACATATACTTTATTACATTAATTCTGTTCATATACATATATCTCTATATAGATTGTGGATAAACTAAAGAGATGTACGTGTATTTAGCAATGCAGTGCTTTAAAACTGTGATATGAATACATATTATTTTATTATCATCATAGTACCAAAATGGTATAATTTTTGTAAAGGCATACATTCATTATTTAATAGATTGTGGCATTTTGATTATATTACACAGTTGTTGACATTTTTAGGTCAATACAATGCCTTAGCTACCTGAGAAGTACAATTCTTTTCAGGTAACTAAAGTGATATATTATCACAAAAATGTCAAAAGTTGTTTTATCACATGATTGAATAATTTAAAACTTTGAAAATGGGTACTAGAGGCAATGAAACAATACTTGATTGGCTGTTTTTTATACCACTAGACTACAAGACCTAGTTAAGTAATTAAAGATGTGAGTTTCTGTTTATTACATGACTGAATAATTTAAAGCATTGAAACTTTAAATTCTTACATGCCAACTTTTCCAATTTAAGTGAGATTCTTCTGATATATGAAAGCATGATTTCCAGTCAGGAAAGCAAAAATCCCAGAAATCATGATTTTGTAAAATTGTTTCCCAATTAACAACAAACCCCCAATTTCCAACCTGAATGTAAAATCTTGCTCCATTTCTTTGTGGCTAGCCAATCAGAAATCTGAACTAGTAAATATTTTTTGTGTGTGTGTGTGTGTTTTGAATTAATGATTTGTTATTCATTCATTGTGGATTTACAACCAAACTAAATTTGTACATATTTCAACAATTTTATTTTTATTTCTTTTGTGTGTGTGTGTGTGTATCTGGAATTTAAACTCACATTGTTGCCAGCTATTGGGATCCACCAGTGATTTGTTTTCACTTAACAAGGATTATATTACAGTGATACAACAGTATTTCTGAAATGACAAGTGAAAATGAAAGTGGTATTGCACTTCCACTAACAATGAACAAACTGTTTAGATCAAGAATTGGAAATTCATTTGGATAAAACTAATACAATTGGTGATTTTGAAAAGTATGAATCTATGCACAAAAAGGTTGTTGACAATGTACTTTGTTTATAACTGGAGCATGATTTTTGGAGAGTGTATCTAAAATCCAATGCCAGTAGATCAATGTTGTTAGTGCAAGGTTTTGAGATAGGGAAATTCCTGTTCAAAGGTGCCACAAGTCCTCGTGAGAAGTCATTCTCTGTAAGCATGAAAATGATGTGGAAAACCATCATCACAGATTTTGATGAAATTTTACACAAAGTATACATACTAAATAGTCTTTTAATCATGAAACCTTTAAAAATGTGCAATGACTTGTTTCCATGGCAATAAGACATCCAATTTCATGTAAATCCTCAGTGAATTATGAAAATTGTGTACATTAATTTTTCATTCAACTTCCACATTAGTATTTTATTAAGCTATGTTGTGTGTAATTTTTAAACATAAAATTAATTTGCTGGAATGCCATAATACAAAACAAATGCCTTCAAATACCAAAAAATTCAACTGAAAATGAGATAAAATTGTTTCAATTTTGTGCAGAAATCAGGCATTGGTGGATTGTTCTTGCATGGATAAATATATATCATATCTATTAATATAACATATCAAAAAATTAAAAATGTCCTATTTGATTTAAGAAAATAAATTGATTTTAAAAATCCATTATTGCGAAAATATGCGAATGTTTCCTGATCCTTAACCAACTCAACTCTTGACTGGAATGTGTATCCCAAGTATATTTATGATCAAGACAAATAACATTTCCGTGAAATGAAAGCAGAATTCATTGTGTGAAGGGTGTTTTGGAATATTTTCATAATTTTGAGCTGGTTTACATGTTTAAAGCAACTAAAATTTGTCATTGGACATCCAAGTGTTTGTCAGAGATCATTTTGCTCTTGATGGTTAGCTCTCAGTGATGATGTATCAGTGGATTTATGCTGCGATCATGATGACAACAGTGATGAATTCTGATAAGCCGAAATGAAATGAACATCAAATGTGTTCATTGTCATTATCATAGTAGTACAGATCGGTGAGTACTTTATTAAAATTTATTTTGACCCAGTTTGTGAAATCACTTGACAGTTAACAAATCTATATATGCAATTATTGCAACCTCTGAACTTCTAGCAAAGTTTTGTATGAAAATTAAGAAATGCCGGTGATTGTGAATGTTTATCACATTAGCTTTATCATTCAAAAATATTCATGAATCTGTCAGTTCCATTTCATATTGAAGTCTGCAGTTGATTATCCTGATGCATTAGCGAGAAATATTTGTTATTATTTTCTGTACATTTTTAGACTGACTATCAGGAATGTAGATTCAAGACTGAATATTCAAAATGAAATCATGACAGAAAATTAATGTTTTCTTCAAGGAATGTATTAGACTCAACATCATCATATGACAACACAACTGTGGGTAAATAGAATTTAAGCAGATTCAACATATTGTTGAAAGAATCAAATCAATTGTGTTCAACTGGAATGTGTCCACAAAGAAAATTACACATTGAGACTGCTGGAGAATATTGGATGAAATGTTTCTGAAAAATTCATCCCCTTTCATGGAAGAATTCAATTCAACTATACATGTAGTTTACTGTAAAATAATGATATACAAAAAGCAAATATATTGTGTAGTCATTTTTTTTGGACTCATATTTAGATAAAGTGTGAACAAATGAATGAAGATTTTTGAACTCATTTCCTGCAATGTGAGCTTCACAGACAACAATAACTAGCTTCCTGAAGGGATTTTTGATTTAAAATGTACAATTTTAATCTAATAGAAAACAATAAATCAGAAGCAGGACAATTCAAATACTTTGTATTAGCAAGATGGACATAAAATTTGCTTCAAAACAAAAATGAGAAATACAACCCCCACCCCCAATTGGAAGGTGGTAGGTATTTTGAATTTCACCTCTCTGTTATATATATTTATATATAGTACATAAAATATATGTAAATATGGAATATGGTTGCTATCGCAACTAAAATATTTCTGAAATGTAAAAGTACATTATATTTATGCCAAATTTAATAGATTAAGGATATTATTGCATAGAAAAAATATTGAAATTTGACTCATATATCCAGATTTTGAGATTTTTTATATTACCATGGCAACCAATTTCAAAATTGCTGTAAAAAAAATAAAGTTTCTAATGTGAATTGAGGATCCTGAGTGCTTTTCTAGCATGTTGACTCAGGGTCCATTTCTGACATGAGGTGTTTGGAGACATTTGTGTTGGCATCCCAACACATTTATAGCTTGTTCTTATTATGTTCTCCAACGAAGGTTGGGAACATATTGGTTTTACTCTGTCCCTTATTATTATTATTGTTTCTTTCTTCTTGGGACTTTTTCATCCATGAGTGTTCTCAGATACTACTCATGGGATCAATATGAAACCATTATAGGATGATAGTATACCATATGTAGATGTGCGGAACGAATGTCATTTGTCTGAAAATGCCTGCATATGCTTGCACGTGCATTGGATATTTTGTTTACAAATTTTGAATCACTGTAAATTTTTTGTTTTTCAATGATATCAATTGATAATTATAACTTAGGTATATCTTGATCCCTTTATCGATTTCTATGGTCAAAATTACGATTCTGCACATGCATACACGTGTGCTTCATTTTGATTGGATAATGCAAAAAATATATATGTCTCTCTTGTTATTAATAGTAATGAGACAATATTCACAACAAAGGTAGATATTGCTAATATCTACAGACTGATGATATAAAATTTGCAAACACGCATGCATGTGCATCATCTTTTGAATTTTTGATTCTTTCAATGACCATAACTTTTGTCTTTTTTGTTAAAATCTTATGAAACTTGGGTTGTGAATGTAGGTTGGTATTCTGAACGCAGATATAAAGTAAAATGACTTTGGCGCACATGCACTAAATTGTGATTGGCCGATTTTCAAATCACCATAACTTCCTTATAAATAAAGACATCAAATTGATACTGTAAGTATATCTATCAAACGCCTATGGAATGACATCAACATCAATGTTGAGTCTTACTTCTGTACACATAGATGCATTAATTTTCCTTCATTTTTGGGGTACTAAAATGGCCATAACTTTAAATTAAAAGTTAAATTGAGCTGAGATTAAACTTGCTGACTTATGATTCAAATGCCCATTGAATGGTGTGCACAGATATTCCATCGTCGAATTGGTGTGCATGCAATTTCATTTTTGACTTCTAAATTCATGTATCGGTCCTTAACATTTTTACATTTCAATGAATGGTTTTGAAATTGATGTTGCAGATATGTATTGTTTGTTTATTTGTTTTACGTCCCGTCGAGAATTTTTCACTCATATTGAGATGTCACCTGCTATAGGTGAAGTACCACAAATTTAGACCTATGCTTAGCGCTTAGGGCCGTAGCAGTGAGGGTTCTTTAATGTGCCAATGCCTACCGTGACACGAGACCTCCGTTTTTAAGGTCATATCCGAAAGACCCGTGATTCTCACTTCTAATTGCCGAGCGTTTGGCGAAGGAGCAATCACTACCTATTTTGCGTCTTAGGTTTGACGCGGCCATGGCACAAGCGGGGCTCGAACTCACGACCTCCCGGTTACGAAGCGAACGCTCTAACCACTGAGCTACCGCGACCGGTTCATATATGTATTGGGATCTCTACTCAATGGTAGTGTGAAAATCACTTCCCCGCATGTGCATGCACGTGTGCTAATTTCTGATTGGCTAATATTGAAATCGCCTTAACTTTCTTGTAAATGATATAAATGACATGAAATTGATATTGTAAGTATATCTATCAAATGCCCTTCGAATGACATCAACATCGATGTGGTGTTTTACTCTCGTGCACGTATATGCATGTACATTGCTTTTCTTTTACTTTTGGGTACTGAAATGGCCATAACCTTCGAATTAAAAGTTATATTGAAATGAAATCCTAGTTGTGGGTTTATGATTCAAATGCCTATTGAATGTTGTGAATAAAAATTCTTCCATCGAATTTGCGTGTGTGTGTGAGTGCATTGTCATTTTTCATGTCTGACTTCAAATATAGTCTATAACATTGTTGTCTTTCAATGAATTGTATTGAAATTGTGTTGCAGATATATTTTGAAATTCCCTATTCACTGGTGTTGCCAAAATCACTTTCCCGCACAAGCATGCATATGCACTCAAATTTGATTGGCTAGTATTTAAATACATATATGTCACTCAAGAATATGGTATATTCAGTGATATTGAGATGATATGTACACTACTAAAACCTAAATTGTTAGATCATTGGATGTGCAGATATACACTTGCACGTGCATTGTTTCAGGTGTTTCTAACTTCTACTCGCTGTTAGTTTCTCATTTGTCATTGAAATGTTTTGAAAATGACGTAGTTGTATATTTAGATTTTTAAGATATTGACATGTTTAAGTTACTAATCAACACGTGCATGCACGTGCACTGAATTTTGATGGGGAGTTATTAAATGTCGATAAGTAATTTGTTTAACTACGAAATGAAGTGAACGTTATTAAATAGTTATATATTTAGATGTTATACGGTTTCTTTGAGTTGAAATCATGTCTCCTGAAACAACTGACACCAATTCCTACTTGGGGGAAAGTTGGGAAACATGTAACAGTTCCCATTACAAAGAGTACTAGTTATTCTTCTGCCTTTTTATTTGAATGTGCTACATGGGCAGATGAACACAACCATAGTCTCGCGCGGAAGTGGACGAAATGAAGGAAACATATCCTGTAAATAGTACTTTTCCGGAATGCTAGTGCGTAATGGTGGCAAAAACAAACAATGCGGAGACGTTGAAGGAAAAACTCTTTCTTTGGTAATGCTGTGGTGGATGAAAATATGAAAATGTCAAACAGTGATCAATAGCACAAATCCCATGAAGAATACAAAATTATGAGTAGCGAAAGCATGGACCCCCTAGACACACCAGAGGTAGGAACAGGTATGTAACTGCACAGGGGCTTGTCACAAATTCACCCTCTCTATTCTATAATGTAATTATAGATGTAGATGGTAATAACTTTAATAAGACAAAAAGTTCTTGATAAGCCCTTGTGGTGACTGTTATCATTAACTATGCTTTTGAATGAAATATGCAAATTTGAAGCTATTAGGTGTATCAACTCCATTACATTGAAACGGTCATTATAATTTTGTACACCCCCAAACTTCATCACATTGAAACGGTCATTATAATTTTATACACCCCCAAACTTCATCACATTGAAACGGTCATTATAATTTTATACACCCCCAAACTTGATATTGCAAAGTTTTTATTAAATTGACATACACGAAAGGGTGGGGGGGGGGGGGGAGGGAGGCCAGAGTGGGTACAGGTAGTGTTATGATGAAAGTAGGAGGAATACACTTGTTGATTAGATTTGGGGAAAGGAAATATAATGATGTTGATAATTAAAGAATTCGATTATATCCAATTTATCAGTAAGTGTTTATACCAGAATTAATTATGAAATGCACAGGTGCTGTATGTACTTGTGTGTGTGAGCAATTTGAATTAACAAATTAAGGTACTAAATATAATTGTAAAGAATAAATGTGTAGGGTGTTTTTAATTATGTTAAAGATTATATCAAGCTCTAAATTTAATAAGTAAATTTTGTAAAATTCCAGCATGATAAAGTTGTTTTGGTGGAAGTTTCCTGAAATATGAAGAAGGTAAATAAGCTATTTTGGACCCACTATCAAGGATCTACCATATTGCTGTTTTATTCTTGGCATTTGACTTGTTGTTTTTTAAAGGAGATCTAATTTTATATACATAATGTGCATCACATGCAATTTTAATGATTTGATCTTCCATGAAGGCTGATGATTTTTTAAAAACAACATGAAAGACAAACATTAACTTCGACTTAAGAAACTGAACAACAAAATAGGTATTTTTACATAATTTGGTGCACAAAGAAATCCCATAGTAGGAGATTGTAACTGTCTTGTCTAGTGAATTTGTTTCTTTCTTCATTTTCATCAGAATAAACATCTTCTATAACTCTAAAATATGTCTGTGGAATGGAAATGTAAGATTGTTTCAAAATTATTTCAACTTTAGATATTAATATACTGGAAATTGTTGGCAATGATACATGTTACATTCCAATCACTGCTTATGGAGATGTGGGCAACTTCAGCAAATCATTAATATTTTGTGGTAACAGAGAGGAGTAAGTTATTATAAATCTGTGACAAAGAAAAGATCTTTAGATCTACCCAGATTAGATTCAATAAGAATTGAAGGTCAAGGTCATAATGGTAAGACAAACCACTGCATTTTCAAGGCATGTTGATATGGGGAAAAAAGTATTTAAAAAACCCTCTAGTAATATTCACACTTTGCTTATATGTGAAATCAGAGGACAGCCTCAATATTCAGACAGGTGGAAACCAGTGTAATTCAGACTGCAACTCAAATAATCAAAGAAAAACAAGAAAGGGCATTGTCAAATCAGCAGCTTATGTGAACTTCAAATTCATCCATGAAGCATGCAATGAGAAGGTGACAGCCAAGTATATAAAAATCCCACACTCGTTCCATGTAATGTCACTTAAACAATATAAGTATTTATTTATTTCAAATATTTTAAAGTCAGAAATTTTGAGCAGGTTTTTACTTTAAAGTTTAATTTCAGGAAACAAAGTGATTAAACCTCTTGAACTTCCAAATAACATTTCCAGAAAGTTGATGATCAATGAAGAAATTGCTGGGAATGCAACCCAGATTTCCTTCCACTGAAAAAAAAGGGTGGGGGAAGGGGGCACACTGTAAAAAGCAAAAGAAGAGGACTTAAAGAACTTAAAGTCTTGTTTTTTAATTACAAAGAAACATATGCTGAAATATCTTAAAAGAAAAAATTATTGAATTATGTAGTGAATGCAATGTCATAAAACTTTGATTTTCTTTATAATTTTTTGTAAATTACAGAAATGGGGGGACAAGCAAATCCAACATTTGAGGAAGTGGACATAGCAGTACCATCTCATCACTCGATCAGTAGCATATCAGCCATTGCAGTTGGTTCCTCTCCAACAACCAAAACACATGCCCACCAAAAGAGATTAAATTGTGTACGCATTTTATAATTCTTGGTATTTGCATTCACTAATCTGATAATCCATTGAAAGTGCATTATTTACATATCTTCAATAAAGATAGAAACTCATGCTAAAATCACAAATAGACCTGCTATGTATGGAAAGCTATTCAGAACACAGAAATCCAAGTTTTAGATATTTCATACTGCATAAGATTAATGTTGGTAAGGGTACTGTGGGTCAGCTATCTTGGATGAGGATCCCATCCTCAATGCTAGAGAAAAGGATTGCAGTTATTCAGAATGGACAACAGTGTCACACAGTTAAAATTATTCATAGTGTAATACATGTAATTGAATTTGTGTTATATTATGACATATTTCATAGATCTTTTTATTTTAGTAAACAGATGACAAACGAGTTCCTGATCCTAAGATGTATTTTGGAGCTCTGACATCATATCAGACCAGTAGCAGATTGAGGCAGCACCAGAAAGCTCAAGTGAAGTGTATGAACAAAACTTTTCATCATTATTTTTCTATAATACAGATTGCTACTTTATTTTGGTGTGTACAATTAGTGGGATAATTTATGATCATTAATTGGTTCAAGTGAAATTTGAACATTTTTAATTTCTTGATAACTACCATTCCAGTTCTTTTCATATTTGGTTTTTAATTTTGCTGATACTGTATAAAAACTAGATGTATATTTGGGATGTACCATAATTGTGAATTTCACAACCCCAAGGTTTTGACTTTAGGGCAGGTCTAAACTAGTCATAATTATAGTGTTAATATAACATATATAATTTAAAGTATAAATACTTTTGGGGGCATAAATGTTATGTAAAAGAACACATCTTGTTTTATTCTGCTGCTGAATATTTGAATGTGGCTTAAATATGAAGAACAGGAAATTATTATAGATTTCATAGTCCTTGGGGGTAGAGATACTTTTAATTAACACTCAGTTTACCTAATGGCCTGTGGACCTCTTTATTTGGTATGCAGAATGCTTGATTTGCAAGAATACACTGTATAATGGGTGTTTTCTGCGGGTGGAAATTTTTGCAATCAGATTCCTGTAACATTGTAAATTATGTTCTTTGTTTCCAATTTCTGCTGTTGCATTATACCCATCTAAACCTATATGTATCAATATATATTTTGCAGTCATATTAATTTTATCTGCAAAAAATGGACAACCGCAGAAAATACCCATTATACAAATGTATGATAAACATACTAGTTACCTGATGTAAATTGGTATCATTGTACCAGGAAATATGTAATTGTGTTAATAATACAAGTACATTAGAATTCTTAGTATTTCAAATTGTAATATTTTTCTATACATGTATGGTCATTTTTTAACATTGATCAATAAGATGTGGATTCAAGTCCCACTTGTGCCATAGCTGCATCAAATTTAAGACATAAACTTAACTAGTGATTGTTCCTTTGCCAACACTTAGCATCAAGATGTAAGAATTGTGGGACATTTGCATATGACTGTAAAAACAGAGGTCCCATGTTGCAGCAGGTATTTGCACATTAAAGTACCCTGACTGCTACGACGGTTCTGATCACTAAGCATAGATCTAAATTTTATTGGATGGTGATTTCTCAGTATGAGTGAAAAATTTGTAATGGGATGTTAAACAAATGAATAAAATTATTCTATATGACATTCCTTTGAAATTATTATAGTATAGATACTGTTTTAGCTGCATGTATCATTATGTAATTTGCATTGATTTTTTTCAGAAATGTTGGAAGGTGACAAAGATAGAGGAGAAGAAACTAGATGCATTCCAGTTCAGATGCTTGTGGAGAACCCTGGGATAAGGTGGCAGCAGATGGTGACAAACAGGAAAGAGTATACAGGGTGGACATGAATGCAAAAAGCAATGAGCTGCAGAGACAGCAATGGAACTAGGTAGGACACGTATTGCGGAGGGAAGACAACCACATCTGTGAGATAGCAATAGTGTGGACACCAGAAGGGAAACAGGCACAAAGAGACCAAAAACAGCCTGGAGAAGGAGAGTAGAAGCAGAAAGAAGTGTAGGATGGAAAAGATGGAATGAGATCAAGATAGTAGCCGTATGTGCCTTCTGGTGTGCAGAAAACCAAGTGAATAGTAATATCTAGATTGTTGGACATGGGATGACCAGTAATATGAATGGATGTGCTGGACAAACTGTACTAAGACCATCATGTATTTGAATAGATTTATATTTTGCTATGAAAAACTTGTATTTATGCTGTTGCTTATACTTATTAACAGCTCAAATAAACCTAATGAAAAAATGTATGTACAATAGTGTGCATTAAATCTATACTTAACGAGGTATGTATCTCAATTTTTTTCAATTTAAAATTTTCAATCCACTACTTTATTTCTCTAACCAGTACATATATATGAAAACATACATGTAAATAACCACCTTAAGGATGGATTCTTCTCATATTCATTGAAAAGTTGGTGTCATTTTATGCTCAGTTATTAGTATCCAGTATTTGATTAATTTGGTCCCAATTTTCTTCTTTTGAATGTCAAGAATCTTGGATAACATCTTTCTCATCCCCCACACTTTTAGAAAACAAAATAAAAACACAATGCTATGTGTTTGATACTCTTTACGATTGTTATGTGCAAAACAAGTTGAGTTAAAATTCTGAAAACTTCCTTATATGTTGTAATGAATATTGTAATGAATATATATATATGTGTGTGTGTGTGTGTGTGTATAAAAGATCTACCATATGATTAAGATATTTTATATAAATAACTGTTATGATTAATTTTTCGTAGTTTGATACGGTTTATTATTAATTATAATTATTCCAGAAATATATTGTTTATTGGTGACGTTTGTATAATCTTGCGAGAATACCATTTGTGTTCATCTGCCTGTGTAACACATTCTTTTTATTTTAATACGTCTGTCTAAGATGAGACATATTATGGTATGGTCTGTCTGTCTTGCTTTGTTTCCGACTCTAAATTTAAATACTATGAGACCTGGAACCATCAAACTTTGTCAGCTGATACATCTTGGGTTAGAGAGTGGGTCACACTTCAAAGTTATGTGACCTTTTATTAAAACAATATGGCCAATTATGGCAAAATCCTGTCTGACTCTTAACTAGACAATTATTTGGTCTAGAGTCATCAAACTTGGTTAGTGATCTTTAGTTGGAGGATTGTCGCACTCTAAATCAAGGTCACTGTCACCTATAATTAAGATGATATGGCCATATATGGCATATCCATTTTGGGCTAATGTAGATTTGAGTGCTAGAATCATCAAACTTTGTCAGTTTGTGCATAGATAGAGGAATGTGAATTGCATCTTAAAATTAGGTCATTAAAACTTTTATAATGGTAAGTATTTAAAAAAAAAAAAAAACAAAACTGTGTTTCAAGGGAGGTAATCCCTACATAGGAAAAAGAGTAATGGTATCTCACCAGTAATTGCCCAATCAATATGAACTTAGTCAGTTGTAGTTCTATATCATTAAAAGAATAATTTTTTTCATGCATGATTTTTCTCATTTCCCTTTCTTTTCTCTTATTTTTTGTACCCCTGATTAAGAAATTTTGTGTAATTTGTAGAAATAATCAATTGTTTACAGTGAAACTATTTGATGTTGATAGCTAAGGCTACTTCTTGAGGTACATTCAGGCTGTTTAAAACTGTAAAAAACGTGGATTTGAGGGAAGTCTTGTTTGCGGGTAAAAATTTTTTAGAAAATGCTGTGTATGGTTTTGTTTTTCTGGTGTCAGCAGACGAGATAAGTAACATAAATTTTGCAAACTGAATTTTAATGATTTTTCCCCCATTATAGTAATATATAATGAAAACAATTACTGTTTTGATACCTTGAAAGAAGTCGTGAAATTCACAATTTCCTGTTTTTCTTGGTCCTTTTCCTTTTCATCATCTCAACATCAGTACTGGATATCAAAACATGAGATTTAAGAAACAAAACAGTGTTTTATTAGGTCATACAAAAACATTACACAATATGCAATGCAAAATTTCAGTCATATCTATATATGCATGAACAACGTATTTTTTGCCATAAACAGGTAGAAAATTATGAATATTTGTAAATATGCATATTTACATAGCACACACTGGTGGTTTTAATACTTAACATATTCCAAAAAAATGTATCAACATTTCACATCACTTTTCTTTTATAACACACATACTGTACAATACCCCCACCCACTCCTCCTGCCTTGTCAACTGTTAGGTGGACTTCCCTTGACCTTCATTAGTCATCCAGACTCTATGACTTCTTTGTTTAAAATCCCTATGGTACATTGACATAATTCAATGATTTTGTATTTCTGAATTGAGTTTAGAAATTTTATTATATATTCAATTTTATGTCTTGGAGAGGAATTCTGACAATTTTATTGTAAATGCTTGTCAAGGTCACTGGTTTGAACACAAAAATGTGTCCCTAACACAGATTTCAAAATTATTCGTTTTTAGGGGCTGGAATGCGAAATAATATTTCTGGCACAATTTACGACAGTCCCCTCTGTAGTACGATATCACAGCTCTGACCAGTTGGGCAATGATTCTGTTGACGGCTTCTAAAGCATTGACAAAAATTTGGTATTCTGTCCTGCATATTAATTTTGTCACTAGATTTTCTTACTGTATTGAGCATTTTGAGCGCTTGTAATTCAATGTCACTTATCTTAGCACCCTTATTCTTTGGCGTACGTCTTCTTTAGAGCAAAAATTTAGGAATTATTATAGTTTAGGTTTCTTGTAATAAACAGTTAAATGGATAATTTCTGTATGATTTGTGTATATGTTTTAATAGGTCATACTGCCCAACCAGACTGCAGTCTTATTTATTTGTTTTAACCAGTATTTAGTCTTGTTTTATGTGTTACTCCTGTTTTGATGAATGTAGAAATATGCACAACACTTGACAGATTAGGGGACCATTATCTTAAACACTAATCACCCATGAGTATCAACTCATTTAATCTGTTAAGTGTGATTAATGGACTCTGCTAAGATACCAAATTGACCAGATGCAGATTTCATTATAGTATTGAAAATTGAAAGTTTTCATAAATTGAGATCTCATTCATATAAAATTTGAAATAATTAGCAATTTAAAATTTTTGTGAATTAATTAAGGATTTATAGCTGATTGAAATAAACAAATTTCATTCTTCATTCTAATGAAACCATTTTTACGTAAATATCTTGATTTTCTACGAAGTTATTTCAATTTAAAAAGTTCCACACATGCCTCATATTTCACTGATAAAACAGCAGAAATCACAATACTCCCAAGGGGAAGTAAATCACCAGTTATGTCAGTATTCATGCTCTGATTGATTTCTGCATGGGGCATATTATTGATGAATGTATCAGGCACCTGCTGTGCAAATTTGAGATTTTGTAATGATTATTTAATTCTCTTCAAGGTAATTACCCAATCAAAATGAACTTAGTCAGTTGTAGTTCTGTTTGCGGGTAAAAATTTTTAGAAAATGCTGTGTATAGTTTTGTTTTTCTGGTGTCAGCAGACAAGACAGGTAACATAGAATATTTGCAACTGCGTTATTTGGCATCACTATTAATTATATTTCCCCTCTATAGTAATATATAGTGAAAATAATTACTGGTGTGATACCTTGAATGCATTAACCCTATTAAATAATTATTACATCAAGAAATGCATTTTTTCTCCAGAAAATGTAGCTACAGAACATGAACAATTATTCTGTTGTTAATATTAATGATATAAATATATGCAGTATTATACGACAAAATTTGCAAAACTTAACATAAACATCACACTACAAATAGAGGAATTGTCTCATGGGAATAATGATCTAAGCCATGGTGTGTCAGGACATTTGATTACAGCCAAATTATGTCCCAGTAAAATTCCATTTAGGAGTAATGATATAAGCCATAGTGTTTCAAAGAGTTCAGCTGGACATGCAGAAATCATTTTGATTGCAACTGCATCTGTCCAGTTAAAGATTAGTCAATAATAAATTTTTGACCTTGTAACAATTACCTTAGATTTTGACCTACTTTTAAGAAAAGTCAACCTAGACAATATCCTTTGAACTGTTTAAGGTAAGGCTTTAATATTTTGTATATAAATTCCTTCTTGTGACATTTTATCATGGTCATAGTTGACCCTATTGTGGCTAAGCTGGGGCCATAATATGGGGTCAAATTTTTCATGGGAATAATGATTGCAAAAAATCTTTTTAAAGTCTGACCAACAGCTAAGTTGACTCATGTAAACAATGTGGCCCATGGGCCTCTTGTTTAAACATATGCTAATCCGTAATGAAATAGCAAAGAAAGTATGCAATAACTGACTTTAAAACTCTTGAAATATTTCTCATGGCAATCAATGATCTTTGCAATGCAATTTTTAGGACCTGGAGAACAAGGACAGGCTGTGATACTTTCTGCTGAGGAGGATAAGAAAAAAGGAGATCTGTACAAAGTCAATGGTTTTAATGCATATGCTAGCGACAAAATCTCATTCCATAGATCACTGAAGGACATACGACATCCCGAGTAAGTGAGGTGTTATACAGTTAACAGTTTGTACCTTCAATATATTGGTATAATTGGTCTGTGTCAGTTGTCCGTCATGTGTTAACAAGTGAACATTTTTAACTTCTTGATAACTATCACTCCATTCTTTTCAAATTTGGTATGAATAATGTTTGGGATAAAGGGGGCATAAATTGTAAATTTCAGGACTCCTACACCCCATGGGCCTTGGGGCAGGGCAAAAACTGCCAAAAAATTACCAATATTCAAATGTCATCTTCTCTACAACCACAGATGTGTAAGAAAATGCATAGTAATGTAGAGTAGGAAGGCTTCTACCAAAATTGTAAATTTGATGGTCCACAGGTTAGAGGTTCTGATCCCAAGGTGGGTCCAAACTTGGTATATAGTGTATAATTGTAAAATACTTAAATTACATCTTTTGTAATGCTGTTGATACTAAATTGAAAGTAAATGGATATTTAGAAAGAACAGGTAGTCCAGAGAGTGGGGCTAAACTTGGTGTATAGTGTTTATGTGTAAAACACTTGAATAACATCTTCGTTGGTGCTATTTATATCAAATTGAAACTAAATGAATATTTTGGAAGAACAGGTAGTCTTTTACCAAACTGTAAATTTAGTAATCCCAGGAGTAGAGGTTTTGTATTGAGGATGGGGCCAAAATGGTCAATTATTAAATGAATGAACAATAGAACATTTTAATTTCTTCTTCATAACTACTATTCTAATTCTTTTCATATGTGGTATCTTTGGGACAAGGGGAACCTTTATTGTAAATTTCAGGTCTCCTGCACCCCTGGGGCTTTAGGGGTGGGGCAAAAATTGACGAATTTTCAAAAATCTTCTTTATAACCACAATGTGTTAAGAAAAACTAAAAAAAAAAGTGCATATTTAGGAAAAGCAGGAGAGGATTCCTTACCAAAATATAAGCCCTGTGGCACACTTGCTGCAAATTTGCTGTGCATTTATGGCACATTTACCACAACTAGTTGCAGTGTATTTGCTGCAAGTATATTTTTTTTGTGTGCAAAGTTTTTGTCTGGCACACTGTTCTGGCACATTTGCAGCATACTCTTGCTGCACACTTCTGGCACACAGTTTGCAGCAAATGTACCACAAGTATGTTTTTCATATGAAGATTTTTCTCTGGCATACAGTTTCAGCAAACTTGCATCATACTCTCTCTTACTGCACATTTCTGGTACACAGTTTGTTGCAAGTTTGCGGCACACACTTGCTGCACACTTCAGGCACAGTCTACTTGAAATTAAGGGATTCTACATAAACTGAAATTATAAAAAGAAAATATTAATGCAATGACATATAATTTCAAGAACAATGACTGAACAAGTAATCTTTAACAGTGTTTAAAGGTCAACTGAAATGAAAAATCACTTTATTTATATTAAGTATTTATTTGCTTCATTTACATCATATAGAATTATTGTTTGGGTTTATTTTGTTCATTTTGGTCATATATCTGTGATACGCACAGACAAAGATACCGTACCTGTGTCAGAGCAAAAAATCTTGTGGGAGTTATGCCCCTTCTCACAAACCTGCCATATTGAAACTAAGACGTGCATCAGCAGGTGACAGAAACATCAAGTAAACAATGCATAAATATGGTGTTATGTGTGGCTCCAAACTGCAATGTTCAGCGTGGACAGGGGGTAGCAATGTTTAGTTTCCCCACAGACACAAAAATATGTGAAGTTTGGGTGAGGAAATTGAAAACAGTGGAGCCATCAAAACACTCCAAGCTGTGCGAACATCACTTTACTGGAGACTGTTTCGTAATTGAGCCAACCAAGGCACAGTCTTTGGGCTGCTCAAAAGACTGCTATTAAAGAAAGAGGCAATTCCAACCTTTTTTGATTACACACCTTTACATGTAACTAAGGGCCAAAAATGGAAAACCGATTTGGACCCTCCCCTTCCATAACAAAAAAGCAGAACTTTCAGAGCTGTTGAGAAAAGACGAACGACAAACGTAAGTTTTAATAAAGATTATATGAAATTATTGGCTTTCTATTAACATTAATCTAATAATACTCAGTTCTTTTGTTTTCCCTTTCCCCCTACCTTCTCATGTATTTCAATCTACCTTACTTTTATTACCCCCCCCCCCCCCCCCCCCCCCCCCCCTCCTTCTAATCACACAAGACACTCGTAACTGAAACTTATTTTTATTAATTTGTGTATAGGAGTTAGAAATTGATGACAATACAGAAATTATTCTTCCTCTACCTCCCAAATTCCAAGATAACCAACAAAACTAACGTGAATCCACTGATGATCCTGCCATTCACAATGCCAATGAGACAGATACATATGAAATGGCTACACAAACCACATATGGATTGATTGTAAGATATAAAATGAATTATGATATAAAAAATTTTAAAAAACCAGATTACCTACAATATGGTGTAAATATAAATGGTTACTTTGAATGTAACATATATACACACACAAGGCCTCTGTGGCTGAGTGGTTAGAGCATCGGGCTCAAAATCACAAAGCCTCTCTCCTATGTCGGCACGTGTTCGAATTTCGGACGCGGCATTATGTGAGCAAGTTTGCCAGTTTACTTGCGGAAGGTCGGTGGTCTCTTCCCAGATACATTGTATCTGGGTTCTCTCCTCCACCAACAAAAACTGGACGCCACCAGATAACTGAAAAATTGTTGAGTGTGGCGGAAAGCAATAAATAATCAATCAATACACACATTCATGCACACAAATATATATATATATAACACACTAGTTATTCTTTAAAAATAAACTGTTCCTAAATTAGAAACTATGTTTGGCTCATTGTGATTTTTATGTACAATTTAGAAAAGCAGGCATGCTTCACTATAGACAGATATAAGAGTTGCTGTAACATCTATGGGTACCCAAACAGAATTTGAGGCAGACTGTCTACCTGTCAATCTGAATGAAAGCATGGACTCAATTTCCAGTCAACAGAATCAGAATGAATCTCACATGACAAGGAGTAGGACATGACAGAAAATAATTAGAATTTTTACATGGGAATCTCAACCCCTCCTTGGATCCATGCCTGTCGGAAACCTTGCCCTGTCTGTTGCAATTCTGATAAGATGGAACAGTATAATTCAAAATTTGGTGATGATTAATCATGCAAACATAGCCTGCTTTTCAGAAAGGACCTTTCACAACATTCAGCAAAGTTACTTGGTGCCAGCTGTAGGGCGAGTATGGAAAATTCATCAGGATGCCCTTTTTGATAACGTACGATGAGACAATACTCTTGTTATTGCTGGTGGAGATGCCAGATGTTTTTTCACCAGTACATACAATATAGATCATACAGTTTGATGGATCTAGAGCAGCAATAGATTCGTGATGTAAAATTGGTTCAGGTTGGTATACATACAATAGCTGTCATGCACATACACCCTCTATGACATATTTTAACATCAGAAGGATTTATCAAGGTTCTTTTTAACTAAAAATGTAACATGATAATTTAGGGTACTGTTCCATGACTTTTGACCCCCACTCCCCCAAAAATTCTCTTCTACAAGTAAAAAAAAATTACCATCCATTTAGAAACTTCATAAAGATTGTATAAGGATTTTGTAAGAGAATTAACAAGAAATTATTTTTATATATTATATAGACTATAATTACCAAAATGCTTACAATATAGATAATATCAAATCAGTCATTTATATGCCCATTTTGAAATATTGGAATCTGAGGATGCCCCCTACCCCCACCTCAACTTTGGAAGCTCTCAAATGCATTCTTAAAAATTCCCCTTAAATATGAAATGGATAAAACCCTGGCCTTCATTAATATAATAGTGAATTGTACATTTATTATTCAGTATTTTTTCTCTAATATAAGAATTCAAAAATTTAATTTGTACTTATGCATTTGATACAGAGTAATGAAGTAAAAATGAAGTAAAAAGCTCCTACTGGATGGAATTGGGGCCTATAGAGGTGTTTAAACACACTGGAGGAGGATGGCATTGTCATTACAGACTTAGTTACTGACAGACATTCATATGTCAAGGCTTTCATAAAGAAAGAGAGAAGTGATGTAAACCACTGGTTTGATGTGTGGCATGTAGCCAAAGGTATCTACATATCTAATATATACTTAAACATGTAATTATGATTTAAAAGGTGTAAAGTATAAAAAAAAAAATATACATTTTTTGAAAGTAACAAAATATAAAGTACACAATATCATAAGGCTAGAAATATGTACAATGCATTTATCTTAATGAAATTGATCTATTTAGGAGTTATCAAGAAATCAGTGGCCAGTGGGAAGAAGAAGAAATGTAGGAAAGTGGTTGATTGGGCTCGATCAGTGTCTAATCATCTTTACTGGTGTGCAGCAAATAGTGATGGAGATGGGGAGTTGGTCTTTGAGAAATGGTTGTCTGTGTTGAACCATGTTGCCAACATTCATGACGGTCATGGAAAGCTGTTTCCTTCCTGTTTACATGGTGACTGGATTAAGAAAGGTTAATTACATGTATCTTAGTAAATGGTTCTATCAGGTCAAAATAAAATATATATGTGTTTCCTATTTCACTCCGCAAAAATTTAGGTAGGGTAGGTAGGTAAAACATTTTATTTTATTAAAACATTTTATTTGAAATCTTAGTTTTTGATATGCTTTGAATACAAGTCTATATACATTACAAATACTTTTCAAGCATTTTGAAGGTCCATAGTAGTCAAAATGTAAGTCATAGAATCTCAAACATGAAAAGAACAAATTTCCTGTTTGAAAAATTCCGGATTTTTATTTTATTTATATATTTCATCAGTAAAATTTTTAGGGTCGGCAGCAAAAATATAGGTAGGGTCGGGAAACTGGAAACACACATATATTTTACTTTGTGGTACATTTCTTTTTTTCTTGAAATATGACCCCTGAAAAAAATTAGATATTATCAATGAAATTTTATTTAATAGATAGTTTGGCTTTTATTGCAATGGAGAAGTTGTCAAAGGCAGAGTTTTAGTGAAAGATATCAAGTAAATATCACCAGATGAAAAATTTAAGCACTTGAGGCCTACCACAAGATGGTGACTTTGCACCCAAGTCTCTCCATTTCTTTTATGTGCCAATGAAGTATTATGTTTGTTTTACCCAGTAAATATTTCTAATTATAATTCACATTAGTACATTTTTTGTAGAACTAATGCATGTATACAATCATATATGCATGCTGATACTTATGGAAAGAAAAAGATACCAGAATATTATATTCATTTGCTGTGTCCTTCCCAAAAGGAAGACATGGAAATGGTGTTCCTAAGGAGGTGAAAGTGAAACAAACATATAGTGAGTATACATGTGACTGGATATTTACAATACTAGTAAATGTTCATGTATATTTTGAAATACCAAACACATGAATGATTATGTATTTCAGATTATGCCATTGAATTGATGCAGGAAGTGATCAATGTGAGACTAGAGTTTGGTTCCTACAGAAACTCCAGGAAGTATATAGAGGATGTTATTGGTAATTCTCCTGCCTCGATCACAAACTCCTACCAGCATGTGTCAAAGTTTGTTCTCCTTTCCAGCCATGTCAGCTGATTCAACAAGAACTAATGTGTTGTTGTCCTTTAAATACAATGTACAGTCAAAACTGCCATAGCGACCCACTGTATTAAGTGACTCACTGTCGTATGTGACCATAAAAAATTCACCCCAATATTTTATCTAATCTATTGTACCTGTATTAAACGACCAATGACCATGAATTTTACGTTTTTGTGTATTTTCATGAAATTTTACCTTTAAACAATGACCGTGCATTTTTCGATTAGAACACAATTCATACTTTCGCTTTCGGTCAAGCATGGCTATTCTGGGAGTTATTATCTTTAACACTTTCACTTTAAAGCGCATAGGTAATAGTTCAGTGGTGATTTATTTTGTCAGCACTCTGAATCAATTAACTAGCATGTAATCAACATGCAGGGTTGTGTTGGTTTAATTAACAAAATCCAAGTTGTTGTTTATTTAATAAAATCAAAGTTCAGTGTGTGAATTTCGATAGACTTAGAGGTGTGCGGCGTAGATTGGATGTAAAAATCTAGTACCTGGTATACCATTATTGTCAATAGAGTGGAAAATTAGCCTGATTGCAATATAAATCAGGTAAATACTTGGAGGAGGGGGATACTGAGATAACTGGAGTATTCGTGATTTTCCTGTATGAGATATCCAAGGTTTCTAAGTGTAGACATGACTGGGACTAACGGCTCACTTCGACATATCCTTAGTATTTAACACATTCGAGTCAAGGCTTAAAAAGATTTACTATGCACAATGGATATTGTGATTTATTAAATGTCTTTCAAATTGAACAACAGATTTCCAGCATTATTGTACAAAAGGAGAAGCAACACTTCCTCACTTTAATACTTTCTTTTACAACCAGAGAAGCAATGCAGTTTTTTAGTTACAAGTATGCATGAATGATCTTTACAACAAAATGATTTTTAAGTTTTAGAAAATTTGCATAAAAAACACATAAATGAGATTCTTAAACAGATTAAATGTAATTTTTGATGAATTAAAGATTATAAGATAACATATTGTATTTCAGATGTTTAGCTAATATTAATTTATTTTAGAACCGTTAAAACCATACTTAATATTCTTAATAATGAATTCCAAATACATGTATAGTTCTCTGTTGTACTAATTATTTTGATATATTATTTGCTAAATGCCTTTACAGCAGAAAATAAGCAACCTGTATCAAGAGACCACCTGTCATATGCGACCTTTTTTCCATTCTCCAGTGGATGGTCTCTTAATACAAGTTTGACTGTACATGTGTGTCCAAACACAGTCTATTTTTAATGACCATATTCTGTTGAAAAAAATATACATGTTTGTAACTTTTGATTTTTCAGTCATGACTCATGAGTCACCCAGGTGATTTACTGCATTTGGTGTCTGTTTGTCCTTGTTCATCAACAATTAAACATTTTTAACTTTTCTTGATAACTACCATTCCAATACTTTTCAAATTTAGTATGAAGCATCTTTTAGATGAGAGGAACAGGGAAAAAATTGTCAAAAATTTACTAATTTTCAAACTCCCCCATTCTTTACAACTTCACATCTGTAATGTGTAAGAAAAACTAAATGCACAGTCATGTAAAGCAGAAAAGCTTTACCAAAATTGTTAATTTTATGATCCCTGAGATAGATATGAAGAACAGAAAAATGACTAAAGATTTCATAGCTCTTGGGGCTAGTAATACTTTTAACTAATACTTCGGTGACTTACAGGGCCTGTGGGCTTTTTGTGTTTAACCCAAATTATGTGTGTGTGTGTTGGTGTCCAAAATATAAACACAGAGCATCAAACCATGTTTACTTGTTTATATTTTTATCAAGTACAAAAAAATGAATGAAAAATTTATCACATATTTAAATTAAGAAGGGTATTTAAATCCACAGTACTTTACAATTTCTTATCTTAGTCACAACACAAGATGGAAGAACTTTCCGACTGGTTTTTCAAAGCCTTTGCCAGATCCAACGAACAAATCTCCTGTATGCAAGATATCTGTAAACTGTTGAAAAATTATTAAGGATTTAGATTTTTCAAATATAATTGATGAATTAAAGTACGTTAAATGTGAATGATTTTTCAGGAACTAATTTTTGAAACATATGCCTAAACATGAACTGATATAAAGGTCTCAAAAAGATATGAAAGTATTATACCTGATACAAAATTCGAACCTACATATTATTACAGGCAGGCATGCCTAATGTACATGAAATGGGTAAAGGTAAATCATAGATACTGAGGCATATTTTGTGTCTATTTTGAAGGGAAATGCATTGATCAACCATTCAGTGGGTTCAGAGAAATTCATTATGCTTGTGGTTCATAGTGAATCAGAAGGGTGCCGAGTGTGATCCTCCTGCCCAAATGATCATCAATATTAATTTTGAGCAATCGTAACAAAATACATACTTTTGGATCAATTCCCCCTCCTCCAGTGGACCATCTTGAATGTACTCTTAATATGACGTTTCCAAAACCCATCTGTTAAGGGCTTATGGCGGGTGTGACCGGTCAGCAGAGGATGCTTACTCCTCCATGGCACCTGATCCTACCTTCGCTTTGTCGGAGGTCCATGTTGCCCTACACTCGAACTTGTATATGTCTTGGGGATTTATGATTACGATTTACACATTGTTTACTTCGCCATTCGATATTGAGACAGTTTGCCTCAAAACCCTTGTGATCGGTAGTGCAGGACATGCTCATTTCTTCAACCCTAGGTACAATGGTACTGAATGCATGGCAACATTTGGACTGCCTTCTCATTAGCATTGCGATGCAATTACTACATGAACACCTGTTAGAACCATAGTGAAATAGTCTTAAATACAAGCACTTCTGAGCATTGAGTAATCATTTCATTACTATTTTAAAACAGTTTAATAAAGTATGTGTGTGAATTAACAAACCATTGCATATCAGATGCATATCTTGCTGTATAAACTGTTCATACTGGTAGGGCTGCACATTAACACGTATCGATATATCTATTTCAGGAATACTATCGTCCGAATCACTTTCATATTATGCCGCCATATTGAAATATCAGGTTCGACTAAACGGCAGATAATTCATACAAGAAAATTTAACGGGTTGAAATTAACAACATCGTATGTACCTGGATGGTTGAGACAAAAATTATTTTTATGAAAAAACTTGTAAGGAATGGTATTATCTAACTAAATTTATTTGAAAACTGAACTTTGAAAATCGTTTCAGTTGACCTTTAACATATTTAAAAATACAAGGAAAAAAGTAAAATATAATTGAAAATTAACATGATGTAATGGTAAAAGAAACTTCAAATGGCTTCTAGTTCACATTATATGTTGCATTATGTAATGTTAAGAAATTCTCAGTAAAGTCCCATCCTGGCCATGAGAGTGCATTTTATTTGGAAGATTAATCTTAAACCCTTATAACTAACAAGTGCTATACAGATGATGTTTGTGCTAGAATTGTGTATACATACAAATATGACATTAGGGTTGGTATGTTCTAATGTATATATGGATGTTGGAACTCTCAAATTCTGAGAATGGCAAGTTGAAGAGAGCCAGGTCAATGGTAACATCATATAACTTCTGTATCTTATATATATAAAGTATACTCTGAAAAAGATTTAAAGTTACAGATAATTATGAAAAACAAAAGGCCCTCTCTACCCAAGTTTGTTTGATGTCTGACATAAAAGGAATCAATTGCAATGCAATATTCTAAATGTATGGACATTTTGTAAGTGTTTGAGTTTAAAAAAAATAATAATAAACTATTCATTTAAAAGTCCTTTACTTAACAACCATCCACTTTTGCTAAAATGTAGAAAGTAAAACATAGCATAATATTAAGTGAATTGGTGTTTTAGTTTTTTTTTGTTTTGTTTTATTTGTTTTTTTCTTTTTTTCTAAGTGCTTATATGCCTCAGGTCTGGTTCATTGTGAAAAAATATGGAAGGGCTATGATATTGCAAATAGAAGGATTTTAATCTCATATATTCAAGGGAATTAAAAAAATAAATAGAACATAACTTAAAAGAATTGAATGAACCATGTAAAACTACATTTATACTCCTGTCCTTTGATTCCGTGGGGTCCTAATGCACCGAGGTATTTCACAAATGACCTGCAGCATCTATCAGTGAGTTAATAACCTACTATATTGCATGCAATACTTGTCTTAACTGAAAAATTTAAAATGTCTAGAATTTTGGCAAGTATGGTCTTTGAATTTATATTGAGTGAAAATTTAACATTTTTTCATTACTTACCTTTATTTTTTGTGCTTCTACAATGATATAAAAACAAACACATTTCTCATGTTTTGAATTTTAATTATTTTTCTGTTAATTATACCCCAGTTTACATTTTACGAAGTAACAACCTTTTGTCACAATTGTATCACCGTTAAGCAGCCACATGTTGCATTTTATATAAATACCACAGTATCGTAGTAGCCTCGTTTTCAAATGTATACAGGCCTCACAAAGATACCTTTGTTTATTTATATAAATGAAAACAATTATATAATGTACAAGATATTTATAAAACATTAACGATTGGCTGAAATTAGGCCAACAGATCTTAAATGAATCGAAATCATTCAGTACCCATCATATTATAGGACCTCTGCATACAAGATACTGTCTTACTGTTAGCAATGTGATGCAACAGCAATGAGCAATGGTCTGTTTCGTTTTGAACACTATATTGAAGAGTTTATAAGATACACATTAAATTGCTTACCTAAGGCTGGAACATGACATGGATTCTGTTTTTAGAATATCTGCATCAACTCCCTGTTTTCTGTTCATGTTTATGATATTGCATCATGGTGTCTTGATTTTTTATTTTTCCGCGCTTTAAAAAATATTAAGTGAATCACAAACGCGATGCTTTTAGAAACCCAATTTGATTTATCGTGCATAGAGTCAAACTCCTGTGAATTCCTGCTCTGGTATACAGTGTAGATGTTTCCAACATAGTATCGATTAGTATCCACAAACCAAAGTAAAATACCTGGATAAAATGCTGATATGAAAATTGTATTATGAGGTGAATTGCTACTCGCTCTCATTTGATAATATCTCAACTCACAAACTCACCCAGCACCTAGCTTAATATTATTTATGAATTAGAAATCAAAAATATGATTATGAACATATTGTTGAGACATTAGACCAAGGTTAGGCCATGTTTTATTATTTGTTTTACAGGGATTTTTTTTAAAAAGTTGGGTTGGGTTGGCGGGGGGGGGGGGTTCAAAATAAAAATTATAAATTCAAGCAGTCGGTCCAAAAAATCAAAATAAAACCAATTAATAAAGGGGAAAATGTTATTCCCCCTCCCCCTCTCTAATTTCTAGTCTGCTCTTCAAGCTTGCAGATCTTAGGCATTGTCACTGTCCTACAACTGTTAATGATTGGCCTGTTAATATTAGATGTCATCATTTAGTTGATATAATTATATATAGGTTGATTGTTTTTTTGTTTTTCTAACTTTTTTTTATTTTGTCCACATACATCGGATATACAAAAATAAGTTGAAGATATGAGTTAAGGTTTTTGAGAGAGGAGATAAAGAGAGATTTAAAGAAAACAGCTGGTTCCACCTATTCCACTCAGTATCAAACATTTCCTTTTCACCCATTTTTAAAAGAAATAAATGTTTGTGTTCATAAAAGAGTTTCATTTGCAGCATAGATTGATTTTATTGTGGAGCAATTGTATCGGAATCTCCTCAGTCATAGGCCCTTTTAAATTCTCAAGGTGTCTTTTCTTTGTAATTTTATAAACAAAAAGAGTATTGAAAAATCTGTGAAGTGTGTCAATGAATATTTAGTAATATTATTTCGGTTGAGATTCAGCTCAGCTGGATATTTGGACTGATGCCTTTACTAGTCCAAATAGCCAATCAAGCTCAATCTCGGCTGAGATTATGTAACTTTGCTGTCAACTTCAATGTGACACTCACCATAACATTCATAACAACCACAGAATCGTCCATCTCATTAATCACATCATTGACAGAGTAAGTAAGACTCACTTTCTTGATGTCTTTAAAGTGTTACCATTATGGTCAACAACTTGAATAACCAAATGTCTCACGTCCTAAGCTGAGGCTGACATCTTAGCATTGCAGTTTCATTTGTGAGCTAAATTTCATCATGCGTTTTGATGTCTCTGACTGGATGATGTCTGTGGAATCAGCCAATGACATGTCTCCTTTTATAAATACCCTTATTAGTCTCATTTCTATCCCCACCAATTATTGATCACTTCAGACGAGTGATTAATAAGTAGTGGGGATGGGAACCAGACTTGACATTTTATTTTTTTCTCACTGAACATTGAACAGTCGGCGGATGAAATAAAAAAATAACTGAACTTTATTTTTATTTCAATTTTGCCAAAATTTGGTTCAGCGCTACCATAAAACAAATAATAAAAAAAGTTGGCCTTACGACACCAAGAGTAAATATTAAGAAAACATACTGAATAGTCATATGTTAATATCTTATTGTAAGAAAGGAAAAAAGAAGGGGTGCATAAAAAAGTTACATATATTTGAATTTTCTGAGCTTACCAAGTGTCCATATATTTTGGACACTGGATTTTAAACATGTTGACTCTCAGATTAATGTTGTAAATCATGATATTTCTGATATACTCAAATGATATCCACTGAAAAATCATCCTCTTTGCACTTCAAATTTAGAAATTTTGATTGATTCCTACTAAGTTCTAAATTAAAATATCTTGAATTCATAAAAAATAGGTAAGTTAAAAAATAAATAAATTTCCTAAAAAGTTCTTCATTGTGAACATTTCAAGGATTAAAATTTTGTAGATCTAGGTTATATAACTTCAATTGAGATATTTTAAAGAATTAATTACTGTGGAGTCTTTATTGTTCATTGCTCAATGTTCATGGATACCTTTTGCCAATGAATTTATGTCCCCATGAATTAGTTATTCTTTACAATAGCTTCTACAGTGTAACGTTGTATATTTTCAAAATAACGTTAATCCTTGAAATTCCATCCCCACGAACTAGTAAATATTTGACTACCCATGAACATTTGTCCCCATGAACTTTATTGAGTCCACAGTAATCCAGAAGAATTTGAATTCTTTTCCCAAAATTGTTCAAGAACAGATTAAGGAAAAAGTTGTGATGGACTTAACATTCTGTTTGAATAACTTTGTTGATTTTAAATATTCAAGAAAAAGTGCACTGTTTAAATTAATTATATAATTTTAAGAAATAGTTCTGGTGAACTTCTGGCACACTGTTTCAATTCTAAATCTTAGAGGAAAAGTTGTGGTGCACTTCTGGCACACACTGCAATTAGTGGCACACTGTGTGCCACTAGCAGCACTAGCTGCATACTTTTGGCACACTGATTTGTTTGCTGCAAACTTGTGGCAAACTTTGCATTTTGGTAAGGGATGTACTAAAATCATGAGTTGGTTTTGACTTTAGAACAGGTCCCAATTAGACATGTTGTGTTAATGTTACATATATTATGTAAAATCTTTCATCAGTATTGGCACTTTCTGAGGCATTTAAGTTTTAAGAACACATCTTTGTTTTATACTGTTGCTAAATATTAAAATGCATAACAGGAAATTTTTTTTCGAAATTTCATAGCCCTTGGCACTAGTGATACATTTAACTATTATTCAGGTGACCAATAAGGCCAGTAGGCCCCTTGTTGAATGACCCAACTCTATTTTTGCAATTTTGTGATTATCATTGGCCCTTCATTTGAACAAACTTGAATCCCCTTCACCCAAGGATGCTTTATGCCCAATTTTGTTCAAATTGGTCCAAAGATCCTGGAGAAAAAGTCGAAAATTTGAAAAGTTTAGAGAGAGAGCATAACTGAATATTTGAAACCTTTACAAGTAGTTTTACAAAATTCTTCAGCATATTGCAATTGGTCTTTGTCCATTGTCGTCCATCGTGCATCAACAATTACATTTTTAACTTCTTGATAACTACCATTTCAATTCCTCTCAAATTTGGTATGAAGCATCTTTGGGACAAGGTGAACATAACCTGTAAATTTTCAGGACTTAGGCCGCCCAGGGTCCGTAAAGTCAGGGCCAAACCAATTTTCAAAAATCTTCTCTAGAACCGCACATGGGCAAGAAAGACTAAATGCATAGTAATTTAGAGCAGGAAGGCATCTACCAAATTTGTGAATTTCATGATTCCCTGGGTAGAGGTTCTGACTCCATGACAGGGCCAAACTTGGAATATGGTATTTATGAGTAAAACATTTAAAAACCATCATTTTTAATGCTTCTGATATGAAATTGAAGCTAAATGGATATTTATTATGAGCAGGTAGGCCTTTAATAAAATTTTAAATTTCATGATCCCAGGGATAGGGGTTTTGTATGAACTTCAGTCAAAATGGTCTGTGATTGAATTTGTTAACAACTAAATATTTTTAACTTTGGTATGAGGGTGGGGCCAAAGTGGTCATTGATTAAATGTGTGAACAATTGAAAAATTTTAGATTCTTCTTGATAAGTTCTTTTCATTAGGTATGAAATTTTTTTTAGACAAGGTGGACAGAAACTGTAAATTTCAGGACTCCACCCCCCCCCCCTCCCCCCTCTGGGGCCTTAGGGGCAAGGCCAAAACTGGCAAAGACCTCTACCAAAATTGTAAATTTCATAATCCACAGGGTAAATGTTCTGACCCCAGGGTTGGGGCCAAACTTGGTATATAGTTTTCAAGTATAAAACATTTTCTTTAATGTTATTGAAACTAAATGGATATTTAGAATGAGCAGGTAGCTCTTTACCAAAATTATAAATTTTGTGATCCTAGTGTTAGGGGTTTTGGTACGAGGGTGGGGCCAAAATGGTTAATGATTAAATGTGTTAATAATTAAACATTTTTTACTTCTTGATAACTACCACTCCAATCCTTTTGATATTTGGTATGAAGCATTTTTGGGACAATGGGGACACAAACTTTAAATTTTATGCTTACCTGGCACCCTAGGGTGGACCAAGATCTCTTACAATACAAGGAATGTATATTGTGAAATTTATCATCAAAGCTCCCCAAGGACCTCATGGTTGGGGCAAAAACTGCAATTCAAAAAAGAAAGAAAAAAAATGTGAAAGTTTTAAAAATCTTTTCTACTCCTACAGATGTGATTGATTGATTGATTATTTATTGCTTTCCGCCACACTCAACAATTTTTCAGTTATCTGGTGGTGTCCAGTTTTTGTTGATGGAGGAGAGAACCCAGATACAATGTACCTGGAAAGAGACCACCGACCTTCCACAAGTAAACTGGCAAACTTGCTCACATAACACTGCGGCCGAGATTCGAACATGTGCCGACAGATGTGAGAGGCTTTGTGATTTTGAGCTCGATGCTCTAACCACTCGGCCACGGAGGCCCCTCCTACAGATGTGGGAGAAAAACTAAATGCATGGTTATTGTGTCCAATGAAGCTCTTTACCAAAATTATTAAATTCATTGCACCTTTTCAGGGAAATATGGGTTGATCTTTAAACTTCATCCTTCCTTCTGTTGTAATTGAATTGGAACTGTATACATATTTAGAAAGATCATAAAGTTGTGAACAAAAGACTCCAGAATGAAGCTTAAAAGCAAATATGAGACTTCAAGACAGGTCGATGCATGGACTGTGATACTCAGGTGACTAATAAGGCCTGTGGACCTCTTGTGTTTCTAAAAATATAAGAAGTTATATCTTAGCAATTTCAATATAAAGATTAACAAGAGAAACCTGTCCTTAGTGTGATCCATTTACTTCTGTGTGTGTGTGTGTGTGTGTGTGTGTGTGTGTGTGGTTTTAGTTTGAATTAATGTGTGCATTTACCATACATAACAAATACATGCAACCATCTACATTATTAACACAAGAATGGTTCAACTATAACCACAATTTTGCCGATTGACTCTTTACAGAAACTGTATTGTCTCCGTATTTCCTGATCAGTCACATTTTGGAGTGAAAATTACTTGTGGAAGACTCAATCATTTTGATTTAATGACCACTTAATATAACCTCCAACTTTCATGAAAATTGTGGATTTTAATGTGGCTTTAATGTGACGATCCATGCAGTAAATCAATGATACAATGGAACTTCATGTCACATTAAATATTTCGAATTTAATGTAGCTTAATTTAATGTCACATTAAATAGTGATACAACTGGGTCCAGTTTCTTATCCTTAAAAGTAAACCAATCTTTGCAGTTTTAAACAGTTTGTAGTCTTTCTCATTCAACCGAAACTGCTCTGCTGAAAGTTCATCATGACATAGTTTCAGCTTTAGATCATACTTGTAGTTGTATTCTTGTGATGTTGGATCTCTCAGCGGCATTTGATGTAATAGATCATTGAATTCTTTTCCAACAAATGGAACATTATTACGGTATTTCCGGGTCACCTTTATCTTGGATTAAATTGTATCTGAGCGGTAGACGTCAATGCGTAGCGATCGACTCCAAATTGTCCGAATCCCAGAAGATGAAATTCAGTGTCCCACAAGGATCCATTCTCGGGCCTCAACTTTACTGCCTTTCAGCAAACCCATTGATCATATATATGTGATTCTCATAATATGGATTATCATTGTTACGCAGACGACAATCAGATTTACATTGTAGTTGAACCGTGCGACAACTGGGTCAATACTTCTGGAAGGCTCATTATGACGTGTCTAACAGATATCTTCATCTGGATGAGTTCGAACTTGCTAAAACTCAATCAGGACAAAACAGAACTCATGGTATTTGTCCCAAAGTGCAATCGATCTAGGAACCTTGACTTCCAGATTTCGTTCAAAGAAAACATTATTTCTAAGACCGAGTATGTGAAAAACCTTGGCACCTATTTTGACAAGTCACTTACCATGAACAGACACTGTACAGCCGTTGCCAGATCTTGCTATATGCACATCCGTCAAATAGGTAGCATATGACCTTTCATCTCTGATGAGGCATGCAAATTACTGGTAAACTCAATGGTAACCACCAGAATCAATTACGGAAATGTCTTGCTGTATGGTGTGAACAAACAATATATGGACAAACTTCAATGGGTACAAAACACTTCTGCCTGACTAGTAGCACGGACTAAAAAACATGAACATATTTTGCCTGTTCTTGTCAAATTACACTGGCTTCCAGTCAACTACCGTATACAGTACAAGATACTTATGTATGTCTTTAAGTGCCTTAACAATCTTGTACCAGCATATCTGTCAGAACTTATTGTACCATCTCTTAGATCAGAATCTGCACATCTGATAGATATGCCTGTAACCAAGACTAAGACGTAAGGAGAATGCAGGTTTGATAAAGCAGTGGCCACTCTATGGAACAGTCTTCCATCTAAAAATCAGGAAGATTCAGAAACTTGACTGTTTTAAAAAAAATTTTAAAACCCATCTCTTTTGTCAGGCTTTTATTGTGTGATTTTTTTTATTTGACATATTTTATAATCAGTATTTTATGCAACATGCTGAAGAACAGTATCCAAAAAAAAAAAATTTTTTTTAAGTACATATTTTATGATTTTTATAATATAAATTAATTTCTAATTTTCTCTAGCTTATTTCTTTCATAGTTTCAGTTGTTCATTGTGTGATATTGATATCTGGCATTATTAAGTATTTTATGTATTCTGTATAATTTTGATTTGCATTTTAGTATAGTGTAAAGCGCTTTAGATAAGGTACTATATAAGTACATTATTATTATTATTATTTATTATTGTATTGATTATAGTGCAGCCATATAATTATAATTTACACCCAGTAAAATAAACAGTTTTCTAAGCCTCACCAGTTGATAAGCAGTTTTCAACAGTTCATTAGCAGTTGATAAGGTTAATTTGGTAGTTTATAAGCAGTTCATTAGCAGTTGATAAGCAGTTAATATAGCAGTTGATAAGCAGTTAATTTAGCAGTTTTTTTTTTTTTAACTATAGTGTATGCAGAACCGTTCCCATTGTCACTGTTTATAAACTGCTTATTAAACTATTAAAGAATTTCCATGAAAGACAACATATATCATATGGTTATTTTCCAAAATCCTCATAAATCATGATTCATCAGAAATGTATCATTTACACACATTCAATAAACAATGCCTGCATCAAGGCCAATATTCCACATTCATTGTGTATTGTGTAATAACATCAACAATTTTCTGTAATTTTACATAAAGTTCAGACTGGTCGCGGTAGCTCAGTGGTTAGAGCGTTCGTTTCGTAACCGGGAGGTCATGAGTTCGAGCCCCACTCGTGCCATGGCCGCGTCAAACCTAAGACGAAAAATAGGTAGTGATTGCTCCTTCGCCAAACGCTTGGCAATTAGAAGTGAGAATCACGGGTCTTTCGGATATGACCTTAAAAACGGAGGTCCCATGTCACAGTAGGCGTTGGCACGTTAAAGAACCCTCACTGCTACGACCCTGAGCACTAAGCATAGGTCTAAATTTGTGGTACTTCACCTACAGCTGGTGACATCTCAATATGAGTGAAAAATTCTCGACGGGACGTAAAACAAACAAATAATCATAATAAAACATAAAGTTCACATATAATACACACATGAATTAATTAATATGACAAAGTCACCCATTTTCCAATTTTCTGAAATGCATAAATTTGTAAGTTGAAAATATATTGTACAATGTAAATTGATGAAGGGAGGGGGGATCAATAAATAAAATCAAGAACTGAATACCTATAAAGGAAAATTGGTTGTTTTTGTTATTTCCCTGTTTCAAACAAATGTCTCATCCTATGTTGACTCACTAGTGGTGAAGATTTCTGAAAGAAGTTGTATATGCTACTCCTGAATCTTCAAATGCTCTGGATTCATTGTAATGTGAGGATTTACTGATATGTTTCCTTGGACTGTAGCATGTAGGATAGTTAATCTGCTGCATTTTTTAAATTTTTTTTTTGGTGTTGAAATATTGCTTTGTTTCTTTGGCATTCTTGAAGATGTTGAGGTTTTTGCTTCTTGCCTATTTGGGGGTTGATGTCTTTGTCTTGGGATACTTTGGGGTGACTGAAGTTGCTGTACCTTGTTTCTTTGGAGTCGATGTATTTTCCATTGGAGAGTCTGGGGTTGCCAATATAGCTGTAACATGATTCTTTATGGGGTTTTTTGGGGGGAGATTTCTTTGAACTTGAAATTTTAGCTGTACTTTGATAATTTCCAACTAATTTCATCATTTCTGGAATTTTTTCAGAAGGTGTAGTTGGTTTGGTTAGCAAAGCTGGTTCATATTTTTTTCTCTGGGTGTTTTAGCCCACCTGAGCTTTTCTGATTACACATTGTCTGCCATCGTCTGTCTGTGAACCACTGTGCCAATTGCAATCAAATATAGCACAAATCGTCCTTTGGTCAAGGGGATTCAAGTTTGTTCAAATGAAGGGCAACGTCCTTCTCCAAGGAGAGATAATAGCGAAAAAGCAAATATACATTGACAAATTTTAAAAGTCTTCTTCTCTAGAACCAGTTGGCCAATTCAAAACCACTAGGCCAAAAAATTTCCAATTTACATGACAGTTTCCTGACATTGTACAGATTCAGGTTTGTTAAAATCATGGCGTCTGGGGGTGGGGCTACAAGAGAGGATCACAGTTTACATGCAAAAATGTAGGAAAATCTTCTCCAGTACCACTGGGCCAATTTCAGTCAAACTTAGTACAAAATTATTCTTGGGTGAAGGGATTCAAGTTTGTTCAAATGAAGGGCCATGCCCCCTACAAAAGTGCAAAAATAGGGTGGAGTCATTTAAAAATCTCAAGAATCACTGGTCCAGAAAAGTTCCAATTTACATTGAAGCTTCCTGACATAGTGCAGATTCAAGTTTGTTACCCCTGTTAAATGATAAAAAATAATTCATGAACTATGAAGAAAAATTCTTGAATCATCTCATAGGTGACATGAACTTAAAATTGGACATCTTGAAGTCATGAATTAATTCATGAAAAATATATGTATATTCATGAATATTCAAGAACATATGGTAGTTCATGAAGAATATCAAACAAACAAGAAATAGCAATTAAGGGTTCATGAACTTCCATGATCATTGTTCTTGAAAATCCAAAATCAGAAATTACGGATTTTATCGAATTTCGATAAATATATTCCAACATTTCATGAACAAGTTTTTAAAGTTTAAGACACTATATTCATGAATAAATGTATGAAATATCAATGGAATAATAATTTTTTTAATCATTTTATTTTAATCACCTTTATACCTGTGTTTGTTCCAGTACACTGTACGAAGTCTGCATACTTACTGCAATGTGACTGCATGAAATTTAACAACTTCATTTCCGAGTTTCACAATCTCCAAGACAAGTTACATACTTAAAATATAAAGCAAGCTAGTTTAAATTAACTACATTTACATATGTGATGATATTCTACACATTCAGTTTTTCCACTGAAGTAATGTTACCTTTTAAACCATTTCTCACAGTTCATTTCTGGAGAAAGTATGGAAATTATTACATATGATTTCCTACATTACCTGGAACTTTGTGGATCCAGTCATGGGAGCTCATATTAAGGACCTCCATCTCGACATTTCATTATTTTCTTTCCAGACTTTGAACATTTGACTTTTAAGGCGTCGAGCTTGCTCGAGAATTTTCTAGTGATTGTGCAAAATTTTGCCTTTACCCCGCCTTTCCGATCTCGATGGGCGAAATCAAATAGTGCCCATTGGTATTGAACGTTTCTTACGATTCAAGACTTTGAAACATTGAATTTAATTGATATTTGAAAGGCACAATACCATTTCTGTTTTTGATATTGTTGTTTATTATTGTATCTTTGTTCAATAGTTAAATAACGATTGCTTGGCAAGAAAAGTTCATTATTTGCGGATGGATTTACTACGAAACAGATTTCCCATGAAATTTGTGTCGTACAATATCATTGAGTACTTACAAAATAACCTGCTCAAATTTGGTTTTCATTTATACCTATCATCTAGTAGTTTCACCGTGACTCCTTATTTCAGATCAGTAGAAACAGATAAATACTAAATTTGATGGGTTGCGCATTATCATGGTTCAGTTCCTATTCCAAAAAACACAAAGAATATTTCCAGTTTTGTTTTCGGTAATCCCAATTCCAATTCTCAATTAAGCAAAACGAAAGTAGTGTGTGCATCAAGACGAAAATAACAGGTTATTTTGCGAAGAAACCCAAGCTAGGTAGCATTCATTGGGAACTGAATCTTGTTCAGAATTCCAATAACCTTTCTATATATTACGTTGAAGTTTTGAATTGTTAGACATTATTGAAAACAGAGTTAATACAGTATAATTGTTACATCATACATGAACAGAAGATACAACTTCTATAAACAAGTAGTCTCACTCTTAAGCAGTTATATTCTTTTCAGCATTTTTTGTCTGCAATTTCAATTTATTTATTAAACCTTTGTAAAGTAACTAATCTTGAGGGGATATTATCTAGTAAGAGGAGGGTACATGTATGAACTTGTTAGGATAAGTAACTTCAGCCCAAGCTCTCTTTATTTCTTTTTATGTAAATAAACACAGTTTGCTGACATTTTACAAATGATTGTAATGCTTTATTTATGTACATAAACATGAGGAAATGTCTCCTGTGGCACTCAAACATTTCTTCTCTTACTTTCTCTAATTTACCTGCCCTCGGAATATATTGAGAACCCTATAATGTATATGATATTGCACTCAACACTTTGTGGCCCTTCAGGCCTTTTATTTGTTTCCTTGTTGTTTTGGGTTTTTTTGTTTTTGTTTTGGGTTTTTTTAAATCTTGTCAACTGAGAAAAGTAGTTTAAGCAGGAACATGACAGCATGTGGTGCTCCCATTGATGTCATACCTTTCACAGCACATTTTAGTTGGCCTCTTTATGATAACGTGGTCTGTTGATACAATAATGTCTGGTGAATGATTATGGAGTCTGCACTTGTTTTTTTTCTTTCTAATTCATGGTCTCTTTTTCTCAGCTTCTTGACATCCTCCATGAGGCTCTTACATATTCCTCTAATTTTCTCTATAAAGACAACAAATATATAGGGATATGAAACTCTATAGTAGTGAAATTAGATTTTAATCTTGACACTCAACTGATTAAGTTGGAATGTTCAGGGTTTTTTTTACAAACATTGACACCTAAGAAAAACAAGACAATATATTAACTCCAGTCATATTCATATTGTTTTATTTTTTTCACATGTGTAAATGAATACATAATTTCTAAATATCGATAAAATATGTGGAAGAACCATGTAACCAAAAAATATCTTGAATATTTCTTGATCTTTAAATATAGAAAAATGTATTAATGATTATTTAAGTCTTTCTCTTTGGTATCATGATACTACGATATGAATATATATCGCAAAATAAAGACAAGACAATGAAAATATATAAGCCAGCAAAATTGGGTACTCCAAAGCTCTACTTTTGTTTTTTAAAGGTCACTTTCATAGTATAAGTATTAAAATGAAATTATATAAAATAAATTGATGAAAAATGAAATCAATGATTATTGCATAAATATTCATAGGTAACTAATAACTGTCATGCACATTTTTGGCAATAATGGGTAATGATACTGAAATAGATCTGCAACTTACTGTTTATTACACAAATTCTGGCCTTGCACATATGGCTCTGCGGAATTTTGCTGTAATGTTTTCTCCCTCTTCATTTTGATGGGCAATTGTAAGCAATGATGCTGACAAATTTGTCTTTCCATTCAATGAGACATTGAGGGCAAAGCATTTAGTTCTCTGTGTGGGATCTAGCTGCATTTGAAAATATTGGCACTATAGTTACTGTCCTTACCAATCAGTTTTGATCAAATAAGGTCATATGATTAAAACGGCTGCTGTAAAAATTGTTCCCCGAATAATTTACCAATTTGTGATTAACTTAACAACTTAACTTAACAACACGCCTTGACCAGTTACTAAGTTTTGAATTGATAGTGTTTTTGTTTATATTATTGTATACACTATACTACGGACGGGCATACTTAATTACTTGTGCAAATATCATTTGAATTGGGGTCCTAAATAAGTGAGGTGCCAAAAAGTAATTTCTACAATAAAAAAGATGGCAGAATACAACAGAGAAAATCTTATCAAAGATTTACAAGTCTCAGTGGAATGTAATTCATGATTTATTTTTTCAATCATTTGATAGTTTGTATTTTTGCTTCCATTGATGTATGTTATAAATTAATTTCGATTTGTTAATCATTGACATTACTCCAATTTCTATATTGATGATTAGATGCATATTGAAGTAATGCAATGAATACTGTACCCTGAACACTGTTTTTGTCACACACAGAGACAAAGAGATCACATCGGTAGTTACTGAATATCCCTTTTATATGTAGTATGTTTTCATTCACTGTTGTAATTTATAACATCATTCACATTAAAAACATGAATTGCCTGCATTTTTTGTTACTATTAAACAGCAAATTTAAGATTATTTTAACGAAGAAATTGAAGGAAAGAGATTAAAATGAAACTTCTCATTCGAAATTTTTTTTTTTTCAGGAACACATAGCTTTTTTCTATGTGACATCATTAAGAGTTATCAGACAATAGAAAAGTTGTACAATTTTTCACATAACAATATATTTAATTCAATAACTACATAATTATTATTATTTTTTTTTTTTCATTTTCCCCTTTTTTGCCTCTATTCTCCAAAAATAATGCATGTGCTTTCTCTTTGTTGAGGGGGCCTCTGTGGCCGAGTGGTTAGAGCATCGAGCTCAAAATCACAAAGCCTCTCACCTCTGTCGGCACGTGTTCGAATCTCGGCCATGGCGTTATGTGAGCAAGTTTGCCAGTTTACTTGCGGAAGGTCGGTGGTCTCTTCCCAGGTACATTGTATCTGGGTTCTCTCCTCCACCAATAAAAACTGGACGCCACCAGATAACTGAAAAATTGTTGAGTGTGGCGGAAAGCAATAAATAATCAATCAATCAATCAATCTCTTTGTTGATTATATGTTATAATGGGCTTCCATACATTAATAAGTATATTTGTGAGAAGACATAGAACGTAGACAGCAATATTTTACATTGGAAGTTATGTTTACTAACCTGCTAACCCAATATTGTGTTTTATGCAGAGTTGTAGTATCTAGAAATGAATGTTATAGCATCTAGAAATCTAGAAATTGTATGCATTGCAAATAATGCTGGACAGGCTCTCTGAAAAACTTTTAGTCTATCAGTATGTGTACATGGGTCATCTGCCTTGCAAAGTAATGCAATATGGGGGACAGTAATGGTTATATTGGATATGCTAAATTTTCGTAAATCAATAAATGGCCATATCTTGAAAATGCCTTCACATAAATTTGTCAAACAACGATTGTTAACCTTTGTTTTTTTTACACACTTTCAAACAATCATAGTGTGGAAAATTCCCTAGAGGGGAGAGGTAATGTGTTACTGGCCCATGATCTATCTTGTTAGACTAACAGAAAACAGTATGAGGTTTTACGTACTGTGCATGAATTATGCATCAAATGAACATTTACAAACATGGGGATGTCACTGAAATGAAATTGGAAATCTCAAAATGTTGGAAATTGCAAAGTTTTGTTGAAGGCCCCTAGACTTCAAGAAACATATATTTGACCGGACAAAATATGAAAACTCCACCTTAAATAGTTTTGGAGATATTGCTTAGGTTAATTTTTCTTAAAAGTACAGTGTAGGTCAAACTCCAAGGCCAAAGTAACAAGGTCAAAAACGTTGGTGCAAAAAGTAAGGTTTTGTCTTTTGTCACAGTTGGAATGAAATAGCTGAGAGCTCTATCACTCACCATTCAATCCATCGGATGAGACTGTAAAATCCGAGGCCTCGTGTCACAGCAGGTGTGGCACAATAACGATCCTTCTATGCTAAAAGGCCATAAGCGCCGAGCATAGGCCTAAATTTTGCAGCCCTGCACCGGCAATGTCATCATTCATATGAGTGAAAAATTCTCAAGTGGGACGTTAAACAGTATATCAATCACCATTCAAAAGTTATGAGCAAGGTTAAAAGTTTTGGACAGACAAACAAATAGACAGGACAAAAACATGCCCTTCAGGGCTATAGAAATACAATTCATGATGTCTGATGGATTTTATCAGATGTGGAGAAATCTAGACAGTATGCATCATGAAAGCAGATGATGTTTATCTGCTAGGTTGTGAAACTCCTGGTATCTGAAATTAAACATTTGTAGAATCAGTCCAGTGAAATCTTTCTGAGATATAATTCATGAATGTACTGTTTCTGCAAACTTGATATTTTATTAGTTGTAAGAAGAAGAAGTATCTGAACCATTTGATGAATGCCAGTGTCATTGTTCCCTTCCACAATGAACACTGGAGCACACTACTTAGGACAGCTTGGAGCGTGCTCAATCGGTCACCTAAGCACCTTATCCACGAGATCATCTTAGTGGATGATTACAGCTCGAAAGGTAAATATACTGGCATGTATCATGGTATTTTCTTTGGATTTTGTACAATGAAGAAAATGCCAGAAAAATTGCAATGAAATATTTATTTTAACCAGTTCTTTACAGTACTGTAAAATTAGGTCATATGGAAGAGTTTGACATTTGTGCAAGTAGAAGTTTTAAAATTTATATTGCTAATATTTTTATTAGCTCACCGGAGCTGAAAGCTCATTCAGAGTTTATCTGATCAAAGTTTGTAGTCTGTCTGACATTAGTTAACTTTTCACATTTTCAGTTTCTTCTCAATAACCAATGAGTTAATGTCGATCGGTAGGATTCTTTTAAATACTTTTCTTGGGTTTGAGTGAGATGAAGAGCCACGTTCCATGTTGCATTGTGCATTTGACATGCACGTGTGCTTGGTTTGATCTCCGTATGAAAACTGATCGCTTCTAGGGTTTCTGTGTCCAATCTCTTATAAATGTGTCTAAATCCTTGTCATAATCTTCCATCTTGATGTAATTGAATAACAGACGACAAAAGAGTTAGCAAGGGAAGTTACTCATGTAGTCAAGAAAGATAACTCATTGGGCATACATAGAAAAAGTAGTTCTGGTTGTTATTTTCACAGTGAAAATAACACTTTTGTTATTTTCACTGGGAAAATAAAAACTGTGAAAATATCAATTTTATTGAAAGGATAAATTTCAGTATTTCACTGCTGAAAATGTAATAAAGTCCTTTATTCATTTTAAAATTTGAAATAATGAATTGACTGACAATATTGATATTTTGAATTTATTATTATTCTGACAATCAATTTTTTGCAATATTTTCGCCTATAACAGTAAAAATAGAAATTTGTAGATTTAATATGAGAATAGACACATTGGGATGATTTTTGAAAGCAAACTTATATCATGCTCATGTTTTAACATTGCTTTATGAAGAAATATCACCCAATGAACCATGAAATAATAAATGAAAATGTTGATGGACATATTGTGACAGTTCCTAAAAAAGTTGCCAGACACATTGTGCTGACGAACATATAGTGGGGCCAAACTTGTTTTATAGTGTATATGTGTAAAACACCTAAATAGCATCTTCTTTAGTGCTGTTGATGCTGAATTGAAACTAAATGGATATTTAGAAAGAACAGGTAGTCTTTTACCAAAATTGTAAATTTGATGATCCCAGCGGTAAGGGTTTTGGCATCAGGGTGGGCCAAAATGGTTAGTTCTTAAATATGTTAACACTTAAACACTTAACTTCTTGATAACCACTATTCTGATTCTTTTCAAATTTGGTATAATCCTATTGTAGCATCTTTTGGACAAAGGAAACATAAATTATAAATATCAAGATTCCTCCACCCTTGAGGTCTTATGGGTGGGGCAAAAACTGCCAAAAATTTACCAATATTCAAAAACCTTGTTCTCCTTAACCAAACACATATAAGAAAAATTAAATACATACTGATTTAGAGCAGGGAGATCTCTACCAAAATTGTTAATTTCATGATTCCTGGGGTTGAGATTATGACCCCAGTGTGGGACCAAACTTTGTATGTAGTGCCAAAGTGTAAAACATTTAGATAAAATCTTCTTTAGTGCTATTGGTACTAAAGTGAAACTAAATAGATATTTAGAATGCATAGTTAGTCCTTTACCAAAATTGTAAATTAAATGATCCCAGGAGTAGGGGTTTCAGTATTGGGTGGGGCCAAAATGGTCAGTTATTAAATGTGCAAAGAATAGAACATTTTTCTTGATAACTACCATTCCAATTCTTTTAACATTTTGTATGAAGCATCTTTTGGATAAGGGGGACATAAATTATAAATTTCAGAACTCCTGCTCCCCTTAAGAACTTAGGAACAGGGTAAAAATTGACGAATATTCAAAAAAAAAATTCTTTACAACCACACTTGTGTGAGAAAAACTAGATACATAGTGATGTAGAACAGGAGGGCCTCTGTCAAAATCATAAATTTCATGATCCTTGGGTAAAGGTTCTGACCCCAGGTTGGGGCCAAAGTTGGCATATAACGTATATGTGCAAAACATTCAAATAGTGCTATTGATACTAAATTAAAACTAAGTGAATATTTAAAAAGAACAGGTATCCCTTTACTAAAATTGTAAATTCTATGATCCCAGGGGTAGCGGTTTTGGTATCAGGGTGAGGCCAAAATGGTCAATTGTTAAATTAGCTGCAGAACTGTAGCTCCCTGAAAAAATTATGTTGACAAATAATCCTGTCAACATAATTTTTTTTTTTTTGAGAGCTACAGTTAAATGCATGAACAATAGAAGATTTTTAACTTCCTCTTGATAACTACCATTCCAATTCTTTGTACAAATTTGAAATTTCAGGATTCCTGCACCCCTGAGACCTTAAGGGGCCACACAAAAACTGCCCAATTTTCAAAAATCTTCTCTACAACCATACATGTGCAAGAAAATTAAATGCATAGTAATCATGTAGAGCAGGAAGGCCTTTACAAAAATTATATATTTCATGACCCTTGGGTTCTGACCCCAGGGTGGAGCCAATTTTAGTATTATACAGTGTATATGTCTAAAATATTTAAGTGATACCTTCTTTAATGGTACTGATACTAAATTGAGACTAAATGGATATTTAGAAGGAGTAGGTTGTCCTTTACCAAAATTGTAAATTTCGTGATTCCTGGGGGTAACAATTTTGGTTTCAAGTTGTGGCCAAAATTATTATATTGATCTTTTTCATTTGAAAGACTTATTTAAGTTTGCTGGTATGGTATAAAAACTAAGTGCATATTAGGATAAGCAGGAAAGGATGTACCAAAACTATGAATTTTACAACCTTAGGACAGGTCCAAATTAGTCATATTATGTTAATGCTACATATATTTTGTAAAGTCTTTCATCAGTATAAGCACTTTCAGGGGCATTTAAGTTTTAAGACCACATCTTGTTTTATACTGTTATGGAATATATTAGAATTTAGCTTAGATATGCAGAACTGGAAATTTTTTCTAGATTTCATAGCCCTGGGCACTAGTGATATTTTTGATACAGGCCATACAGTCACTCAGTGGCTTGTGGGCCTCTTGTTTTAAATGCCTTTATATAATTTCTGTAATTCTAGAATTTTGTATTCCTTGCAGAGCATTGTAAGCAGCCATTGGATGACTATGTAAAAGAACACTTTACCAATGTTAAGGTTGTGAGAGCTAAGAAACGTGAGGGCCTGATTAGGACTCGTCTGCTGGGGGCCAAGGCTGCTACTGGACAAGTGCTGATTTTCCTGGACTCTCATTGTGAGGCTAATGTCAACTGGCTGCCACCTTTACTAGGTCAGTCCTGTATAGCTTAGTATGCGTTTATTTTTTTTTAAACATTTAGTTAATTCATGTTTGAGACTGCAATAGCCAATACACATGTCCCATGTATTACCTAACATGTATTTGCATTCATACATGTACAAGAAATGTCAGAATTCCTACTTTGAAATAAATTTATGCTACTCTTAACTCATCAAAATGTTTAAGAAATAAAATTCCATTTGTTTCTAAGAGTTTTCATCATAAAGATGTTATAAATGAAGAATGACAAAGAACATGTTATATCCTATCGTGAAACTGTCCTATAAGCACATGTACTTGATCTCTACCAGTACAAAATATGCTTGCTATTATTATGTTCCCCAAAGGAAGTATGGGAACATATTGGTTTTTACTCTGTTTCTTATTCTATTACAAAACAGAATGTGCACATCTGATAAACTGATTAAAACAACCGTATTTTTAAGAAAGTGAACTAGTCTTACCTTAGTATTTTGTTATAGAACCATTTCCTCTCAAAACATGCCAAATTCTTGTAGGAATGGAGTTATACTTGTTCTGTGGATGTCCGCATATGCATGGTTTTTCTACTTGATCATGGGGCCTCCGTGACCGAGTGGTTAGAGCATCGGGCTCAAAATCACAAAGCCTCTCACCTCTGTTGGCGCGTGTTCGAATCTCGGCCGCGGCGTTATGTGAGCAAGTTTGCCAGTTTACTTGCGGAAGGTCGGTGGTCTCTTCCCAGGTACATTGTATATGGGTTCTCTCCTCCACCAACAAAAACTGGACGCCACCAGATAACTGAAAAATTGTTGAGTCTGGCGGAAAGCAATAAATAATCAATCTACTTGATCATCTTTAGAATTGATTCTATGCACCACCTTCTGCCATCGAATTTTAATGTTCTTTCAAATATTTTTTATAATATTAATGTGAGTGTTTTGTGCTGGCCATACCATTCCAGGAATACTCTTTCCTTTATTCCAGTTTTACTGTATACCTAGAATGTTGAGGTGTAGCATTGTCATCCTGAATTATCCAAGATTTATTTGGAAAAATGTTTGTTGCAGCTGGCCAAAGATTTTCATTTAAAATATCTGTATACTTTTGAGAATTTATGTTCCCATCCACAAGCACAAATATGGCGACACCTTCAAATGTTTATGCATCCCCAAAACATGACACTTAACGACGGGACCAGCAGTTTTGTCAGTTTTCCTCCAAGACAAGATTCAAGCCACTTTTCATTGTCTGTCCTCCAGATATTCACTTTATTGTCTTTACCAATACAAATCTGTGTATCTGTGTTTCGTCTGAGAAAATTGTTTCTCCAATATTTATTTTTGGTATATTGGTATAATGCAGTTTAGTAAGCATGGTGCCATCTTTTGAATCTATTGATATCAATACATATTTTTAGGTCACCTGAGTAAATTGGTCTGCGTCATCGTCATCTGTTATCTGTTAACTACTGAATATTTTTAACTTCTTGATAACTACCATTAAAATTCTTTTTAGATTTGATATGAAGCATCTTTGGGACAAGGCGGACATAAGTTGTAAATTTCAGGACTCTTGCCCCCTGGGACCCTAGTGATGGGGACCAAAACTGCTAAAAATTGACCAATTTTTCCAAAATCTTCTTCTCTAGAACTGCACATTTGTAAGAAAAACTAAATGCGTAGTAATGTAGAGCAGGAATGCCTCTACCAAAATTTTAAATTTTATGATCCCCGGGAAAGAGATTCTGACCCCAGGGCAGGGTCAATCTTTGTACATGGTATTTATGTGTGAAACATTTAAAAAACATCTTCTTTAATGCTATTGATAGCAAATTGAAGCTATAATGGATATTTATAAGAAGTAGTCCATTTCCAAAATTGTAAATTTCATGACCTTAGGGTAGGGGTCTTAGTATGAGATTGATGGGGCCAAAATGGTAATTAAATGTGTTAACAATTAAACATTTTTTAACTTCTTTGTGATAACTACCATGCCAATTCTTTTCAGATTTGGTATGAAGCATCTTTGAAGCAGACAGAAATTGTAAATTTCAGGACTCTTGTCCCCATTGGGCCTTAGGGTTGGAACCAAAACTGCCAAAAAATGACCAATTTTCAAAAATGTCCTTCTCTAGAACTGCATATACATGTATTAAGAAAAACTAAATTAATAGTAATGTAGATCAAGAAGGCCTTTACCAAAATTGTAAATTTCATGATCCCCTAGATAGAGGTTTTAAACCCAGGGCGGGGCCAAACTTGGTATTTCGTGTAAAACATTTAGAAAACATCTTCTTTGATGCCATCAATACCAAATTGAAGGTAATTTATTATGAGCAGGTACCCTTTCACCAAAATTGTAAATTTTGTGAAACCAGGGGTAGGGGTTGTGGTTTGAGGGTGGGGCCAAATGATCATTTTTGACAATTTACAATTTTTAACTTCTTGATGACTACCATTCCAAAAAATGCAAAAGTTTTAAAAATCTTTACTCCCACACATGTAGGAGAAAAACTAAATGCATGGTTATTATGTCCATGAAGCCCTTTACCAAAATTGTGAAAAATTCATTGCACTTGGTCAGGGAAATATGGGCTGATTTAAATGCTTCAAACTTCATCTTTCATTCTATTATATTTGAGTAGGAATGCATAGTTAAAAAGATCATAAAGCTGTGGACAAAAGACTCCAGAATGAGACTTAAATGCAAATATGAGACTCCCAGACAGGTATATGTATAGGCTATGATACTCAGGTGACCACTAAGGCCTGTGGGTGTCTTTTTACAAGTATTTTCTCATTTAAAAGGTTAGTTATGTCTTTCAAATTCTTCCAACATTCTGCTTTCACAAGCTGCACCAATTGTCTGTCCACTACTCTTTCACAGTTGTCCACAGAATTCCTGAGTTGAAAACATTTTGAAAGCTTTTGAACTGTTGTAGGATTAATTCTTAACATTGTAGAAATATTCTAACTGTGTGTCCGCCTTCATGTAATTTAACACCAGCACTTTCATGTCACTAGATAATTCCCTGCCTTTTTGAAAGCAGCAGATGTGTAAACAAAAGAACGATAACTCTAATTTCAGTATAGCTTCTAGAAACCTCTAAAAATAGACTTTCAAGCTATCTAAAGTATTTTTACTGGATTGCTAAAATTATAAAGAAGAAGAAGACCAGAGATCAAAATGTGTAAACATCACCAAATGATGAACATGATGTTGGCCATTTTGTGGAAAAACTTTTGACCCTTGAGTGTAATGAGAGCATCAGTTCTATTCGTGAGTGCAATAATTGAATTATTATTTTATTCAAATGAATTGTAGTGTCCATCAATTCAGTTAATGAGATCAATAATTGAATTATTGCTCTCTTCGATTGAATTTAATGTTATCATTATTCAATTGATGCATTCAATAAATTAAATGCTTTTGGAGAGAGCAACTATATGATTAGAGATATCTGTAATTTAATATATCTACAATTAAATTAATGATCTCTTCAATTGAATTGTTGCTCTCTTTGAAAGATTAATGTACACATTAATTCCTTATTGTATTGTAAATAATTAAAGATATCTTCAATTAAATTAAACAGATTATTTATATCAAGCTCCAAATTAAATTTTGCAAGCAATAATTCCATCACATTGATGCACATATCAATTGAATTGGTGAGAGCAACATTGAATTGATGCACATATCAAATCAATTATTGCTCACATCGATTGAAATTAATGCACATATGAAATCAATCATTGCTTTCATTAGTTAAAGGACTAAGACCATGTTTAGCAAATTTCGCCCTAACGTCTTAAGTGAATAATTTCTTGTTAAAAAAATATACTAGCATTTCGTTTTACATAATTTATTGAATTTTTTATATTGAAAATGTTATTTTCATGGTTAAATTAGAAGAGCATAAATTCAATAATTTATGCTAATATTTTGTAATACAACGTCACCATTAATAATACTCTTCTCGCCTCTGTGACACGAAAGATCAAACTTGAATTTTGTCGTCTGCCTAAGTCATCTATCTTGTTACTTGCACATGTGAAATGTCTGCTTACGGATCGTGGTGTCTTAAGGACCTGAGAAGTGAATTGCACCGGCGAAATGCGTGACTTTCAGGTCGGAAAAGAGAGCTCATAGAAAGGTCCATTAAATATTCTTCGTGTATTCATCCGAATTTCCTCGGTAAATGCCAATCGCGTTTAGTTTTATTATAATAAATATATACTTAAGTCATTGCTTTTTTCAGACTTGAAGCTTATGACAAAAACGATAATTTTGGTGGCTGTGAAAAGATTGAGAGAGAGTATGAAATGAAAGTCCCCAATTACGATAAATTTAAAGATATAAACAAAGACACCCAGTTCACACCAGTTAAAGAAGAAGCAATTGCTGCTTATCTGGGGAGAATGGGGAACAGCGTTGATGACCATGTGAAATATATATATGAAAGCAAGTTTCTGAAATATGTGCGATTAGCATGTGATCTGAATGTTTTTGTAAGGGCTGAATGTAATGCAGAGATGAAGAGGAATGTTTCATACAAAGTTGATGTGTGTGTTGATCAACTATATCTAGAATTAACTTATATACTGCATTAAAGGAAACATTTATGGATTAAATCAATGTACATAAAATTACGACACAAGTCTTGAGCTCTATATCTCTCTCGTACACTCTGTAAATCTGCAACTGAAATTCAATTTTATGACCATTAGAAATACCTTGGTGTATTCAAACATTAAAACTAAAAAAATAAAATTGTGAAAATTTTCAGCATAAATTGTGTGTGTATGTCCATAAATGTGTGATACAACTGAATTCAATCTTGAGTGCAGCATTATGCATATCATGAACATGTATAGTCCATGTACATGTCAACACAATTTTCATGTATTCTATGAATTTCCTTAAGCATGTCTTGGAACAATGCACTTTCGAAAATTGCACAGTATGAAACAAAGAAAAGATATTTCACTAGCTAATTTTGTTTTCGTAGAGTTCAGAGGTCCTTTTAAAATTTTGAATGTTTTGGCAAGTCCAGTTAATCTCTCAATGTGTACTCGTTTGTTAGAAATTTTTCTGTCTCTTAAAACAATCTTATTTGACATTCGATTTTGTTTCCTAAAAAATGTTGGAATGTTGACCTTTACATCCTTTGGGGCAAAGAGATCCTGGACATTAAATCCTTTATCAGACATAATGGAGTCTCCAGGATCGCTTATGTTAATGAGAGAGCTACGTTCAACAACCTGCCTATCACTGGCTGACCCTCCGTATGCTGGAGAAATGTACGATACAAGTCTTCCAGGTGTGGCACCAACAAGCACTTTTACAGTGTTTCTATTTTTATAAGTAGAGAATGTCGACTGTTGAACGACAGGAGGTTTTATTTTTTTTACTGGGATCTCGGTTCCATCAATTATAACTCTAGTTGAAGGAAATTTTTGAAAGAAGTCACTGGGTGAAAAGAAAGTGACTGTGTCTCTGTCTGGCCAAATATTTATTTCTTGAAATTGTCTTGCCATGAAATTAACCCATGTAATCTAAATATTATCTACAGTTGTTTGTGAAATACCAAATAAGCAACTTAGTTCAAAGTTGGGTTGTTCTGTCTTAATTGATCAAAGTTAGAAAAAGTTGGTTTTCAACTGATAAATTTTGAACTTGGTTATACAAATATCTGAGATGGTAGGCAGCTTCACCTAAACAATGCAGTACAAAAAGAAAATCTGTGTACGAGGCAAGCATTATACCCTCACTGTCATGAACAAAATTTTCAATAGACATCATAGGTGTGGGAAGAGTTTGACATGATGTCTCTGTGAGGCCTACATCCTCACTGTGTTGGACTTCCTTAATTTGATCTGAAGCTCCTGTGTTATTATCTGTTGTCTCTACAGTACAAAATTTGGAGACATTGGAAATGTCAGCATCATCATATTCCATGCAGACTTCTTCTGTTCCATCTTCTTTCTCTACTATGTGATGATTGCGAGCAGCTAGCTCTCCTTTCACTTCTTGCATGGTCAGTGTCACTGCATCCAGTCCAAGGGAAAACTGACGGCACAGCATCTGACTTTCTCTGCCTCCTCAATGGATCAGTTCCTAAAGGATATCACTTACAATATATCATGATATATGTCCATGTTATATCTTGGCATTTTTATTTTCTTTATTTATTTTTGTCTTGTAAGCAATTTTAATTTCTTATACACATATTTTACAATTTTAACTTCATAGAAGCTAAAGATTCATAGCAGATAATGAATGTGTAATATATACATGTATATGCGTAACAATTTTTAAATCTATTATTTTACATTTTCATTTTTTCAAATAGAAATTTGATGATAATCGTCTTAGCTTGTATGAGTCCTTTAAATTGCACCATTCTGCTCCATCATTTTCTTCTCCTGGCCTAATATGTGGTCATCATTTTGGGTGAATTATAACACAACAAAATAGCAATGGAAAAGCAAACCTGATTTTCAGTTCACAAGTTTGACAGTTTCATTGCACATTTTAAAGTTGTCAAAAATTTTTGCTTGGTGAAAATAAAAAAATGAAATAAAGTTTTGATCAACAAAAATCAAAATGTTGAAAAACAACACTGAAATATAAATCTTAATAAAAGGCAAAATACGAATGTAAAAATAAGACTGTATAATAATGTGTGATCCCCCTTTTCTTTCTTTCTTTTAATTTTGTTTTCCAAAGTTTGAAACGTTCCTGCAGTTGAATGTTGACGGCACCACCACCACCCACGTCGGAATAAGCCCACTGCAACTTGAATAAATGCTCACATCCAACATATTGTAATGAAGCATTTATATACCAATCGAGTATATACATATAATTCAGAATTGTACTTACCGTGCGAAGTAACCGTAACGAAGTCGTCTCTGGTGAAATGGTTGTGACACAACACTGTGTGGCCCAGGACACCAGAGTTTATAGCGAAACTTGTCACCATTTCTTCTAATTGCTATAATCCAGAGTTTCCTAAGCTTTTTGTCCTTTGGAAAATTCAAACCACCACGGGTTGAACAACCAGGAACACAGCAACATATTGGCATGTTCGATGAAATTCCTTCTCCTTCTTGCAGACTTACTTTCTATTTACTACCGGAAGAGAGTATTGAACCGAAACGCCTATGTTTTAACAAAGGAGAAAAACCGACAAATATCGACCATTGTCATAAACCTTGGATGAATTTTTTTTTTGCTGTCTATGGAAATGATGTCCTATAGCTAAAGAAATTATTTGACTTTGGAGATGGTTTTATTGTAGAACACTTACTTGACAAACAGTTTTTTTGGAAGGATGTTTTTATGCTTTGTTTCTGTTTCTAAAGACTTGTCAAAATCTTTCAAATATTAAAAGTAATTTTTCAAAATATTCTAGTGTGGTACAATTTCAATATTAAAATTGCTGGAAAACCAGTATTTATTGAGAAATGGTATGAAGAAGGGATTAAAGTTGTTCAAGACTTTCTTTGATACTGATTGTAACTTCCCAACTGAAGAAAAATTTCAGTGTTTATACAATCTTCATGAAGTATGTGTAATGAAATATAATAGCATTATCACAGCAATTTCAAAATACCCAAGACATCTATCTGTCAATTGATAGAGACTCAACCAAAAAAAAAATAAATACTAATCCATGTATACCTGTATTTCTTAACCTGTTTTATTGCATGAAAGATGTTCCAAAATCATTTACAATATTTTGAATTTGAAAGAAGATATCCCAACTTCTATGGGCAAGTGGAAAACTGAACTATCTCCATATGGAGTGGATGATATTTCAGTCCAAAGTGTGTTTAAAACCTGTTTCAAAACCACAAGCGCTTCTTCTGTTCATTGGCTACAGTTTAGAATTTTACATATAAATACTTCCTGTTGGTTATTATTTGAAAAAAGATTAGTGTTAAAACAAATGATCTTTGTAGATTTTGTACAAGTAATGTTGAAACAATGACACATATCTTTACCTCTTGTAAATAAGACCCAAACATTGTAGAGTGAGTTGAGTCTTCATATATATAGAAAAATTTTTTACTAGATTTTGTAGCCCTTGAGATTAGTGATACTTTATAACTAATACTAAGGTGACCAATAAAGCCTGTGACCCTCTTGCTTATTTTTACAGAACCTATAGCTGAAGACTACAAAACAGTTGTCTGCCCATTTATTGATGTTGTTGATTTTGATAACTTTGCCTATCGAGCCCAGGATGAGGGAGCTAGGGGAGCGTTTGACTGGGAATTCTTCTACAAGCGTTTGCCACTGTTGGAGGAAGACCTCAAGCATCCAGCTGAACCATTCAAGTATGCTGGATTTTTATAAATTTCACTTGAAAAGTAATTGGTTGTTTGATGCATGTTTTGTGAGTAATAGAACAATGTTTTATTAGGTCATCTGTGTCACTCAGGTGACCTATTGCCGTTGGCCTTCGTCTATTGTTGTTTGTTAACAATTTTTCATTTTTAACTTCTTGAAAACTAGAAGGCCAATTGTTACCATTTTTGGTGTTAAGTTTCTATAGGATAAGACGAATGTAAACTGTGAAATTTGATCTTGGCTCCCCTCAGGGTAGGGCCTCATGGATGTGGCCAAAACTGCAACATTAACAACAAAAATTCAAAAATCTTCTCTACTCTTAGACATGTGTTAGAAAAACTAACATGCATGGTTATGATGCCCATGCTGAAGCTCTCTACCTAAATTGTGAAATTCATGACCTTTGGGTCAGGGTTGTGGGGTTGGGTCAATATGGCCATACAGTGAGTTGTCTTAAATCATAAAATCTTCTCTCCTACCACAAGATTTAGGTCTTAGGATGGGACAAATATGGCCATATACAGTTAAAATGCATTAAATCTTAGAAAAAATACTTTTCTTTACTGCAACAGTAGTGGAAGATAAACTGAATGCATGGTTATGATGTCCATGAAGCCCTAATCTGCATGTACTTGTATTGTGAAATGCATTGCCCCTGGCCAAGGTCAGGGGTTCAGAGTTAGGGTGGGGCCAATTTGACTATACATCGAGAATGTATTAAATCTTAGAAAATTTATTATTTTTTTTTTTTTTTTTACTATAGCAGCAGAAATCTCCTTTAATCTTATGTATTGTGACAATTATTTTTATTTTTTTTTTGCATGATGATTATGACACTATCCATAGCCTTAATAGTCAGTCATTTGAGATTTGGAAGGGGGAGGGAACAACTAACTTGATCATTATTGTCAATATGTGTTTTTATTTAGAAAGTGTTCTTTAATTTACTGTGCATTGTAATATTTAGAAAGATGATAAAGTTGTCTACTTAAATTTCTTGACCCCAGGGGCTGGGGTACTGAATTCCAGGGGAAGGGGCAAGTCAAAATGATCAAAGAGTATATGATGCTTAAAATCATCATTTGTTTGTCTTATGTTCAATGAATGAAAGATAAATACACATTTAGAGGTTGGAGAAGAGGATACAGTTGTCTACCAAAAGTACAGGTATAATTCATTGAAAAGGGGGGGGGGGGGAAGCAAATGAATAAGGGATAATTTAAATGCTCCAAACTGAATCCTTCCTTCTATTGTAATTGAATGAGAATGATATGTATATTTATGTAAGATCACAAGGCTGTGCACAAAAGACTCCAGAATGAGGCTTAAAAGCAAATGCGAGACTCCTTGACAGGTCCATGTATGGGCTGTGGTACTTAGGTGATCTTTAAGGGTACGGGCCTCTTGTTTGGGAGAATAGAGCCTTTTCCAATTACAGCTTACTCTGAATATATTGAAATTCAGGGGACCAACCTTTTTCTTTCAATATAACCAAAGTTCAAAATAAGCAAAATCCAAAACAATGCCATATTGGAAGCTTTTTTTTCATAATTATTCATGCGATTTTGATCCCTATTGTAAATGCAGAACAGAAACCTGAATCATGCTGCATTGTTCATTATCAATGTATTATACATTATGAATAATAGCTCACCTCTAGTTGGCGCGGGTTCAATTCTCGTTCGCACTGATATATGAGAGAAAGTTTGCCAATTACTTTGGAAGGTTTGTGGTCTCTTCCTGGGTGCATTGTATTTGGGTTCTTTCTTACACCAATCCAAACTGGACATCACTAGTTAACTGAAAAATTGTTGAGTGTGGTGGAAAACAGCAGTCAATACAAATATTTAAATGATGAAATACATTTTATTAGTCCATTTAAAAATTTTATATGAAGAAATTGGTAAGTTTTGTTTGTTTTTGTTTCATGTTACACTGATTGTCAATGAGCAATTCAATTTCATGCAGACCTACAAAGATTTTGTCATCAAAGTTATATATATATATATATATATATATACATATATATATTTATATATATATATATATATATATATATATATATATATATATATACAATTTCAATTTGCCAATATAATCACACGCTTGATTGTCCGTCACGTTTTCATCTGAATTGTCAAGATTTTCATCGTCACTATCATCATAATTATTTTCCTCACGATAACTTTCCACTATCACATCATTTGTGAGTTTTTTCATAGAGACAATTGCTGTGTCAATATTAATATAGTTTGTCATCAGCATTTCAGAACCACTTTTCTTTAAAAGTTCACCAAGTTCAGCCAGTGGCATTTCACCTGTTAAGTTGTCATCATCTGCGTCAGAAGTTATAGGAGCTTCAGTCTGAGATTTTAATGTGAACCCAGCTTTGCAAAAAAAGTTTTCAATGCACTGTGACCACAGCATCAGCCATGCTTTGTGCAGCCATTCTATTGCAGTTTTGATTATCAATGAGAAATTCACGTTTTTCTTCAAGACACTTTTTTTGGTAATCAGAAGCTTCCATAGTGTTCATTATGTCCTGGTCCATAGGCTGCAGCAAAGATGTTGCATTTGGGGGGGAAATATCGGAGTGATTGAATGCAGATTTTCAATTTTGGGATGTGCTGAACAGTCATCAATAAATAGCAGAATTTTTTGTTTCTCCTTAAATTTTTTATCTGGCTTACAAACCCAATCTTTGAATATGTTACTGTTCATCCATGCACAAGAATTTGCGTAATGATGCATTGGTAAACTCTTGACATTTTTAAAACCCGAGGGTTTTTGAATTTGCCAATCGCCAATGGTTTTAGTTTTTCTGAACCGTCCATATCAGCACCCACCAAAACAGAAATTTTTTTCCTTACTGCTCTTTCCACCGTTGCATTGATCATTCTTCAGATGAAGAGATTTTGCTGTTTCACACTTAAAAAATAAACCGGTCTCATTGGCATTGAAAATGTTCCTTGTTTCATATTTTGCTATTAAATAGGGCAATTTGTTTTGAATCCAGTCATTTGTCAAATCTACGCTTTCATTCTTGCCATACATGGCTTTGTAAGCAATACCACGTTTCTTGAAGTGCTCAATAAATTCAGATGAACATTTGAAATCAGCAGTACCTAATATTTTGGCGAATTCTTCAGCCTTTTCCATCAGGACTTCCCTAAAAATTATCTATATTAGATGATGTAGCATTTATAAACCTCTTGAAAAGACAGTCTTATATCTCTTATATCTCTTTATCATTTCCAACTTGCATTCGTTTTTGCTTAGGGGAAAAATTCACTTGACTCGATAATAATAATGGAGGCACTGTTTAAGAATCATTGTCAACGTACTGGGATTAATTCCAAAATCCTTTGCTATATCAGATTTTGGTTTCAAATTATTCTCTACTGCAGTTCAGATTTTGTGTCCAGAGACAAAGTTTTTTTCTTTTTTAAGGGGTACCCATTTGTACTAATGATTATCACATCTGCAATGTGTTAAACTAGACAAACCCCACTATTGATTTATTTTTATAAAAACATGCAGTGAAAACTAATCAGGTGAGAAACAAATCAACAGACACCCTAGCATCTGCCTATGTAATTATGAAGTTGAAGACCATTATAAAAACAACACATCACCTCAGTGGACTGAGCATTGGTTTCAAAATAAGCAACATTTCAATATAAGCAATTTCAACTTAACCGATATTTTAATGCAAAGAAAATGAGAGACTGAGGTTGGAGATTTTGTTTTATTTCAGAATAAGTGATATTTCAAATTAGTGATTTCAAAATAAGTGGAGTAAGTTGTATATTAAAAATTTTCATTCACTGAACAAAATGAATGAAAATTTTTAATATACAACTTACTCCACTTATTTTGAAATCACTAATTTGAAATATCACTTATTTTGAAATAAAACAAAATCTCCAACCTCAGTCTCTCATTCTCAAAAAAAAAAAAAAAAAAAAAAAAATCCCCCGTGTGGAACTGGGTTAGAATAAGTCCTCAGTACCCCATGCTTGTCGTAAGAGGCAACTAAATGGGGCGGTCTTTCGGATGAGACCGCAAAAACCAAGGCCCCGTGTTACAGTAGGTGTGGACGATAAAGATCCCTCCCTGCTCAAAGGCCTTGAGCACTGAGCATAGCCCTAAATTTTGCAGCCCTTCACCGGCAATGATGATGTCTCCATATGAATTAGAGTCATGCAATTGAGTAGTGTTTAGCACTATGTAATGGCTGCTCCACATCTCGCTCTTGTTATTTGGCCTATTTTCTATTGATTAATACAGGTTATAGTATTATGATTTGCTGTGCTTTTGTATGACACTTTATTGAACATAACTGCGGACTTTGTTGTCTTGAAAACTTGCATTTTATGCAAAATTTTTGTTGATAGTTTTATGTATTGTTTTCACTGGTCCATAACATCTACCCGACTAATATTTGGACAAATTGTTTTAGTATCGTCTTGAATTTTATCATGGAGGCGTTCTATAAATTTTCCTTTATGACATTTTCTTAAAGATTTGTTAAGTTCTTAAACTCCATCTTATTGCATATTACGACGGATACATTTCTTCTTAAAACTTGCTCTTAGTACAGATTTTATTTAAACAGTAGTTTTTTGTATATACTGATTTCGTCGTTCTACGAGTTTTCGCTTTCAGTTATTGTACGACTTAATACCACTAGTAAGTCATTGTGTTAATTTTCTTAAAATATCTATACAGAGTTATAGTACAATTTGTCTTTTACCGTCTTGAAATGTGTTTTGCACTTCTAACCAACTTGTCAAAGACTAGTTATCGCATGCAACGAGGTACCAATCATATGCTGTAATACTAGTAGATATCTACATATTCAGCAGCATGGTGTGAACCTTAATAACATAGTGCAAATTGTGGTTTCAGAGGAAAAATATGACATTCGCAATATCCCCACGCACGTCACTGGAAGATATCTAGATAAATGTATTCGGCAACATAGGATAAATATCCTTGAAAACAATGTCAAAACTGCCAATTTAAGAAGGACTAAATTTGAAGCAAGTTCGGCATGTAGAGGGCAAACTATGTTAAAAGTATGCTGTTACAATCCAAGATCAGTTAAAAATAAAACACTTGCGTTTTCTGATTACATCATTTCTAACAATTTTGATATCATTGCTGTGACTGAGACATGGCTTGGTGACCCTACTGATGGAGCATGCATTTCTGAACTAAAGCCTGTTGGATTCAAAATTACCCATATCTCTCGCCAGAGCCATGGTGGGGAGTTGCTGTAATTTACAGGGCATCCCTGAAACTTGTGCTGTTGGGATCCACTTGTGATAATAAATTTCCTTCATTTGAATATATCGACTGCAACATCACCATAAAGAATTACTCCCTACGATTAGCAGTGGTATATAGGCCCCCTCCAACTAGACAAAATGGTCTCAAAACCAGTGCATTTCTGGACGATGAATGGGCGGCATTTCTAGCAAACTCTACAACAGCTGAAAACAACATCATTATTGTTGGTGATGTTAATTTTCATTTAGACATCCTGTCAAACCCTAACTCAGCAAAATTTACAAGTGTTTTGGAAGCCTGCATCAACACGTCACAAAGGCAACTCGTGTAGCAGGTCATATACTGGATGTATTAATCACCAGAGATACAGACAAATCTGTCTTGAATATAGAGATAACAGACCCTGGACTATCAATGAACACTGGGAGAAAGTAGAGTCATGCGGGCGTGACATGAAAGACCTGTCATTTGATGGGTGAAACAACTGATGTAGTGCTGCCACCTGGTAAATCTGCAAAGATCTTGCTCAGGATTTCAGCAACTTCTTTATAAACAAAATTGAATGCATACGTAGTGAAATATCATCAACTATTTCCACCCAGTGCCATAGACGTACAGACTATGTCAAGCTTGAAACATCTTTCACTGGAGAGCACTTTTCAGAGCACGTTCGGAAAATAAGTAAAATCCAAAAATATCTCACAATGGATGCTCCCAAAACTCTGATAAACTCTTTGGTCACATCAAGACTTGATTACTGTAACTCATTGCTATGCGGTTCTCATAAATACATCCTGAACAAACTCCAAGACGTCCAAAATACGACTGCTCATGTTCTAACCAGGACATCACGTTACAACCACATAACTCCGGTACTGAAGGAGCTTCATTGGCTCCCCATACATAGCAGAGTGGAGTACAAAGTCCTCATATATGTGTTTAAGGCACTTCACGGACAGGCACCTACGTACATACAAAACCTGCTGAGTGTTTACACCTCAGGCAGACAACTTAGATCCCAGAATGATTCAACTCTGGTTGTACAGAGAACTAGAACTGTGACGTATGGTGATCGTGCATTCATGACAACTGCACCAAAAATCTGGAATGCCCTACCAAACACACTAAGAAACTCCGCATCCCTGCCCGTGTTTAAGAGAGCCCTAAAAACTTGCTTGTTCCTCAAATTTTATTCAAACTGATTTTACTACATGTAATATCTAGCACTGTGTTTAACAATTTTAAACTGTTTTAGATTATAGTTTAATTTATGGACTCATTTAATCTTACTTATCTAAAAACAAAAAAATTCTATTTTATATGTTTGGTATTTTATGTATGATATGGCATTTTATTATGATGTAAAGTACTTTTGAACGTGTTTTATACATGAAAAAAGTGCGCAAGAAATTTGGTACATAATAATATTTTTAAAAAAGAGTGAAAAATTCTGAAGCGGGACGTAAAACAACATACAATCAATCAATCAATCTGAATAAAATGATAGGAATTCAATTCATCTGATTCTTGTGAAATATTGATGTTATCGCTAGGTTTTCAAAATTGTTCACTTTATTGTTGATGATAGTAGTTGAACAACTTGGGTTATTCTATGATTTTAGAAGTCCAGTAATGGCAGGAGGATTGTTTGCCATCAGTACAAAGTGGTTCTGGGAGATGGGTGGATATGATCCTGGGCTAGACATTTGGGGAGGAGAACAGTATGAACTCTCATTTAAGGTACAGTAGTCTGAAGATTTGGCTTCATTCTAGACTTCATCTTGATGCATCTTTGTTTTCTATATTTGAAAATATAAAAATTTCATGTTACGAGCTTAATTGAATTTAAGCGTAGAAATTGTCAATGTTTTAATGATAAAAGTAAGCCATGTTACTGATTTGACAGATTTGGCAGTGTGGTGGTATGATGGTAGATGCCCCATGTTCAAGAATTGGACATATTTATAGAAAATTTGCTCCATTTCCTAACCCAGGAGTAGGAGATTTTGTTGGAAGGGTATGATCAGTCTTTATTACATAAAACTCTCTACTGACTCTAACAATCTTTTTTATGCCCCTGTAATCGGAGATTCAGGAGCATATAGTTGTTAGCTCACATGAGCTGAAAGCTCAAGTGAGCTATTCTGATCTTTTTGTCCGGCGTTAGTCTGTGTCTGTCCATCTATCTGTACATATACTTTTAACATTTTCGACTTCTCCAGAACCACAGGGCTAATTTCAGCCAAACTTGCCACAAAGCATGCTTGGGTAAAAAGGATTTAAGTTTGTTCAAATGAAGTGCCATACCCTGTTTGAAGTGGGAGATAATCAAGTATTGGTAAAAAAAAAAATTGTGGCATTTTTTAAAAAATCTTCTTCTCAAGAACCATTGGGCTAATTTTAATCAAACCTTGGCACAAATCATCCTTGGGTGAAGGATTCAAGTTGTTTTTTTTCAAGAAAAGGTGAAAAAGGGTGGATTCATTTAGAATCGGCCATAAAAGTTGAAAATTAAATCTTTTAAAAATCACAAAAGCTGAGCAATGGCAGGCCAAGGTGACTTAGATGAGTGATGTGGCCCATGGCCTCTTGTAACATTCAGTAACTTCCTTTGAGAACTATAACATTAATCCAGGCCTGGATGTTGGAACTCTCAGAATGGCAAGTTGAAGAGAGCCTTCTCAATGGTCACAACATTTAACTTCTGTATTTGACTATCATGAAGTATAGTCTGGAAAAGATATAAAATTGCAAATAATCATGAGGTACAATAGGCCATCCTATACCCATGTTAATTTGCATGTTGCCTGACATAGGAGGAATCACAATGCAATTTTCTAAATGGACATTTTAATGGGTCCAAATCATAAGCATTTGAATTTGTAAAAAAAAAAAATAAATAAATAGATAAATAAACCATTCATTTGATAAACCATTTACTTCATAAACCATTCACTTTTGTTGAAATACTAAAATACCCCATGTAGAAAGTAAAAAGTAGCATGAATATTAAGTCAATAGGTGTTCTTTTTTCCCCCCATTTTAAATCTTATATGCCTATGATCTGGTCCAAATGTTAAAAAATCTGGGAGGGTTATGATATTGCAACTAGGAGGAGTCTTATATCTTGTATTCAAGGGAATTAAGAAATCAATTCCACATAATTATATAGAAATGAATGAACCATGTAAATCTACATTTACAAGAAAGCAACATGATGCAACAGCAATGAGCTAAGTTCCATTTTACTTTGAACAATATATTGGCGAATCTGTGAGATACACAGTAAATTGCCTACTCAGTAGTTGGAACATAACATGGATTCTTTTCAGAATATCTGCATCAGCTCCCTGTTCTCTGTTCATGGTATTACATCATGGTGTCTGGTGAAATCAGTTTTCAAGCTAAGCATATTGAGTGAATCATGACACCCACTGCATTTAATTAGGAGAGGGCGTTCTAAGTTTTAAGAACTTGTGCCCAATCCTTTTGTCTATATTGGCAATAAAATATGTTCAATTCAATTTAATTAGGAACTGAATCTCGATTTATGATGCATAGATCCAAGAAATCACGTGAGACCTGCTTTGGTATATTGCTTAGATTATTCCAACTTAGTGTCAATTAACTCTTCACAAACCAGAGTAAAATACCATTGTAAATTGCTGATATGTAAATTATGATAAAGTGAATTGCCACTCTCATTTGATATCTCGCCCAGCATCTAGCTTATTGTTTTTGAATTAGAAATCAAAACTATGATTATAGACATACCTTTGCATACATGCTAACTTTCCTGATTTAGGCGAGATTTACCCAATTTTAAGCATGATTCCTACATTCCCAGTCAGGTAAGCAAAAATCCCCCAAAAAATCCATATTTCGTTAAAATCTTCCCCAATTTACAACAACAAATCCCAATTTGCAATCCCATGCTATTGCTTTGGCCATCCAATCAAAAATCAGGAAAACAAGTCTGTCATTGCTGTTTACCTTTGTTGCTTAGTATCTGGATGGTGTAACTTACCTGGTCTACCTGTGTCGGGTGTTTATTGGACGATGAGAAGCATGTTTTGATAGTAATTAATCAGGAAGCTGGATTTCTAATTGGCATATTCTTTGGTGAACATATTTGGACATTCCTGATTTTCGGGATGGATGACAGCATCCAATTCTAAGATATGCAATAGGTACGCCAAATTTTTTTTTTCCAGTTATATATCCAGATTTGTAGTGATATATTATAAGATTATAGGGGGCTTAGTATTTAATAGACTTTGTGATACATAATTCTGTTACTGTAGTCATTCAAATTGAATTTGATACAAGCTATATATTTTGGTGATTTTTTTCCTGATAATTATTTCAGATGTCATGCGTGCAAAGGTTTTCTTCGCGAACTTCGTTTCAGAGCAGAACACTCCTTTGGTAAAAAAAAAATATAAAAAAATAAAAAATTGACATCTAGTCTAGTCATATTATGGTGTAGCAGAGCAGAGGAGATGACTGATTGATTGTATATTGTGTAACATCCCTCTTGACAATCTTTCACTCATGTGGAGATGTTAGCAGAGGAGAAGTCATCTAAACAAAAGCAAAATACATGTAAATAAATAAAAAGGGAGACCCATAAAAGATGTTCTCTATCCTAAAGGGGGTGGGGGTGGGCAACTTCATCCTTCAATTCATTGTTTACTACAATGTGCATGTAGTGAGGGGATTCAGCCAGTATACCTTACTTTGCATGTAAAAAATAAATCACATTAAAATTAAGTGTCCCTTCTCTGGTTTAACATGCCTGAGTGTGTTAAAATCAAGGATATCAAATGCAATAACCCAGTAAAAAGAACTTAATTCTTGGAGACAGACTTTCTTAGTGTATCACATATATTCAGTATCTCACCAGTATTCCTCTTAAAAGCTTATAGAAAATAAAAACTGGCCTCAGAACAACTTTAGAAGGTGACAGGCAGGGTAATAACATATTTTGAGGTATTATAGGTTCTATTTTTTTTTTTCATTGGGTAGACATGGGGGAGTGGTGTATGTACATAAAATCTATACAAGCTACCCACACTTCAGGTGCCTGTGCACTACTCCTGGCACCATGCACATGAAAGATTGCATGGAAGATAATGGTTGTGATGTCACTAAAGAACCATGATGTCCATCTGCATTGAGTGGAACACCGGACTGTGCCACATGCAGGTGTTCTACTTGGACATGAGGTGGTGAAAAGGATATGTCTTGATGTTATCTGTGCAACTGGATATGGGAGATTGACATCAATGACTATACTTCAGTCACTGATGTCCAGGGGCTAATTACTATGTTGCTTTTCTTATGGTATCATTGAGCATGGATAAAAGTAGTTTTCATCTCCCACCAAATTTATAAAGAAGGATTTGGAAAATGGCGCCGCACAAGAGAAGATGTGTTGAGTGACAAGGTGCGACCGGCTGGTCAAGTTGGCGAGTTTGCATGTTTATCGACGTTTAGATTATAATGAAATTGTGATTGACTGTGTGGATTATCTATAGGAACAAATTCAGTGCACAATATGTGAGTAAATTGATAGTTTTGGGATTCTAAGATTCACAGGTAATTGTCACTGCACGATGTGAGTACATCTCTACTATATTTCACGTACATGAATACACTGAGTACATCTCTACTATATTTCACGTACATGAATACACTGGACAGATACTTCAAAATGCCCACAGGAGGTGTAAACACTCAAAAAAGTGCAAATTCAAAACCAAATAATTCTAAACAACAAACAGATGATTCCGCGGAATCCACACACACAGAAGAGACATCATGCAGCATGAACTCTATCCAAACACAGCTCACTGAAATAAACAACGAACTAAAAAAAATATTAAAAAGAACGACGTCAAATCAATAATTAAAAATGGTAGTGCTAGAACTCTTCAAAGATCACCAGGAAAAAATTGAGTTGCAATTTCGTGAGGAATTCATCACGCTGAGAGACGAAAACAAGAAACTGAAGAATGAAAACAAACGGTTGGCTAGAGAGATAGAAGAAAACGACGGGGTCACCAATGATCTGCATAACGAACTAGAAGAAAACGTAAAGATGACAAAACTGGCAGTATCTAAATCGAACTATAACGAGCAATATTCTAGAAAGAGTAACATAAAATTCCATGGACTTCTTGAAAACAAGGGGGAGGATCTCCTACAGGAGCTAAATGAAGTTCTATCAGAGGTGGATGTGCACATTGAAGAAAAAGATGTGGTAGCAATTCACAGGATACCAGGACAAAAAGATTGTCCATGACCCATTATCATCAAACTATGGAATGCGGAGACAAAGGCAAAAGTGATGAGGAAAAGATCTGACATGAAATCTCTCGAAAACAAAGTCAAGGTTACGGACGATGTGACAAAGGACAACTCTGAGCTGATCTCAAGACTCTTGAAGAACGAAAAAATATCTTCCACATGGTATTTTAACGGATCTGTATACAGCCAATGCAACAACTGCAGAGTAAAGTTCGACATATTTGACGACAGTGACAATAAGTTGCGGAAAAAATAATGCACTCTGTGCTGGTTTGATATTTTCTAAGAGAAGTGTATTTCCGGTGATACTTTCTCAGCACTTGGCCAGCTGAGCCATTCAGGAATTAAAACATGACACTGTATTTCTTGTTTGAGTGAAATATGTATGTGTGCTTGTTCATTTGAAAACTATATATACATGTATAGTCAGCTATTTTTTCAGGTAGACACAATGTTTACATTTTATAAATATATGTCACTGTATATACTGTTCACGGGTAAAACATCAGATGAGTTTTAACATTCTGACAAATAATTGTAGAGGGCTTGGTGTACTTGAAAAGAGAAGAGATGTACTAAATTACCTAAAGCAAAAGAATTTTTCAATATATTTGCTACAAGACACTCATTTTACTCTTGATGATTACAATCAAGTGAGGTCTTTTTGGGGTGGCAATTTTTACATATCTCCTGGTCAATCGAATGCAAGAGGGACTGCAATTTTATTTAATAACAATTTTGAATACACAATCTTGAATGAGCATAAAGACCAAGAAGGCAATTTACTAATTCTGGAAATTAACATTTTTAAAAAATATGATATCTTATTAATAAGTCTATATGGGTCGAACAATGACAATCCAAATTTTTTTCAATCAATATCAGACATCATTTCAAACTTCCATGGTGAATTTGTTATTATGGCCCGGAGACTTTAATCTTGTTCAAGATACATATTTGGACTATTATAACTATAATAACATTAATAATATAAAAGCAAGAGAAAAGGTCTTGCATATGAAAGATGTACACAGTTTAAAAGATCCCTGGAGAGTGAAGCATGAACAAAATAGAAGATACACATGGTTAAAAACTAATCCTAACAAAAAAGCTAGACTTGATTTTTTCTTAATTTCAGATGAATTAATGGCTTTGATGGACAAAATTGAGATTATTCCAGGATATAAATCTGATCATTCCATGGTCCATATGGAAATCAAGTTGACCAAATTTGAAAAGGGCAAGGGCTTCTGGAAGTACAGTTGTTCACTGCTCAGGGATCAAACAAAATGTGAATAATATCAAAAACATTATACAAAAAGTTGAAGAACAATATGCTGTCATACTTTATAATCACTCTTGCATTCATATGATTAAGAGTGATTAATTACAATTATTAATAGATGATCAACTTTTTTTTGAACAACTATTGCTGAGCATAAGAGGTGCTACTATTCAATATTGTTCTTTGAAAAAAAAATTAAAAAACAAAAAGATTAATTTCATTGAAGAAGAAATAAAACACTTAGAATTATTACGGAACATTGATAACTCTCCAGAAATTGACTGCTGCTCAAAACAATTTAGAAGAACTTAGAAAAGAATATGGCTTATTTGTTAGAACAAAGCTAAAATGGATTGAGCAGGGTAAAAAGCCAACAAAATATTTCCTTAGCCAGGAAAAAAGAAATTATATAAATAAAACTGTAAACAAAATTATGCTCAGCAATGGTAATATTATATCTTCTCAGGAAGACATTCTAGTAGAAATTGAAAAATTCTACAAAAATCTTTACTCTAACTATGATAATAAGCTACAAGATGTAAACATTGATGCTATTGTTAATAAGAATGATGTTAGAATACTTGATGACAACATGTCTAATAAACTAGAAGGATATATAAACAATGAGGAAGCCCTTTTGGCACTAAAAAATATGGCTAATTGCAAAAGCCCGGGAAGTGATGGATTTACTGCAGAATTTAAAAAAAATTTGGGGAGGATCTTGGATGCTTTTTAATCAGGTCAATAAATTCTGGATTTTATCTAGGGAAACTGTCTGTAACACAGAAGCAAGGTATTATGTCTATATTAACTAAGGGAGACAAACCCAGAGAATTCCTTTCAAATTGGCAACCAATATCACTTCTTAATGTAACGTACAAAATTGCTTCATCATGCATAGCAAACAGGATAAAAAATGTTCTTGATTTTCTAATCCATCATCAAAAATCAAAGATAGGTTTATTGGAGAGAATACACAAATGATTTATGATGTATTAGATAGTGTACAGGAAAAACATAACCCAGGTATGCTTTTACTAATTGATTTCGAGAAAGCATTTGATTCTATATCATGGAAATTTATGTACAAAACCTTAAAGTTTTTTAATTTTGGGCCTCAACTTATCAAATGGGTATCAGTGTTATATAATAAGGCAAAATTGTGTGTTATTCAAAATGGTGTTTTTTCACAATTCTTCAAAGTACATGTAGGAAGGGGTTGTCATCAAGGTGATCCAGTATCCCCATACTTGTTCAATCTCTGTGTTGAAATTTTAGGCCATATGATAAGACAAAATAAAAACATCAAAGGCATTAAAATAAATAAAGAAAAAATCTGCATGATTACAATATGCAGATGACATTCTTCTATTTTTGGGAGGGGCCTCCGTGGCCGAGCGGTTAGAGCATCGGGCTCAAAATCACAAAGCCTCTCACCTCTGTCGGCACGTGTTCGAATCTCAGCCGCGGCGTTATGTGAGCAAGTTTGCCAGTTTACTTGTGGAAGGTCGGTGGTCTCTTCCCAGGTACATTGTATCTGGGTTCTCTCCTCCACCAACAAAAACTGGACGCCACCAGATAACTGAAAAATTGTTGGAAAGCAATAAATAATCAATCAATCTATTTTTGGATGGATCAGAAAAAAAGTTTAAAGAGTGCTATTGATCTCCTCTTTCAATTTTCTAAATTTTCAGGTTTAAAACCTAATATTAACAAAATTAAAGCAGTTTGGATTGGTTCCAAAATTGATTCAAAAGATACTATCTGTAGGGATACTGGATTACAATGGACTACAGAACCATTCATGATTGTAGGTATAACATATACTGCAAACCTTAAGAATATGGAAAAGCTTAATTTTGATAACAAACTTACAATTATCTGTAAAGAAATAACCCAATGGTCGAAAAGAAATATTTCTCCCTTTGGAAAAATTACTGTTGTAAAAAGTTTGTTGCTATCAAAATTTACACATTTATTCACTTCTCTTCCTAAACCAAGTTCGCAGTGGATTCAGCAACTAACAAAAACTCGGTACAAATATACATGGGGGAACAAAATTGAAAAGAATGACCAATATAGAAACTTTCATTAAATCTCTTAAATTAACGTGGTTTAAGAGGCTCTTCACAACTAATTCTAGCTGGATAAATATCTTTTCTGAAGTCACTGGTTGGAGCATTACAAAACTAACCCAATTTGGACCCTCATATTGCAACAAAGAGCAAAATCCACACACAATTCCTTTTGGAAGGAAGCATTATCTTAATTTGCAGAATTCTTAGAAAGCTTTGAGATGAAAGATTCCTACATATTATTTGAACCTTTATGGTATAATGATAAAATAAAGATTGAAAATAAATATACATATTGCAAACCATTACACGAGAAAGGCTTTCATAGAGTACATGACCTTTTAGATACACAAGGTAATTTTTATCTCCTATCATAGTGTTACAAATGATTACTCAATTCAGATTTCATTCACAACATATCAGAGTCTAAAACAAGCTATTATACATCCATGGCCAAATATCAAACTTTTATTACAAAATATAACTTTTCAACCATATCAACCAGAATTCATTAAAATTTTGTGCAAGTACAAAACAGGATCTAGGAATATTTATGATTATTTGATATCAAAATCACAACATCGGCCTACTTGCAAAAACAAATGGGGTCATGACTTAAACTTACAATTAAATTTAGATTGGAAGCGTGTATACAAACATAAGATCTGTGACAAAGAATTCAGGGTTGATATGGTTCGATTATAGAATTATACATAGAACATTAGGCACTAACAAACTCCTACATATGTCAAAAAGTAAAACCTCTCCACTTTGTTCAATATGTGCACAACCAGAAACAAATAATCATAATTTTTTTTTACTGTACTTCAGTGTTAACATTATGGGGAAAATTCCCAGATTGGAATTTTGAAAAATCTGGTAAAAGAATGGAATTCAATGTACAAACTGTTATTTTTGGTTTCCCAGAAAAAGAAAACATGGGTCTAAACTTTATAATCCTCTTGGTAAAGAGATATATTTTCCAATATTCAAGAAAAAATGTCGATATTGATTGTAATGATGTTATGAGATGTATACACAATTATTGCATTTTAGAGGGGAAACTTACAGAATTGACACTTTACCAAAAAAAATGGTCTAAATGGAAATGTCTTTTCAATGAATGATATCTTTCATTTTAGTTTTATCTCTTTGTCATCAAAAACTAAGCACCATAATAGTCTATACATATATTTTTCATAATTATATACTATGTTTAATCTGTATGAAAGTGTGAGTGAAAAGTGTGTATGTACTTGTCATAATGTAAGTTACAAAAAACAAAAACCAAAAAAAAAAGTTCCTACAAAGGCAACAATAATAAAAAAAAATAAATAAATAAAGGAGAGTCTTTTAACAGAGATGGGATGCCCCTCAAATTAATTATGGAAACAACGATTTCTTCAGCCTTGCGACTGGCCCTTTTAAGTGCAGTACCACATGACCTCTCCCATTTTAATATTTAAACCCAAGATTCTTTTAAGCTAAACAAGTTTATTATGATATACATTAAATTTTTTTAAATTCCTAATAAACTTCATGTCGTAACTTGCTGTTAATGACAATAACTCCTGAATTAGGTTCGGTGAATTTTGATACCACTGTGCAGAATATTGTATTGTAAAATGTCCAGCCTTGAAATATTGATGCTAAGTATAAATAAAAACTGATCCGGAACTATCATACTACTGTACATGTATTCGAGGTGGAAGGGGGGAGGAACACCCTTGGCACCAAGTCTCCATATATGTTCTGAGACACATCATCACCGTTTTTGTCAAGTTTTTGTACTAGCAATTTGGATTGTTTAATAATCTCAAATGATGTCTGTGTACTTGCCCATCAAAAAAAAAATTGCATATGCTTATAATAAGGCATTGGTATGCATTTATTCTTCATAACCTTTTGAGTGTTGCATGTCATAATATATGTGTAAATTAAATCTTTTCTGTGTGTAATACGTACTGATAAGTTGTGACAGAGTTGATGCCCATGGACTTTGAAAATTTTCAAGCAATTCAGTTTCTGCTCATTAATTCAGTCATACATGGACATTTTGAATTAAAATTTGGGATATAGATATATCATGAGAATGTATAAGTCAAGTACTTCTTGGATCTGGTCATATAAATTTTCGCAGAGAGTTATTGCCATGATCGGGGGCATTTGTGTCACTCCAACACATCTAGTTAATCATTAATTTTATTGTTCAACAGTGAAATTCAAACTTGATATGAAATAAATGCTAAATAAATGTGCAGTTATTTTCTCTTTGCAAAAAGAAGGAACCATTAAGACACTACTCATCATATGTGATGTTTTTTCCTTTCTCCATTAGGTTTCTCGATACAAGTTTAACAGTATCTCAGTGCACAGTAATATATCTGTTTTCTAATGTTATTCAATTCAATTAATTTTTATATGGGCATTCAAATATCAGGGACATATTTGGTTTGGTCTGCTTGATTTATCTTGGATGTAAGTTTTGAACTATACTTGATAATTAATTCATATGTGATGATCTGAAAGGTCAAAACTTTATGACAGATAAAAGTCAGATTTGCACAATTGGATTCGACCATGGTTGGTGGTGCAGTGTTTCACAAACATATATTGTTTTCTACAGAATTACAGGAGAGTGGCTGAGGTTTGGATGGATGAATATTCAGAATACTTATACAAGCGTCGACCCCATTATAGAAACATTGATCCCGGTGACTTGACGGACCAGAAGGCAATCAGGGATAAACTTCAGTGTAGACCGTTCAAGTGGTTCATGAAGGAAGTGGCTTTTGATCTACCAAAATTTTATCCCCCTGTGGAGCCCCCTCCATTTGCCAATGGGGAGGTAAGTAGGAAACCAGACTTACTGTAGATGAAGGGAAAATGAAGATTTCTTTTGGATACAGAGTGAGTGGGTGGTTTTCTGAGCAGTGTTTCACAAAAATCATAAATCTTAAGTCCTAAGTCATAAAATTGAAACACTTGTGGTATACATGTATTTTATTTGAGAAAAGAGAAAATGCAACTTGATAACACCATGCGTATAAAGTTTTATGATATGTACATGTGTATGTATGTACATGCAGTACATAAGTGGTGTATTGAAATTGGGTAAAAATTGACATGTGTATTTTTAAACAATGCTTGAAATGGTCAACATTATTGGAAAAAGTTTGATTTGTGTGGGAATATACAAAAGTACTATGGATTTTATGACACACACCTGTCACTCTTGTTTGATTCGTGCACTGACAGAAATATGTGAGTACATAACCACCTTTTGTGTGATGAAGTTATCAAAGGAAGTGACGCATTGTAATAAACAAAAGTGGCTAGATAGACCTATTTGTGTATGCAGATAATAATATATTATTGTATGTACTTAGATGACAGCAGGTACAGCTTGAAAATTGCTTCTGTTCTTGGGATGTTTTACATTTCCCCACACTAAATATGTTAGCATCATTGAGGTACATGTAGTCCATTCCATTCCTATTGCAAAACACCCACAAGGTGCAGTGAGCATTGTGTATGAGATTGATTAATGACATTGAATATTAGAAATGTGGCCATTTTGAAAGATTTTAACAATGATATAGAAACAAAGATTTTATGGAGCAATTATGACAAGTTTTGAAAATCTAGGACAATTAAGGGGTGGCGGTCGTAGACTTAATGACCAAATTTCATCATTAATTCTAGAATATGCAAATCTTTATAAAATGCTGCCCTGCATTGTATAATAGTTAGAGTGGATTTCTCACTTTTCTATAGTGTTGCAACATAGGAGATAGCTTAGGTTTTGATAGATTTCTTCTTCTAATCCCACACTCCATTTAAAAATAAAATGAAATAAATCAAAGAAATTTGAAATAATTAATCATTATATGTATGGGAGTTGTATTTTCATTTTCATCTGTAGATTCGCAGTGGAGAAGCAGATCTATGCATAGACACAAGATACAAAGGTCAAAATGAACGATTTGACCTTCAACCATGTGTAAAAGATGGGAAGGGTGGTGGTGAACAGGTCAGTTGTTACTGAAAAAAAAATACAATGTATTATCAAGCATTATAGCCTCAAAGATTTACGATGCTTGTTAATATATACATATATGATATAACTGAATATTGCTAAGTCCATCCCTTTCAATTCAGAATAAATGAGAAAATCGACAGTCCTACACTTTTCTAGTTGACAATAAATATGGTCAATAAATATAATCCAGGCTATTTAAAAAATTTGGGAGCACCATACCTAAAATAATATGTTAAATTCACATTTTCAGCAATTTGAGTTAACCTGGCACAAAGACATTCGTCCTGGTAAAAGAACTGTGTGTTTTGATGTGTCTCAGTCCATTAAAAAAGCACCAGTTATTCTGTTCAATTGCCATGGCATGGGTGGCAATCAGAGGTTTAAATACAATATAGTAAGTATTTAGTTTCACATTCTTTGTATAATCAGTGGAATTTGATGTTTTAAATGCATAAGTGAAAACCTGCTTGTATAAGTTCTACAAACAAGCCATGAAGTATATTTTGAAGCCACATAATATTGAACCCAGGTTCAATATATCGTATAATATTTTGAACCTGAGTTCACTTTTTGACTGTGATATAATGAACTGAAACACATACACTGATAAAATAGTGGACCCAATGTCATATGATATATTGAACCTCACAATATTTTGAACCAAGGTTCAAAATATAGCTGCAAGATAGGTCCACCAACTCCAGCAACCTCTCCCTAGACAGTGAACTAAATATATGCATCTGCAAGACATCGACAGCAATGGCCCGTCTGGTGAAGCAAGTCTGGGACAACTCCATGCTCACCACCAATACCAAGATGAGAGTTTACCAGGCCTGCGTGCTAAGCACTCTCTTTTAATGCAGCAAAGCATGGACCCTCTACTCCTGCCAAGAACACAGACTGAATGCCTTCCACCTGCGCTGCCTTCACAGACTACTGAGCATCACCTGGCAGGACTGAGTCACCAACATTGATGTCCTGGCCAGAGCAGATGTGCCCAGCATGTTCATCATCCTGACCCAGAGATGCTTGCGTTGGCTTGACCACATTGCCCAAATGGAAGACGACCGCATCCCCAAAGACATTCTGTATGGGGAAGCTGGCTACTGGCACCAGGCCTACAGGACGCCCTGCTCTCAGGTACAAGGATGTGTGCCAATGAGACCTCAAGGCTGGGAGTTTCAACCTCCCTGACCTGGAGTCACCTGCCTTCAATCGCTCCAGCTGGCGGATCACCGCCAGGGCTGTTACCAAAGAAGCAGAGAGGAGATGAGATGCCCAATAGGGGGAAAAAGCGACTCCAGAGGCAGCAGAGGCTGCTGTCAGCCCCATCAGTCACACAGAGACAAGCCTTCACATGCAGCGACTGCAGTAGGACATGTGGATCCCGCATCAGCCTCCACAGCCATACCTGATGCTGCAGTTCCCTGACAGAAGACCCCCGACACAGAAACAACCCATGATCTCACAAAATCAAAGGCGCCAACAATAATAACAAAATATTGTCATCAAGACATAAAAGTCTGAATTACCAGGAAGTTTGAATATTATTCTCCTTAACTATCAAACCCGAAATTTTGTATCACATTAACTTGAAATCTGACATTGAACAAAATTGATAAGATATTCATTTATTTTTCTTTTATCCCATTCCATTATAGGTTACTTATGCATGTATTGTTAAGGTTTTTTGTTTTTTGTATTGATTACAAAATATAGAGGGGGGGGGGGGGGGGGGGGGGGGGGTAAATTTCCCTGAAGTCATATTTTAGAATTAATGTAGTATTTCTCCTTTGTGTATTCAAGTAACATGGATATGCAGTCCCTGAAAGGTTCTACTTTACCATTTTTCCATTTGCTCACCGTACATTTACAGTTTGCTTGCTGTGTGCTCTCCATTCACTGTTTTACATTCATAAATCGTTGAGCATGCGTTCACTGTTCACAAAGCATTCACCATTCATTCATCATTTAATCTTTGCATTGTCATTCAAAACATGAATGTGAAAGGAGCGATATTCATTGCAAGGAGAAAATGAAAAAGGAATGTGTACAGAAGTAACTATCAATCATACATGTAGATAGAATTAATTGTTGATGTAATATGTCACATCGCTCAGTAGTTTCTGAAAACAAAATAATAACATTCAGGATCAGGATGCCATAAATCTTTCATAAAAGTTGTTTTCTGTTCAAAATTTCACTAAAAGCAAATACTTTTGACAAATATTGCAACATTGTTTTATGTTTCCTTAAGTGGTATAGCTATAAATAAACAGTCAAATTGCATTATATTATGAAATTTTAACAAGGTAATCTAGAGTACTCCAAAGTACTCTAGCGTACTCTGTTTAGTAGTACCCATCAAGAATTCTAAATATGATACCAAACATGTATTTCTTTTCTACTTTTACATCTGCTACTACTTTTACATGTACACATATATTTCTATATGTAATACTGCACACAATGTACATATAAAATTTACTTTTGTTTTTGTATGATTGCTGCATGCATTGATGTAAAATTTAGTCATTTCATAAGAAAATATACAATCAGTACTTGTACAAAAATGTAGTATGCTTTGTTTAAAAAACTGAATATATTTAGAACTGTAGAAAATGTGGTTTCCCAATTCTGTGTTAATCTATTATTCATCCATTGAAGAAATTTACATATCATTTTTCTTATCTGATTATGAAATATTCCAAGGGAAAAATCTGATATATTCCAAATAAATAGATCATCTTGTGTTCAACGTGCGCTCATCATTCACTTTGCGTTCAGTGTTTGCTCGCTTTTCAATGTTTGCTCTGTGTTCATTCACTGTGTTTTGACTGTTCACTCACTGTGTGTTCACCATTCATTCACCACTCCCTCACCATGTGTTCACCATTCAAGTGGGAAAGTAGAACGTTTCAGGGACTGCAGCATCTGTGTATTGTGTGTACACAGTGAGATGTCATGGAGGGGTCCAGTATATCCACTGTTGTTTTCCCCTTGATGGTTTCTATTTTATGTAACATAAGAAAGAGTGTGCTAATTTGGTAGCTCAGGTTGAGGGTTGTTTAACTTACATGGATCCTTCTGGTGTTAAGATCGAGTTGGCAAATGCATTAATTTGCCAAAGTTTTCTTCAAGAAATCATGGATATATGGATATCACAGAGTACACAGATTTGGTCAAATATCTTAACCTTATGAATATAATAAAATGTAGGAGGGTCAATTTTTCACAGCCATATCTTGAACCCCCTCCTCTTGACTGTAGTAGTCTAATGGGGGTTCAGTAAATTGCAATAATTTCTTGACACCCCCCCCCCCCCAATAAACATATTGGGGGTTTGACATTTCACAACCATATCTTAAACCCACTCCTCTAGTTATAGAAGACTCATTATGTTTCACAACTATAATGTCTTAAACCCACCCACCCCTTTTATGAAGATAATGAAAATGTATGGGGGGGATTCAATATTTTTGAGGTTCAGTAAATTGCACCTATAATATCTTGAACCCCCAAATGAAAATATAGTGGGTTCAATATTTTGCAACCATCATATTTTGACAAAAGAGACGTTTAATGCAGGGCTTGAAACTAACTTTTCAGTCTGCCTGTCAAGTAGACTGAGACAAAAAAATTTATCATTCTGCAGTGAAATTATTCAGTCAGCCACTTACACTGAAAATTGAAGTAAATGAAAAAAAAATGAAACAATGCAAGACATTCATGTTTTAATCAAAAACTAATTTTATCATAAACACTGATGATGATGTAATGTTCACAAGAGGAACAAAACATCAGCTGTTTCTCCTGATCATATCACAACCATTACCAACGATTTAACTTGAAAACTCATTTTCATAAACCTTGCCATGCTCTTTCTTGCTTTTGACAGAACTTTCCGTTATAATGAGTTTTGTATTATTACGGTTACAATATGTTGGCCCTTGGTGTGATTCATTGAACCCCCATTAGACTACTACAGTTAAGAGGAGGTGGTTCAAGATATTGTGGCTGTGAAATATTAACAACAACAACAACCCCTACATTTTTATCATATTCGGGAGGGGGAGGGGGGGGGGGGTATCAAAATGTTGTGGTTACGAGACAATGACCCTCTGTCAGGGCTCTAGAAAAGTCTCCGACTGATTTCGGTCATTTTTATGAACCCTCAAAATTGCATGTCAGTAGGACCATTCAGGAAACTGACAAGGTCTACCAACACATGGAGAAGGATTTGTCATAATGTATAAGAGTAATAAGACCATTGATTCCTACTTTTGATGTCTCCACACCCTAATGTTGAGACTAACCATCGTTATCATGCATTGTGTATTTACCACAGAAACGTGTATTCCCTCTAATTTGCATATTAAATGGGGTACCTTTAGGGTATATAAATATGTACATGGTAATAAGAAACAAACCAGTTTGAAACAACAGTGTGTTTGTTTTTAAGTGATTACTATACTAAAATAGTAATATGTTCTGAGAGGAATATACAACAGAATGACATGAAATAATGTATTTGCCTCAAGGACGACTAGGATGTGTATTTCACAATAGTTATCCATATAAGGAATAGAGAAGGGTGCATTAGAGATATTTTTGTTCATCCAATAAAGTGGTAAATAAGACAAAATTCAAGTGAGAGAAAAAAAAAATTGTGTTTACAAAACAAAAGAATAGGAACACCCATCGTTTTCAATGGTTACTTTCTGGGTGAAATGATTTCATATTCTTCCATGGAGAAAAAAATCGGTAAAGTCCTCTTCAGAAAAACTGAAAGTTATTCAATTCTGATTAACTGATGAATTATTAAAATATTTTAAATAAAGCATAACAGGAATAAAGTTAAATAACTAATGATAAATGTAAACTAAATTACATAACAAATATTTTGTTGATACGTTTTTCTTTTTTTTTTTTTTTTAGTCATAATGGTTTTTTTAATCTCTCTCTTAGTCGCACACAATGACTACAGCTATATGCACATTTTTTAAACTAAACATATTTTCTATGCAGTAAAGAAAGTTGTCATTAAGAAGAATATTTATAGTACATGTAGATAAATTTAAAAAGATCAAATTTTTCTTACATTGAGATTATTTTTCATACAATTCTCCAATATTCAAATTGATACATTTGTTACATTTATCCCACAAGAGCCTACACGCAAACTCTGTAAAACATTAATGTGGTTATTTATAGATTGTTTAAATGAACTGAGAGGAAATCGTGTACTGTAGATAGATTCAAAAATTGGGAGTTTAATAATTTTGTTCTTTTATTTGTTTCATTCAATTACACTTGTGTACATTGTGCATAATCATTGGAATAGATGTTGAATGTCCAAGATCAATATTGATTGACATTTTTGTGTACACACAAGTAAAGGGTCAGTGAACAGACAACAGGTGGTACAGGTGTGCACTACTCATTCACCAGTATGGGTTCAATCATTCAATAACAACCCATAATCAGAGTAATTGACATCCTTGGCCAGAATTGATTGTTTCATTCAATTACACTTGCATACATTGTACATAATCTTGGAATAGATGTTAGATGTCTTGGAATAGATTGAGTGTATAATCACATTTTATTACTGTAAAAACAAACTTTTACCTTGATCTGGGTTTGGTCTTTTATTTTCTACAAAATTTTTTTTTTTGTCGATTTTGGACATTTCATTTCGGTCATTTTGACCAAAATTTCGGTCATGTCCAGCAAATATGACCGTTTCTGGAGCCCTGCCCTCTGTTGACTTTTATAGATTCAAAATATGGCTGCATATTATTAACACACACACCATCCACCCACCCCATTATACTTCCATTGTTAGAGAAGGAGGTTCAAGATATTTTAGTTACAAAATATAGATCTACCCATACGTTTTATATGCCCATCTAAGACATGACATATTATGTTATGGAGATCATGTCCGTTTGTCTGTTTATCCATCTGTTCTGCTTTGTGTCGTGCTCATAACTTAAATGCTATGAGACCTAGAATAATTAAATTTCGTCAGGTAATACATCTTGGGCAGAGGGTGGGTCACGCTTTAAAGTTGGGTTACTATGACATATGATTAAGACAATATGGCAAAATGTTGTCTCATAACTGGACAATAATTTGGTCTAGAATCATCAATTATTATTATTCTACATTTATATAGCACTTTATCTAAGTAAGACAATTACCCTAATGCACTTTACATGTAAGACAATAAAACAAAGAGCAATAAAGACATAACTTATTACTAAACTGACTTTAAAATAGAAACTAAGAGTAGATAAAAGTATATAAGTGGTTTTTTAAGGTGTCAAGCTTGCTCGAGAGCCTTCCAATGATCATAAAGATTTTGCCTCTACACCACCTTTCAGCCCATCTCAGTAGTTGAAATGAAATAGTGCCTATTGGTATTGAACATTTCTTATGATTCAAGACTTTGAAACATTGAATTTAATTGATAAATGAACAGAAACCATTTATCTTTTCGGCGAGCTACTCATACAGCTCAAAAATCTGAAGACTATGTCAGTGACAGGGTGATTGGATTCTTGCGCTTTGTTATCGCCATGTGGAAAAGGAAGAATTTACCCCCTATCGTACATAGGAAATACGGACAAAACTCCTGTGTGGATGGAAATGCCTGGAGACTACACCTTAGACTTTTCAGGAACAAAAACAATCAAAATGGCCAGTACTGGAAGTGAAAAATCTCACACAACAATATGTCTTTCTGCTTTAGCAGATGGTACTAAACTGCTACCTCTGGTGTTGTTGAAAGGTGTGCACCCCATTAAAGACATACCTATGGGAATTGTGAAAATGACACCGAAAGGTTGCGCTGATGAAGGCACTATGAGATTCTGGCTTCACAATGTATGGAAATGGAATTCTTCTACCCAATGATTATTAGTTTGGGACTCTTTTTCTGAACACAAGAAAAAGGACTTTAAGGAGAGTTTAACACAGAAATATAATTCGGATGTAGACATAATTCAGGGGGGATGTACATCAAAGTTGCAGCCTTGAGATGTCAGTTGGAACAAGCCATTTAAAAATCGTTACAGGGAACTTAATGACGACTGGTTGTTTAATGGAAACGTCTCTACGACAAAAAAGGGGAACAGACGACCGCCAGAAAAATCTGGTTTAGAAGTGGATCAAGGAAGCGTGGGCCTCGGTTTTGCCTGAAATCTTCAGAAAATCTTTCTTGAAGATAGGTATTTCTAATTGCTTGGACGGCACTGAAGATGACTATCTATTTCGTAATGACACAGAGAGCAGTGACGACGATCCATTTGAGGGATTTTACACACCCTCAGAGGGGGAAATTGAAGGAATTGATCAATTCCAAGATAACACAAGGATGGAAGTAGATGCATTAAACAAATGTAGTGACGAAGAGAGTGATACAGAGGAAACGGGATTATAATATCGATCTAGAATCACCTGGAGATAGAAGGACTTAACGAAGTAAACTGTGAATGACTAATTGTTTTTTCAACATGAAAGTAATGTTTACTGTTTTTGTTGTGCACGAGTCTGGGACTACATGCTAATCGGACGATTTGTAATCATGGTATAGGCGTGAATGTATTAATTATTAACGTAAAAGAGTGTCTTTTAAAATCCATGTACCATTTGATATACATTAATAAAGCATTGTTCAGTTTTATTCAATTTATTTCAGCATCAAGTGCTATATAACTGCCCCCTTCCCCCTGTTTCAACATCGGATACTAAATAACTGCCCCCCTCCTCTAATTTTCTTAGCGACCAGGGGGCTTAATAGGGCGAATACAATATATATTTTATTAACTGCCACCACAATTTATGCTACAAATTATTCCTCAACATTATTATGATGTCGTTGCATTGTATACATCAATACATGTTACAATTATTATTCTTTTACTTGTAAAACATCTGAAGTTATTAATGAAAGTGCTATTTACTATGGTGTTGCCTAGTATTTTTAATTTTGATTAAAGACCAGACATTGAGAAACTGTACTGCTTTGATATATATGTATGTATAGTGTGTGTTTGTGTGTGTGTGTGTGTGTGTGTGTGTATATATATATATATATAATATATATATATATATATATATAGAGAGAGAGAGAGAGAGAGTAATGAGTAAGTATTCAATAATGAATGCATTAGATAGTAATATTCCTGTAAGTATTGAAAAGAGTAGTTATGAGTCTTCTTTGGATTTTATAATGAAAAGGAAATACATATATAGTATTAAAATTTGAGACCATTATTTTTTATGCCACTGTAGTCAGAAATTTGGGGGCATGTAATTTTTGGCCTGTCTGTCTGTTTGTCCACAAAAACTTTAACTTTGCATGTTCCTTGTGACAAGACATTCCTTTTTGTACCTCATGTCTTGACCTTAGATTTTGGTTATATGGGGACATCCATGTTTCCCTAACACATTTTGTTTTTCTTTAGAGTAACAATAAACTGCACTCATTCAATTTTAGATAATAACTTGTTGAGGTCTCAAGTAGAGAAAAGGGTACTAAGCTTTTTTTTTTCTTTCAATTTTTGCAGGATACACAACAAATTTTCCATGTGATCAGTAATCAGTGTTTAGACTGTGATACAGGCAGTCATGAATTATTTATGAATCCTTGTGATAAAGACTCAAAGACTCAGAGGTGGAAGGTGGAACATATCAATGAAGATGAAGTTCGAAAAGAATGGAAAGCAACATAATCTTAGTGCTTTGTTAATGTTTTTATTAATCATTTGTTCAGTTTTGGTCAGTGGTACCAATCAGTATGTCAGATATATTTAAACCTATTAACTTTTGTTTGTACTGGTGTGTTTTCTGAAGTAATCAGAACCATTAAGGCCACATGCAAACTTTAGGTAGTTAATGAACTTTTATTTGGATTTGAGTAACATGGACTCACTGTTAACATTCATGAAAGAAATTTTACTATGCTATGTATACTCAATAAATGAATGGATAAAACTGAGCCAAAACAACAAATTTATTACTGAATTTGATTCCAATGTGTTTAGATCACTGAATGAGATCACTAAGACTTCAGCTGTCAAGATGCATCTTCTCAAACACGTTAAGCTGAGAAATCTATAAAGGACATTAAATATTTCAAAATTGATGTGGCCATCAGATTTTTTTTAATTTACTGAAATTTTCATTGAATGAATTAAAGAACTATTGTACATATATATGTACTTATTTAGCGGGATTCATATTTGAGCACCTGTGACGATGAAGCAAGAACACTAAAACCTCTGTTTATTCATTTTGATATATAAAAGAAGTGCTGAATCATGGTAACACCAAATACCTACAGATTCTGCCAAATTTGAGATATACTAAAATAAGTGTACATACGGTACCTTTGTTATGCCATGCACATTGTTTCATGATTTAAGCTCTTGTTTTTCATTTATTTAGTTCAAGTTAGCTTTTCAGATCACTTCTGTCCATTGTTCATCCATCTTTAAACTTTACACATTTTTTACTTTTTGTCCTCGACAACTGGGCCAATTTCAACCAAACATCCTTGGGTAAAGAAGACTCAAAATTTTACAAATGAATGGTCCCAACTTTTTCAAAAGATGAGATAATGAAGACATAGTAAAAATATGGTAGCATCTTTAAAAAATCTTCTCAAGAAGTAATAAACCAGAGAAGCAAGTTATGTGAAAGCTTCCTTAATAAATGTAGATTCAAAAGTGTTCAAAGCATGGCCCCATGTTGGTAACTTGGGGCCACAATAGGGGACCAAAGTTTTTCATAGGGATATATATGAAAAAAAATCTTTTACAATCTTCTGAAGATCAACATGGCCTTGATAAGATCATTTTTCATCTAGTGTGCAGGCTCTACATAAACTTTAAACATTTTCAATTTCTTCTCCAGAACAACAGGACTAATTTCAGCCAAACTTACCACAATGCATACTTGGGTAAAGAGGATTCAAGCAAGTTCAAATGAAGTGTCATGCCCTTTTGAAGTGGAGATAATCAAGAATTAGTAACAATTTTGTTGCATCTTTTAAAAATCTTCTCAAGAACCACTTGACCAATTTCAATCAAACTGGGCACAAATTCACCATGGATGAAGGGGATCAAGTTTATTCAAATGAAGGACTGTGCTGCCTCCAATGGGGAGATAATGAAGAAAAGGCAAAATTAGGGTGAATTCATTTAAAAAATTTTCTTAAAAACCACTAGGCCAGAAAAGTTAAAATTTATATGAATGTTTCCTGATGTTATGTAGATTCAAGCTTGTTCAAATCATGGTTCCAGGGGAAGGGTGGGGCCACAATAAGGGATAAAAATTTTAAAAGGGGATATATATATATATATATATATATATATACATACACACACATGATAAATCTTTAAAAATTCTCTCAAGACCAATACAGCCATGATAACTCATAGTAATATGCAAGCAATCCCAGGTAGTGCAGATTCAGATGTGTTCTAATTGTGGTCCCCAGGGATAGGGTGGGGCCATAATAAGGTAATCTTCTTAATAGCCATGGATAAAGCATCCCCAGGTAATGCAGATTGAAATTTGTTCAAATTATAAACCCTGGAGGTAGGATGGGCTATAATAGAGGATCAAAGTTTTATAGGGAATATATAGGATAAATCTTCTCAAGAACAACAGGACCAAGATTACTCATATTGATATGCAAGCATTCCCAGGTAGTTGAGATTCAAATTTGTTCAATTTGTGGTACCCAGAGGTAGGGTAAGGCCACGTGGGGGAATCAATATTTTATATAGGAATAGTGTATAACAGGTATTTTCTGAGGTTCGAAATTTTTGTGATTCTGCAAAAAATGGACATCCACAGAAAATACCTGTTTAAGGAAACTTCTTTCAAATTCTTCTTCTCAAGAACAGCAGGACCATGAATTAGTTATATTAACATGCAAAAATCTTTATGTAGTGCAAAATCAAGTTTGTTCAATTCAGAGGTAGGGTGGAGCTATAATAGATCAAAAGTTTTTATATGAAAATTAATGAAAACAAATTCTTTTCAAGATTAGCGGGACCACACTAAATCATATCAAAATATCAGATGCCCCAAAGTTCCATTGATTCAAGTTTTGATGATGCACCTGACTGAAGAAGTGGGGGGGGGGGGGGGGGGGGGGCATGTTGATTTTGCCCTGTCTGTCTGAAACTTGAACCTTGTTCATAACTTTTAAATGGTGAGCGATAGAGCTTGCATATATTATGTGTGTTCCTTGTGACAAGACCTTTCTGTTTAGTACCAAAGTTTTTGACCTTGACATTTGAGTTTTACCGACTTTTAACAAAATCTAACCTTATCATTAAGACAATATCTCCTGAAATATTTAATGAAGGGCTTTCACATTTTGCATAAAGATTCCTTGTGTCAAGAAACTTCATTTGATGCCATAATTTTGTAACTCTTGAGTTTGACCTAAATTTTAAAACTTTAATGTTTTACCTGCTCATAATGTTTGAATGTCGAACGATATATCTTTTATACTTCATATATGCATTCTTTGTGACAAGATTTTTCTTTCTGGTTGCAAAAATTTTGATGTTCTAAACATTATCGTAACTGACTTTTAAGAAAACCTGAGAAATATCCTCTGAACTGTGTAAGGTATAGATTTCATATGTTGTATGTATATTCATTATGGAAAGACCTTTATTTCATATCATGATTATTTTACCTTGTATCATGGTTGGAAGCACAATATTGGGGAAAATTTTTTCATGGAATAAAGATTGCAAAAAATATTGTAAAAATCACAGTAGCTGAACAACAGCAGAGCCAAGATGATTCATGTGAGCGATATCCCATGGGGCACTCGTTTTAAATATGAAAACATCTTCAGGTAGTGTAGATGCATATTTGTTCAGATCATGGGAGGGGGTAGGATGGGGCCATAATGGGGAGATTCAGGGGCATATAGTTTTTGATCTGTCTGTTTGTCCACAAAAACTTTAACCTTGGCTATAACTTTCAAATGGATGGTAATAGGGCTTTCATATTTCACATGTGTATTCCCTGTGACAAAACCTTTCTTATTATGACATCTCCATAGGAGTGAAATATTCTGAACCAGGACATTAAACTAAATAAAACCAACCAACCTTTCTTTTGGTACCAATATATTTGACCTCTTCACCTGGGGGGGGGGGGGGGGGGGGGGGGGGGGGCATTAACCTACTTGTGGTGTAACTGATACTTTCAAGTGGTTGGGTCTAGTATTTTCATATTTCACATGTGATTTCCGTGTGACAAGGCCTTTCTTTGAGTACCAGAATTACTTTGCTGCTCTACAGGGGCATCAGTGTTTCACCAACACATCTTTTTCTCAAGAGCAACAGTGCATATTGAGATGTAATCATCCTCAGGAAGTGCACATTCAAGTTTGTTCAGTTTGTGGCTCTTGGTGATAGAGTGTGGCCACATTAGATAAAATTTTTGCATGGCAATATATAGGGGGGAAATTTCAAAATCTCAAGAGTAGCAGGGCCATGATAAGTCATATTTATAGGTAAGTATCCTTAGATAGTACAGATTAAAGTTTGTATGTTGATTGTTTGTAGTTTCTGCCACATTCAACAATTTTTCAGTTATCTGGTGGCGTCCAGTTTTTATTGGTGGAGGAGAGAACCCTGATATAATGTACCCGGGAAGAGACCACCGACCTTCCGAAAGTAAACTGGCAAACTTTCTCACATATATCAGCGTGAGCGAGATTCGAACCCATGCCGACTAGAGGTGAGAGGCCTTGTGTGAATCATGGCCCTGAAAGGTAGGGTGAATAAGAGGAGGGGATCAAAATTTTACATGGAAATATACATTAAAAAATCTTTTCAAAAACCACTGGTCACGATTAGTCATATTAATATGCAAGCATTCCAATGCAAATTCATATTTGATGAAATTGTGGCCCCTGGAGCTAGGGTGAGGCTAAATATGGATTCAAAGTTTTACATGAATATATATAGTTTTGTTTTTTTTTAAATTCTTTTCGAAAGTAAGGGCCACACTAAATCATATTAATATGAAACATCCTCAAGTTGTGTAGATTGAAGTTTTTAGGTCATCTCAAGTCACTCTGGTGGCCTATTGGTCTGCATCCATCATCCCGCATTAACAACTAATGTTTTTAACTTCTTGATAATTGCCCTTCCAATTCTATTAGGATGTAAATTTTCAATTTCAGGGCTCCATCACCCCAGGGCCATGGAGGGGGGGGGGGGGGGGGATTGACCAATTTTTTAAAAATCTACCCTCAACAACCATGTATCTTTTAGTAAAACTAAATATATGGTCATATAGAGCAGGAAGGCCTCTACCAAAATTTCATGATCCCAAGGGTAGAGGTTCTGACTCCAGGGCAGGGTCAAACTTAGTTAAAATGTTGATGTGTAAACATTTAAATAACATCTTCCTAAATGCTATTGATAGTAAATTGAAGGAACAAGTAGTCTTTTATGAAAATTGTAAATTTCATGATCCTAGGGGTGAGGGTTTTGGTATCTGATTAAAATACATATCTCTCAAATAGCTCTGTTTGAGAAATATGTATTTTAATCAGATTGGAGTTTTTAAAGGATTTTTATCATTTGAAAGACTTCTTGAATTTTGCTGATACTACTTAAAACCTAAGTGCACATTTAGGAAAAGCAGGAAGTATGTACTAAAATTGTGAATTTGCAATCCCTGAGTTATGCTTCTTGGGCAGGTCCAAAATATGTCATTTAGTGTTCATGAAACATATGTAAAATTTTTCATCACTATGGACACTTTCAGGGACATTTGAACATTTGTGTGTGTTTTTTAAAGAACATATCTTGTTTTATACAGCTGCTGAATATTAAAATTCAGCTTAAATATGCAGAACAGGAATATTTTGTTTCCCCTCTTCTGGGGGAGTTTCATTTTTTGTAATTTGTCAGTCTGTCTGTCACAAAATCTTGTCAACACTTCTCCTGTATGGCTTATCGGATAAACATGAAACTCTGTATAATGCTTCATTGGCATTTGTAGATGTGCATGTTACCAGGATGTGAGGATCCAATTCTTTTTTCTAAAAGTTATGGTGGATCTAAGAGGGGTAGAGGATGTAAAATAGGTTGTGAACACTTCTGATATATGGGTTATTGGATACCCGTGAAATTTTGTTCAATTTTTCATTATCATTTAATGATGTTCACATTATTCTGACCCAGAGATCTAATATTTCCCCACAATTTACAGTGGATCAATGTGTTTTCAATGTTGGTCATATTAATATTGAGGCAACATATGTTGTATGAATTTGAGTTCATTTAAGTTACAACCTCATGGGGCTAGGTTGGGCTATAAAGTGGGATCAAAATTTGTCATGGGATTAAATAGAGTGAAGTTTCTTTTTAAATTCTTCTGAAGAACAGCAGGGTCAAGATGACTCAGGTGAGTATTGTGGCTCTCATGTTTGTATTCATGTTTTTCAGTTTTTAGTTATCAGTATGGTAGCTACATGTAGATTTGTAGGCTAGTATATTTTTGATTTTGTATGGCATAAATTTGACAAAAGGGTACTATTTTGTCATTATGAATGTGGAATTAAAGGTAATTTATAGCCATGTCATTTAGATTATTGGGTAAGTGTTACTGTATTTATTTATTTCAGTTTATTTACTTGTACTATGTGTACCTTTAATCATCCATAAGAATCAGTATTATATCTGTATAGCACAAATTCAACATGAAATTCGCACCTTAATAATTTCTCTTAACTAAGGTATATATGTATGATATATATATGCTTACATGTGTGTCCATTTTTATGAAGAAAGAAGATGAATTTCAGTTATTTGATCATTGTATATGTTGTTATCAAACAAACTGCTTTGAAATATGATTGGTATATATTGCAATTTGTGCAACTTCTTATCTTTCTGGATATGTGTATTTGACTCAGATATATAGAAGGAATACATTGTGAACACAACCCCTACCTCTACACAAACCAAAAAATTCTTCAGTGAGGATATGTTGACAGAGCTGTTTGTCTCCATTCTTTTTGCTTTTTCAAGACTAATATGGGGAGGGATGTGGTAAAAGTGAGGAGAGAGAATGAGAGAAGGAAGGAAAGAGGGGAGAGAATGAGAATGGAAAGAAAAGAGGGAAAAGAAAAAGAGGAAAGGAAAGAGGGGATAAAATGAGAGTGGGAAGGTGAGAGAAGAGAGTGAGAGGGGGAAGGAAAGTGAAGAAAGTAGAGAAGTGAGGGAAAAGAATGAAAAAGGAAAGAAAAGAGGGAAGAGAATGAAAGAGGGAAGAGAATGAGAGGCAGAAAGAAAGTGAGAAATTTATAGAGGAAGACAAATGAGGGGAGAGAATGAAAGAGGGAAGGAATGTGAGGGAAGAGAACTATAAAGGAAGGAAAGTGGAGAATAGAATGAGAAAGAAAAGGAAAGTGAGGGAAAAGAATTAAAGAAGGAGGGAAAGTGAGGGAAGAGAATGATAGAGGGAAGAAAGTGAGGGAAGAGAATGATAGAGGAAAGGAAAGTAATGGGGATAATGAGAGCAGAAAGGAAAGTGAGGGAAAAGAATTAAAGCAGGAAGGAAAGTGAGGGAAGAATGAGAGAGGAAAGGAAAGTGAAAGGAGAGAATGAAAGATGGAAGGAAGTGAGGGAAGAGAAAGAGCAGAAAGGAAAGTAATGGGGGATAATGAGAGGGGAAGGAAAGTGAGGGAAGAGAATGATAGAGGGAAGAAAGTGAGAGAAGAGAATTATAATAAAAGGAAAGTGAGGGAAGAGAATTGTAGAGGAAAGAGTGAGGAGAGAGGATGGAAAGTGAGGGGATAAACTGAGAAAGGGAAGGAAAGAGTGGAGGAGCGAGAGATGAACTCCCCTGTCCACTCTTCATATGTAGTAGTGTTGGTGAGAATATTAGTATCATTCCAGACTTGTCATATCACAACACCTTGCTTTAGTTGATGCCTTATTACAATAGTATGATATATCTATATTTTGTGGGTCATTTACTGATGAAAATATGTCTTGTAATCTTATAATTAACATTATTACATTCCACTGAGTATGCAATAAATGAAGCCTTTATCTTTTCTCAACAAAGAGGTGCATTTGTGTTTTAAAAACTTCCAGTTATAGAATATTTAGAGAATGATGGAGCTTGCTGAAATATATCACTGTTAGTTTTAAATGATTTGTGTCATACAACTTTTTTTTCCTAAATGTATACTGTAATATTCCATTACAATGACATGTATGATATTTAATATTCATTGAAAATATTGAGGTTGAAGAACAATATCTGGATGAACCATTTATTAGTATTTATGCCACTTGATAGAATATATTGTGGTGTAATACTTGTATATGATGTAATATTTGTGTGTGGTGTAACACATTCTTGTATAAGGTGTATTACCCCACCTTTGATAGTTTTTATGCCTCCATAATTAGAGATTCAGGGGCATATAATCTTTGGTTTGTCTGTTTGTTGCATAACTTTTAAAAGGGCGGTGATAGGACTATCATATTTCATATTTGTATTCTTTGTGACAAGACTTTCTTTAGGTACCAACATTTTCTATATTGTGACCATCACTTTGGAGTTTAACCTTCTTTTGACAAACTTTAATGTATGCCATAACTTTTGAATGGTTAGTGATACTGCTCTCATATATCACATGTGTTATCTTTTGACAAAGCTTTCTTTAAGTGACATATTCTTGTGCCTCATGACCTCAACCTTAGCATTTGAACAAATTTTGAAAAATTTAAACTTTGGCCTTAACTTTTAAATGGTTAGTAATAGAGCTTTTATATTTCATATGTGTCTTCCTTTTGACAAAACCTTTCTTTGGTACTAAAATTTTTGACCTGATCATCTTTGAGTTTGACCCACGTTTGATAAGCTTTTAACCTTGGCCATAACTTTTGAATAGTTAATGTTAAGACTTTCATATTTCATATGTGTATCCCATTTTACAAACCTTTCTTATAGTACCAAATTTTTACCACATGACCTTTACAAGTGTTTCACAAACATGTCTTGTTAGGTCACTTGAGTCGCCCAGATGATCTATTGCCGTTGGTCTTCATCCGTCGTCTTCCATGAACAATTTTACATTTTTAACTTCTTGTAAACTAAAAGGCCAATTGTTATCATTTTGGTGTAACTTGTTTAGGATGAGAGCAATGTAACTTGTGAAATTTATCTTCATTACACCCCCAGGGCCTCGTAAGTGTGACCAAAACTGCAAAAAAATGTCAAATTTTCTTGTCTACTCCTCCCACACATATGGGGAAAAACCACCTGCATGGTAATTATGTTCTTTACCAAAATTGTGAAATTCATGGCCCTTGATCAGAGTTTGGTCTCTAGGGCAGAGCCAATATGGCCATATAGTAAAGATATATTAAATCTTAGAAGAAAATCTTCTCTACACTTAGACATGTGTGAGGAAAACTAAATACATGGTTATGATGTCCATGAACATCTCCTCAATTGTGGAAATCATGGCCCCTAGGGTGGGGCTAATATGGTCTCTAGTGAAAATGTATGAAATCTTTAAAAAAAATTTTACTTTCAGACATGTGTGAGGAAAAACTAAATGCATGGTTATGATGTCTATGAGGCTCTCTACCTAAACTATGCAATTTGTGACCTCAGGGTCAGGGATTCATTCCCCAGGGTGGAACCAATATGTCCATATGGTGAAATGTCTTACATCATGCATAATTTCTCACATATGTATGAGAAAAACTAAATGCATAGTTGTGATGTCCATGAGACATTCTACTAAGTTGTGAAAATCATGGCTCCTTGGTTAAAGGTTTAGGCCTTAGGGTGGGGCCAATATGGCTATAGAGAGTTAAAATGCATTAAATCACAGTAATGGGAGACAAAGCAATGATGTTATCCGTGAAGCTTTGGTTTACATGTACTTAGTTTGTGAAATGCATTGCCCCTGGCAGAGTCAGGAGTTTAGACTTAGGCTGGGGCCAATAGTATTGTGAAAATGTATTACATCTTAGAAAATCTTTTTCTCGACATCTGCAGCAGAAATCTCTTATGTATTGTGAAAATTGTTTTAGTGCATAATGATAATATTCATGGCCTTAATGTTCAGATCAGTAGAGCATGGGGGCAAGGGCTGATTTAAATCCTTCAAACTTCATCTTTCCTTCTATTATAATTGAATAGAAATTGTAAGCATATTTAGAAAGATCATAAAACTCTGCACAAAAGACCCCAGAATGAGGCTTAATTGCAAATATGAGACTTCATGACAGGTCTTTGTATGGGCTGTGGTACTTGGATGACTGTTAAAGCCTGTGGGTCTCTTGTTTGCTAACGATTACTTAACACCCATCACAAGAAGGAAGAGTAATACTTGAACCCTATCACTAGAAATTCGGTACACAGCACATTTTATGACATCACAAGTTATTGTAGTGATGTAAACAAAAATACCTGTCAGCAATTCGAATGCTAAAATCTTGTATATCTGTTTGTGGCCATCATCATGATCAGTGGGGAAAATTCCTTACGTAGTCGTTTATTGACCAGGTGCAGGATGATACTAATGTACCTAGTTAGTCAATTTCATCCCATACTCGGACAATGAATGACTAATAATACATGTATATGATGTAATACATATGCATGATGCAATACTTGTATATAGTGTAATACGTGTATGAACTGTAGTATATGTATATTGTGTTATACTTGTATATGGTATAATATATGTATATAGCACAATAAATGTATATAGTGTAATACATTTAATGGTATACTACATACATTTGTATGGTATAATACATCCATATTGTGTAATATATGTATATTATGGTGTAATACATATGTATGGTGTCAGTATATTATGTATATGTTATGGAAGCTTGTACTTCACTCTTCTGGTTTTATTTACCGGTACATGTGGATTAACTTCACAAGGTACACTTGTGTTTGCTTTGCAAGTGTATTTTCAACAAACTGCAATACATATTATTTTTGGTGATGTATATTTATGACAAAGACTTTACACTTGCTGCATTCTTGTGCGGAATTGAACATGAAAAAACTTGTATTTTGATAACAAGAATATGATATCCAGTGTTTATATATGTCCAACTTGTCAGTACACACAATGTTTCACATTTGTGGTGTAAATACTATGGCCATTGCCTTGCCAGCAGATGGTTGCATCTTGAATTTCTTTGGCCTCCAGAACCCCGGCCCTACCCACTGACAACTCTGAGCTTTATTCTCTGAACTTAAGTCTCATCTACAGTCACCAGACACAAAAGAATTTTTCAACGTAATACGCTTCAGCGCTACATACTGATGCTCAGGTTGCCATTTACTCATCGACAAGGGATTTGGGGACCCAACAGGCTGTTAGCTTCCACATACCTAAATGATCATGTAAGATTGTTGAAACGATTCCATGTGAAATGCCAAATGCCTGTGCTATTTCTTCCACCTGAATTCACCTATCAGAGTATACCAGATCCCGAACTTTCTTACACATTTCTTCGTCAGTGGCATCCAGACCTGGCTTCATCTTCTAAAGACGTTCTACCGTGTTTGAATTCCCCTACCCAGAATTTAACCCGAGCATAAGATGGCGCAGAAGAACCTTAAACATCAGCTAACTTGCCGTGTATTCCCTTGCCAGTTTTACCATTTAAATACTCACTTTTACTTAATATTGACTCTAATGGCAGACTGACAACTACATTATATGACATGCGTGATGATTTCAACTTTGTTAGACTGTCATTTTTCATACTAACCTTGGCTACAGGTAATCCCGTATACCTTATTTCAACTTAGGGCTCACAGCAGGTATGAACGGTCAGCAGAGAATGCTTACTCCTCCATGGCACCTGATTCTACCTTCGCTTTGTCGGAGGTCTGTGTTGCCTTACACTCGAACTTGTATATGTCTTTGGGATTTATGATTACGATTAACACATTGTTAACTTCACCATTCGATATATAGTACCTTTAGCTGGTGACGTCTCAATATGAGTTAAAAATTCTTGACAGGACGTAAAAGAAACAAACAAGTACCAAATTACAGCACTGTGCTCAACTTTAGATGAAAAGCATGCCTTTGCACCATTAGCCATGTTTGACATTCAATATTTATTAAAGAATAATTAGATACCCAGGTATAAAACATGTATTGAAACAACGCATGGAAATCATGATCATCTCGGTTAACCGGAAATAAGTTAGACTGGTTACTTATTGACTCCTCTTCGTAAGATATGGAGAGGGAAAGTTCAAAATTTGGTGTCGTTATGAGAAAAACTAAGGAAGTAATGAATTTGTCAACTATTGAGGCAAAATGGGCTGTGAACTGTACATGTTAAGGTGTTTCTTCAAAAGGTGGCTGATGATACTTGTTATGTTATTCAGACCGTCTGTGTTCATATTAAACCATATAATATAATATGTAATGGATTTTAGAATCTCCCCCTCCCAAGATAAAAAAAAATCATAGAGATAATACGAAATCACAATATGATTCATATAGAAACAACCACCACACCATACTGGACAAAAAAAGTTAAGGATCATGATTTCAGAATTATTTTATTCATAACAAAACCAAGTAAATTATGTTAAATATATACTTAAAATGTTCAACGACAATCGAACAATACATTTTAAACCTGTTTTTACAAATCCATCAATACGTTAAGCAGCCAGAGCAACCATTGTCAGGTAACCCCCCCCCCCCCAAAAAAAAACCAGTTTGAAAATCAGTATGAGCAACAATAACAAATTTCATTACAAATGATTGAATCTTTATAAAGGCAATATCAATAGGGTGTATGTCCACCCTGAGCCTGTATAACGGCACGACAACGCCTCTGCATACTTCTGATGAGCCTGCGGAACGGAATTTGTGGCAACCTTGCCCATTCCTGCTGTAAAGCTAACGTAAGCTCCTGGCGGTTTGTCGGAAGTACAGGGCGTCTGGAAACAGCTTGCTGCAACATGCCCCAGGCATGTTCTATTGGATTTAAATCCAGGGAACAACTCGGCCAATCCATATGTTCAATTGTCTCTGTAGCAAGGTAGTCTGTCATTATACGTGCTCTGTGGGGACGAGCATTATCATCCATTAACACAAAGTCGTTGCCTATAGCTCCCACAAAAGGTCTCGCAATTGGATGCAGTATCTCGTCCCTGTAAATTGCACCGATAAGATTGCCTTTATCACGTGCAAGTCAGTACATCCACCAATACTGATTCCGGCCCAAATCATCACAGAGCCACCTCCAAAACGGTCATGCACAGCAATCAGTGTACCGCTCTCCACGCATGCGCCATACACTCGTCTGTGAAAAGAACAGGCGTCCAATGACGCAGTTGCCAGTTTATGTGATTTTGAGCCCAATTGAGTCGTGCTACACGATGTCTTCTCCTCAAAATGGGACGAACAGCAGGTCGATGAGCCCGAAGGTTAGCAGCATGAAGTCTCTGTCTGAGAGTTTGTGGTGTTGTGCGCACCCCACTTGCTGCATGAAAGTCAGTATTGAATTGGACAACACTCTGAAACCTGTGTCTACGAGCCATAAGTGTGACATATAGCGATCCTGGCGAGCGGTTGTGGACCTTGGACGACCTGATCTCGGTCTCTCATAAACATTACCTATCTGCCTAAAACGATTCCACAACCTTGAAATCACACTTTGGGACACATTAAATTGTCTAGAGACAGTTCTCTGGACTTGGCCAGCTTGAAGCATACCTACTGCCTGACCAGCTTCCAGAGCAGTTAAATGGCACCTCATGGCTTTTAATGTCAATAATTGTTCACCTAAGAGTCGATTAGAGCAATAAATACCCACAATAAAATGAAAATCACAATTTTTCAATTTCAATATACACGTTGGCACACTTTGATTTTTACCCCTTGCTTGTGTTTGGGCGAAAAAATCGTGCACTTATGACGTCAATATGAAACCAGGTAAATCTATTGTGCTAAGGACACATTGGAGAAACTATACATGTTAAAATTTGTCAAAATAATTATTTGGTTAATAAAAATTTTTTAGGTCAAAATTATGATCCTTAACTTTTTTTGTCCAGTATACATTTAAAATATTTGTTATGTTTGTATTGATAGAAAAATGTAATCTAATAGGTAAAATTAACTTTGTTGTAATGAAAAAGGGGATGATTCGACATTTTTCATTGGGGCCATGGACTATACAGTGCTTTAAAGTTGATTTGTTGAATTAATACCGTTTGAATAAGAACATAATTGTAAATATTACATCAATAGAGAGCAGTATATTTTAAACACTACTCAATTTGTATATAATATTACTGAACAATATTTTTGCCACACATTTAACAAAATGAAAACCAAATGTTGTGATAAACTTTCAATACAATTAAGGTGGCTTAGTACACTATGAAAGAGTATATCAGCATGAAATGATTTAATCCTGAAAGATATGGTACATCTCAAAAAGGTTAAAAAACAAAACCAAAAAAAAACCGCAATTTTGGAGAGAGAAAAAACATGATTTAAAAAAAAAAATTTCAATAACTACAAACACTTGAGATAAGCTAGTCAGTAACTCACTAACTTATTAACTGAGATATGTAGATTTACAAACAAGTCAGTTGATGCAAACATTTGAATTACCATCTTGTAATGTCATGAAATTTAGTAGTCTTGATGTAGTGAGCTACCCCACCGTAAAAAACAACCTAACACACACACATATATATATATATATATATATATATATATATATACCATACCAAATTTCATCCCATAACTGATTTGGACTTCTCTGTTTTAGCTCACCTGAGACGAAGGTGTTGTCATTGTCGGCGTAAACTTTTCTCATTTTCAACTTCTCCAGAACCGCTGGGCCAATTTCAATCAAACTTTGCAAAAAGCATCCATGGGTGAAGGGAGTTCAAATGAAGGGCAGTGCCCTTCTCCAACGGGAGATAATAGCAAAATTGTGAAGAAATACTGACAAATTTTGAAAATCTCTTTCTCCAGAACCAGCAGACCAAAGTCGATCAAACTTGGTACAAATCATCTTTAGGTGAAGGGGATTGAAGATTGTTCAAATGATGGGCCATGCCCTCTTCAAAGCATCTTCGCAAGCCAAGGGATTTTGGTCTACTCCGCGCCCAAACCTAGGCATATTACATCACGAAAACTGCGGCAACACCTAGCGAATGTTCTGAATTTGAACTTGATCATCTAGCCAATTGGGGATGGCTTTCTTGATACTATTTGTTATAAATGTAAACAAATATGTTGAAATCAACAAAAAAAGTCTTTGAAGTAAAATTAACGGCAGACCAATTACGCACTATAGAAAATATGAAACAGGGATGAGAATATCGCTAGCAACAGAACAGGGAACAGTTAATTTTGCATCTTGCATATTCGTACTGCAATCTATCTTCTCTAACCATTACACTGGAGAAGGATCTGACAGCATTGTGTTTAAGGTCATGTTATTTAACCTTTCACACTTGACCCATCAAATAGAGGCTATCGCAATTATGAAAGTTTTGCTGTAATATTGGAACATCCTATAAGGTATCACACCGGTAATTGTCCAATCAAAATAAACTTGATCAGTTGTAGTTCCATATATTTAAAATAACTTTTTTCATGCGTGATTTTTCTCATCTCTTCTTTTCTCTTATTTTTTGTACCCCTGATTAGGAAATTTTGTGTAATTTGTAGAAATAATCAATTGTTTACAGTGATGTTGTAGCTGAGGCTACTTCCTCAGGTGCACTTCGGCTGTTTACACGGTATCAGGACAACTCGCCTCCAACACTGCTAGAGACAACTCGCCCCCAATTCAGGAGAACTCGCCCCCAATATAGAGACAACTCGACCCAATTTTTGTTTTCATTTGATTTGCATTAAAAAAATTATTATTATATATATTTTGTATATTTTATATGCAAAAGTATGACCAATATTTACAATTGTAATGTGATAGGTTAAATTTTTTCCACGCATTTTTGCATCATAATTTTGTGTAAAGTAAATACAGTATATGTATAATGATTGATCATCCTTTCCATTCTTTCTAAAATATAATTGTATTATGAAATAAAGTGAATATGCATTATGAGTTTTTTTATTTATATTTATAAAATATACTTATGCAAATAAACGAACCTTTTATAAAAATTAAAATGTAAATAACAAAGTGTTTAAAAATCTTAATTATTTGATTGTAAAATTAACGTTCAAACGACGGCGTAAGGAAACTTATAATAATGATTGTTACTAATGAAACCCCCAAGGTCGCATATAATTTTGAAACTTCAAAGTGATCCCCAAGCTCGCGTATAATTTTGAAACTCCAACGTGATGACTAATTATGGCAGGCCAGCTCCGAACATTGCATATATTGATAAATGATTGGCATATCCAAGCTCTGACGCAGCTTGAAAGTGATGAAGAATTCAAGGAATATATTTTATGTTGCGTTCCCTGTCAAGGAAAACAACATAGGATATGCAACTCAGGTTAGTAAAAATATATTAAAAACGTGATATCAATCTTATCTTCTCAATTTTTTTAAAAATAATTTATTACTTTCATATTTACATATTTTGTTTAGAGAAAAATAAATGTTATGACAAAAATATATAAACGTATTTTAAAGGCAAAAATTGCAAATATTGATTAATTTGATACAAAACTCGTTTCTTTTTTAGGCATTTCACGTGAGGAGTATATCAGCGGATGAAAACCCAAGGACAATTCCAGTGTCTAGAGCCCACCATTCCCTACACCGAGGTCACCACCGCCAGCCACTTGCCATCACATCTCAACCCAGAGGCAGAGAATACACATATAGTTGAGGTGTCTATCAACATTCCCACTATCCGCCATACGAAGCCACACTATCTAGAGGAGGAGTCACTCAATGACTGCACCACAGGAACTCTCTACAAGAGAAGCTGTCATCACCTTCCACATCACAGAGAACACCACTCAACGAAGGAAGAGGAAACTTGTCTCCAGCGATGAATACTCCTACGTGGTGAAGAAGGAAAACAAGACGGATCCATCCTCTGGCGTTGCAGCGTAAGGAACAGCAAGACCTCCGGAATTCGCCAGTCAAATGTTCAACAATACCATAAGGACAGCCAACCGATGACGACAAGCTGATCGACGAGAGGAACCCAAAGACATGAACTTCGAGGTATGCTTAATTTTATCAAAAATTATCTTTATGAACTTCAAAACATTAAAGTGTGTAAAATTTGTTATCTTTAAAATATTTAAAAGATTCAATAGAAAATCCCATGTATCATATAAAAAAAAATAAAATGTATAATTTACAAAATTAATTTAAAAACATGTAAAATATGCATGTTTTTGTTTTAGATTAATTTGGAATTCCTGGAAAGCCACACTTCGTCGGATTTCTACAGAGGAGACGTCACCGTTGGAGATTATCGACACTTCATCTTCGCATCATAGCAACAACTGCAACACTTGCTTCAGCAAAGACGTGGTTCATCGATGGAACTTTCAAGGTTGTTTCCAAACATTTCTTGCTACTTTTATCGATACACTTCTTTGCTAGATCCTGAGACGACATGAAGTAGCTTCCCAGAGTATATATCCTAATGCCAAGGAAAAGGAAGAAGGACTACAAGCAGTTATAAGCACGGAAATAAGAAAATAGTAATTATTTTACTTTTTTCAGATATATTTTTATTTAATATCGCTATTGCTTTGCTTTCGGGTGTTTGCCAAGATTTTAGAGCTGCTGCCATCGCCCCCTGTCACAGAGCTGCTAGTTGCGGACTTCGAGGAGGGACTGTGGAGAGGATTGAAGTCTGTACTGCGTGGCGTCCGGATACACGGCTGTGCGTTCCATTGGGGACAACAGTGTGGAGTCATATTCAGGAGCTTGGATTACAGGCATCCTTATTTATATTATATTATAATAAATGATTTTAAAATGACGAACGATGCTGTAATATTTTTAAGGAATACAAGAACTAAATTTTAAGTTTGATTATGAAATATATATGGATACGTATGGAAATATGAATATTGATATCTATGAAAACAAATACAAACATAAATATATATTACAGATGGATTACAGTAAGCGGGATGGTGTGTTTAAGTTTGTGAGAAAGCTGCTCAACTTGCCGTTTTTGCCGGAGGAACAGATTCCAGTTGCATTCTATGCCCTGAAGTAGACCGTCATAAGCGACAGACTGCAACAGCTGACCAACTACATCAAGAGGACCTGGATCAACGGAGACATCTGGACACCATCATCGTGGACCATCTACCGAATGGCTGTGAGGACCAACAACGACGTCGAGGGATGGCACCAACGAGTCAACAGGATCCAGAGAGCCCTGATGTCCAGCCTGCCCTTCTACATGCTTGTCATTCTTCTTTTCAAGGAAACCGCCAGCATCCCGAACCAACTCAAGATGATCTGCGAGGGAAAACTCTGTAAACATCTCAAAATAGCATTGTTATTCCATGTGTAAATCCACTTTTTCACGGTTAATAAAAATAAAACTAAGAGCTAGTTTATGAAATATCAGTTAAATTTAGGGTAATTATCTTATTGCTGTTTTCATTTCCCATTGCGATGCATAATTACCAATAGATACAGTGGTATATAATGTAATTGAACAAAATCCGCGTTCAACACCATTCAATGCTTATTGTGTCACGGAACCACTTGACATTTGCTTAGTATTGATTCATCTACGTATTTTTCGGCAACGGATGTGTATGAGTGTAAAGAACGATAACAAATTATACTTTAACCATGCTAACTGCAATATTGTATACTGTAGACTTTTATACACGTTAATTAATTTTTATTTCATTCTTATTCAATACATCATCTGTAATTTCATTGCCTTTCTGTAATATGGTGTTACCAGTTTATTTTAGATGGCTTAACACGTACCGATATAAAATTATAATTACGTGGACATGGTAGAGTTTTTATCATCATATCATTCTTCAGTTGTATAAACAGTAAACACTCGTGTGGCACGTGCGTCCTAAAACAACACGCTACCATTAAATTGCCGTTTTGATTATGCAAGAAGGACGCAACAAACAAAGTGGTTGGGCACACATTTTAATCTCAATACGTAAAATGTCTAGGTTCCTGTGTCAATAAATGAAACAGCATTAATATTAGTATTATTTTATTTTTTCAGGATTTTCAAAACATAACAATGAATTATGAAAAAACAGTTTTGAACCTTCATGTCCCGTCGAGAATTGTTCACTCATATTAAGACGTCACCAGCTGTAGGTGAAGTACCACAAATTTAGACCTATGCTTAGCGCTCAGGGCCGTAGCAGTGAGGGTTCTTGAACGTGTCAGCGCCTACCGTGACACGGGACCTCCGCTTTTAAAGTCATATCCGAAAGACTCACTTCTAAATGCCAAGCGCTGGCGAAGGAGCAATTGCTATCTATTTTTACATCTTAGGTTTGACGCGGCCATGACATGAGTAGGGATCGAACTCACGACCTCCCGGTTACGAAGCGAACGCTCTAACCACTGAGCTACGGCGACTAAAAACTAAATACACAAAAGAAACATTTTGCTAACGTATTTTTGTAAATAGTTAAAATGAACTTTTTTTAAAAAAAAAACTTTGTCAATTTCTGCCATAATGAGAGATGTACATATACAAAAAAGAGAGCAAATTTCGAATAACAGATTATGCAAAGTATGCACTGTCAGTAGCATAAATAGCAAAATAAATAAATATGAATAATAAATCAATAAATTTTTTTTTTCAAAAATTTAACTAGAGACTACAAGTAAAGAACAATACATACATGTAGTTACTATTTAATTAACTTCTTTAGCGTGTTTATATTAGACAGAATGATGGCAATCTGCGTGTTCAGATAAGACAGAATGATGGTAATCTGCATAAAATACATTTGCTGCTGTTTGCAAAATGTTGTTTTCAAAGAATTTATGATTTTATTATTACTTTTAATTCAATAAAGATGCAGAAAAATTGGTTTTCTTTTCCGATTTTCATCTGGAAAGTTTGGCTACATTCTTTGATATTGACCTAGCTGCAGAACTGTAGTCTTATGGTTTTATAGTTTTGTCTTTGGCCATAACGCTACAGTTCCCGTAATGCAATTTATGGCGCAAGATAGTCATGGTTGGGGACCCATTTCTCCACTTTCCAGCATTGGTTAATCAAATACCTTTCATTCCCTAACTCTAGACATATTCTATTACCAACCTGTGTATTTTATCCACCTCCTAACCCTTTACAGCCGTCTCTGTAGACCAATAAACTCACTTGTTTTAAATTTTCTGCCATCCGACAGCCATGTTGACCTACTGACGAGATCTCACTAAATCGTCACATTCAAAGTATATAAATTGAGATTTTTTGCAGATTTTGAATGTTGCCCTAGCTTAATTGAAATGAGGTTTTCTTGGTTTACAGATATACATAATTTACTATTTACAGGTTAATGTACTGAAACAATAGAATTTATTGCATTCATCAAATTGTATCTTAACCGCCTGATACAGACTGTATGGATGTGTCTGATGAATCTTCGACCACCTTCTAACACGTACATTTTTCGTACGACCCGTCAAACCAACGGTATTTTGTCTTGAAAAACACATCGTACGGGCAACTATATTTTAATCTGGTACGAAAAAAACTGGAGCGACTTTACAAAACAGTACAAAAACAGGAGAGATAATTTATACTTCTAAAGGTCGCAGTAAAATACCCGGAGCGACTTATCAATACAATGTGAAACTAAGAGTAAGGCGATTTGTACTAGAAAAAGTCGCAGTAAAGTTACGGGTCACTGAACATAAAAAAATGTTAAAACATTTACTAAAAAATACAAGTTTTCAAGAAAAAATGTTTCAGCTGATATGTTTAATTAGTTGTTACATAAAATCTCAACAAATCTTAAGAACGGAACTGCAGCAAGTAAAGAGAAATCAAGTTAAATCGTCGGAGATGGAGCTGCAATGTCATAGCGCTAACACACTCCCGGAAGCAATCATTTCTAAGGTATGTTCCTTTCAGGTATCACACGGTTAATTATTTTCAATATATGTTTCTATGTAGGAAAAAATTCTTTAAAACCATTTTATTAAATTCGTGTCAAATAATTCAGCAAGGAATGTTACATGTTAGGCCTACATGTCTCGTCTGTCGATATTAGAAAAAAATGACACCCAAAACGGAATTCTTTCCTTTTGGGGGGGGGGGGGGGGGGGGGGGGAGCAAAAACATGACTGCCATCACGTGTTCTCCATGTGCTTGTAAGCAACCTGTGGGCGCCCCCAGGAAGTCGTCTTGTCTTGTTAGCCTTTGTAAACAAATGCTTATTTCTACAAATTACATAAAATGTCCTAATCAGGGGTACAAAATTTAAGGGAAACAAGTACGGGGAAATGAAAAAAAAAAATGCGCACGGAAAAAAATATACCTTTAAAGGTCATAGGAGACAATATTTGGAAGAAATTTTGTTATGCCCGAAAATAAATTTCTTTTTTATCACTGAAGACGTATCATAATTGTTTTACACATATCTGCATGGTAACTGACTCTATTATCCGTCAAATGTTGCCTTGCTCTAAACGTATCGTGAAAGTATGATGACTTATCTCCCTTTGTTGATGACGTCAAAAGAGACCACTTTAGACGCAATACGGATTATTTACACTGACGACACAGCAAGAAAGAAGCAGGAATTAGATCTCAAAATGGTTCAATGCGTTGCGTTTAATTGTAATATTCGGAGTCAAAGGGCAGTATCGATGTATTTGTTCCAAAAGATCCAAAGTTCAGGAGGATTTGGGTGCGAAATCTTCGCCGAGACGGATTCTCAGTCACGGAACATTCGAAGTTGTGCGCCCGCCATTTTACTGCTGACCAGTTCAAGATACACCCTGCCTTGGCCAAAAAATGCGGATACAAGAAGCTTGATCTTCGCCCCGATGCCATTCCGACTTTATTCGACCTTCCAAACGAGAAAGTTGAAAAAAAAAACAGAGGACGTCTACAGCCTACTTCAAGCGAAGGACGATAGAGGTAATTAAAGTACAGTCATTGGACAAAAGTATTCGTCGCTGACGTCAAAATTTCTCTGGTGTTGTAAACTCGTCACGGCTATTTTTGTATTGCGCTATTTATAGAAAGCATGTCGGGTTCAGAAATTCTTCCCATGAATACGTCATAGTTTTTAGATTACGTCATTGTTTACAATAACGTTGTCGACACACGTGTAAATGAATTAAATGAAAAAAAACAAATCAATATAGTACGTTACTATATGTGCCTTTCTATAAAAGTATAAAATTAATTTCAAAATATTTAACATGCAAATATATCGCGAGAATAGTAAAAACAAAACTGACACGCCCCCATACGCTTTTTTTCATCAAACTATGTACAGGACTTCGGCACTATATATGAGCTATGAAAAAGTTATCATAAATATGTAGCTAATTTATATTGTGAATGGATTTGTAAACACAGTTTACAACATAAGTTTTCGCCACAAATTATCATAGGCCTACATTGAATATGTCAGCCTCACTCCATCCCCAATATAAATATTTAATTGATTTCCTTATCAAATCAATTAATCAATAGCGGTCCTATTGAATTTGTAAAAATTTGTATATTAATGATATTATACAAATATTTTTTTTAAAGGAACTTGGCAATATTGTATATGTATTATCATTAAAAAATATATAATATTTATAATTAGGCTCTAGGAAGAATTGATGATGGGGCAGATGAAGGGGATGACTCTGATGGCGGAAATGAAGCTGATGGCAATTTGGTACACAACAGTGAAACCGGTGCAATTGCATGCAACCTGGAGTTTTCCACTGATTTGGTATGATATCAATCAAAATATCTATAGTTTTCAACTATTTGTTTTATAATATCAATTCATTTCGTGCCCTTAAATGGATAATTTTTTTTTTTCATTTAAAAAAATAAATCATATTTAAAAAAAAGTTCAACACATTTTGATTTAGTTTTTTATGTAACAGATTTCTGAAGCAATGGGAAAAAGTCATTTCAATGCCTTTACCCAGACTTCACTCCAGAGCACTCCAAAACCCCCGAAGCATGCGACTGTCCAGCAGCACGTCACACGTTTTAATAATCTACGTTAATAGGTCTGTTAATTATTCATTAAAAGTATTTTTACATGTATACTGTCCAATATCCTCTCACAACATGTTGTTATCAGCTTATGAATGATGTCACCAAAAAACATACCAGTATTTTCTAATCATACTTCTGACATTATCTTGATCATAAACATGCCCATAGATCATACATGTATATAATTTAAGATACAATGTCCATAAACATTGTATAAAATTTGAACGATCAAGAAAACTACAAAATAATTTTGTATAAAGTTAGATTAGTTTTATTTTTTCATTATTTTAATGTTCTTCTCCAGGGTAGCGAAACCCACAGTACTGCTGGCTGGGAAACTTGTTCCTGATAGCTGTCACAACACAGGCTGGAAGGATCCTCCTGTTGCGTCGTCCGAGGCGCCTCCAAATAAACCTCACGAACCGTCGATAGGCAATGTGTCTATAAAGCCTGAAACATGAATGCAACTTTCAAATTTATGCTATGTTTAAATAAACTACTGGGCTGTTATTTCCCTGTAAAATTTGTTTAACAAATTTGTTTTGTTTTGTGTTGATATTTTTACAATTTATCCATTATTAAAGAACTTACTCATGGACTGGTTCTTCATCCCCTAGAGGCCCATTGTCTTGAATGTACTCGTAGTACGAGAGTTCCAAAACGTGATGGTTTAAGCAATTAACAATAAAACTTTCATGCTCAGTGATGCACTTCAAATTTCCCTGCTGGACCTTCCTAGCTACTTCTGGTATCCCCAAGCAGCATCTACATTCTCTGGCTGTATCCATACAGTTGTTACAGTTGCACCTTTAACAACCAACAGATCAATAAAAATACAATCAAAATTGGAAAACGTTAAAATTATATGGTTTACTTTAACATCTTTTAAGGACAGAGCTTTCTGTAAGATTGCCTACTTAACTCATGTATAGAGATTATATTATATAAGTTGGTTTACAAATTGTGTATCGGGTATACTTTGAAATATGATTACTTATTGCATTTTGCAGAGGAAATTCCGACCAGCTCAATACATGATTTTAATTGAGAACTGCGTGAATAAATGATGAAATCGGCTAAGGAAATCATGAGTAAATTTATTAAATGTGTGTTTATACGTCACAAAATTGTGAAATCAAGAACGATAATCGGGGAACGATTTTTTCTTACCTATGACTTTCGGCCTTTAATTTTATATGAAAATGGACGAGAAAAAAATGTCTCATATTTTTTATGAAATGTATATGATATAAAGCTTATATTTTCTAAAGAAAAACCTACTGTTAAAATCCGTCTCCTATGACCTTTAAAATGTAGGGAACTAGAATTTCTAAATTTATTTCGATCGGTGTGATACCGTCATATACACAAAGATGGTCATTCTCTCACCAGAGGGCGCGTTACGCAAACTTCATTTGTGAGAGTAGCGCACGGAACTCTGGGTAGAGAATGAAAGACGGTTTGAGTTTATTTACAATCGGAACATCACTTGGCTTTTTTCAGAGATAAAACCTTGGACGTAATAGGTAGCCATTTACGGACTATTTTTAGGTCACATTGCTATGTACAACTAAGACACATGATCGTAACATGCCGACAGAATGGAAAAAATGTACATATTTAGATAAGAAGCGGGTTTATTGAAAATAGTGGGAACAAGAGTTGCTTCAGAAAAAACTGAAAGATGCAATCGGGGATTTTTCGCTGTCGGGGAGAGATAGAATATGTGTGCCAAGTTACAACAATTTAATTAAAATTAGATCCGTTGGACCAACGCTACAGAAGGCGATATACGTGAGCGGATCAAAGGATCTAATTTTAATTAGATTGAGTCCGATTGGACTATATATAACTTCCATCCACAACATAAACAACAAAGAAAAGTATTCCAAGAAAAGATCAAAAATAGATGTTTTTTTTATGAAATATATTTATATCATTCATCTTTGTTGGATGTTGATAGGGGTTTTGTTGTTTTCATTCTTACTACAGGGAAACCATTTTTATATCTTTAATTTGCTTTATTTAACTGTTCTAATTTTTGCCTAATGAAATTTTTTTTTTTCGCGCTAGTAAATTTAAATTCAACTAGTCCGACCGGACTTTACTTGGGTAGGCCTTATTGAGAGAAAAAATTGCCCCTCTCCAGTCAGGATCAGTCGCCCACATTTATACCTAACACTGCCTCCAACACCCCTACACCAAATCCATGCTAGTAGTATAGTGATGTACAAAACCTTTGCTGCGATTCTCCTGAAGTAAACCAAGTCCACACCCAGTCCGTTGATATTCACTACCCTGTCTCTCATAACGGATACTAATACTGCTATTGGAGATACTATCATAACTATGCATGGACTTCTGCTGTTAGTAGGTACCTAGGGTTGATAAGAAATAATAAAGATTGTTCCCTGCGATGTGTGGAATATTTTACGTTTTCTTTTAAATTTTGGAATGTGAAGTTTTGTTGAAATTATGAATAATTTGACTGGAAATCTAAGTACGTTGTGTATGTACTAAAAACGATTGCTACATTTGTATGTCTCTCTTTAAAATTTGTTTAATCCAACCGACATTTGGTCGCAGGGGAGAGTAGATTTCGTGTCGCATAGAGTCAATATTTTACACCAAGCCTTAGTTGATCCATTAATCAAAATTAATTGCTACGGAAGGAATTTTAACATCACTATGTTCTTTATTCCTGTAACTTGAAATCACTGTTTGCTGATTTGTGTTACTCCCTGTCACAACAGTTGCTGGATACGTGTGAGATCTTGGAGCACATTTCTACTTTATGTAGATCAATACGTATAGATGTTGCAAACGCCAAACTGTGCCGAGTATAACCTTGGCAGTTTCATTTTCCACTTTGAAATGAAAATTATTGCACAACCTTTTCTCTAAATATCAAACTATCCCATTACTTCTCTCTGTAATCATAACACATTGTCTTTCTCATCTAGTCTTAATTGGCCTTTACTAAAAAGTCCGAAACTGGGTGAAGAAGATTTATCATCCAGTCGTATATGTGTAAAATATCTCATTTTATTCATTGTGCTCCCACTCCCATGTGAATGTCATCAGTATCTCTGTATATTAAGTTTCACTATCTCTTTCATCTAATTCCAGGAATATTTTCTTTAAAAAATGTAAAAAGTGACCGTACCGGAAGTCGTTGAACTGTCATTTTAACTCATAAGTCACTGATATCTAATAAACTGCATGAAATCGACAGGTTTTATTGTTTCAATGTCAACTCAATAAATGACCCTGAAAAGTCAGACCTGGATTTTGACTTCAAAGAAGTCTCGGAAGATGCATTGCCATAACGACTGGATCCTTAAATCGCTAAATTGGGGGGAAAAAAAAAAAAAAGGTTCAAACGCAGGGTTTTTTTTGTTTTTTTTTTTTTTTGTTTTTGGTTTTTTTTTGTGTTTGTTTGTTGGTTTGTTGTTTTTTTTTGTTATTAGAAAAATGTTTTCATTCCCCCTAAAGGTAATTCTGTGGCGTTTGAGGTCTACAACTCCCATTCTTGAACGAAAAAGTATCATTTTAAGGTCGCACGCTCCCCTTTTGAAAAAAAATCCTTAATATATACTCAGTACTGTGTTATTCTATTATACCAGTATTCTATTCTACTGAAGGATTGAAATTGCACATCTTGCACAAATCTTTACACAAATAAAGGATCATTCAAAATTACTACAAAAGCCAAATAGGATCATTTGATAGACAAACGAATATTAATAAATAAAAAATTATCAAATAAAAAACGAAATTAAGAACAATTTGTGTGTGTCAGTAGAGCTTGACAAGGAAGGAAACACGGTTCCTAATTTTTGTTTAATTTACGGCAATTTCATTATCGCCAATGGAGATTTACAGAAATTTAACTGACATTACAAAACATTGCTACACGTTTATCTTCAATGTTCGCTGAACGTTCCAGACATCGTGTATCAAATTACAGAACTTCTCCAAAATTAGTTCAACACTAGCCCCCATGAATGGACGAATCCAGTAAAAAATATATCACTTCCATCAGCCACGTACATGTACCTCAGCAATCATTTGACTCTACACTAATTGTTTCGGCGATGTGATCCGAAGATTAGCGGCAGGCAAATCCGCCTCATCAGGAGTTTTTTAGTCGAGGGAGTTCTAAGTTTTAAGAATTTGTACCCAATCCTTTTTTCCTTCATATCTTGACAATAAAATATGTTCACTTCAGGAGTAACTTATGCATTTTGGTTATTTTATAATACAGGATGTAAGCATATCCCTGAAATTTTTATTGGGTTGGTATAGACATGATAGAGAGAAAACGTCTTTGTCTCTCTGGAGGATGTGCCAGTATTTTAAAACTTTTTGCTTTATGGGTTGTATTTGGTGATGTAAACAAGGTGAATACCCTGTATTTTTGCTTTTATTTACATCTGATATCAGGGTGGCTCGATCGTAGTTTCAAGTTCCACTTGATTTCATTATCACTATAGGCTTTGTTTTGAAATCTTTAAAAATTTCTTGAAGTACATCTTCATCACTTGTGCTTCTGATATGGCGAATGGTTTCACGTTTAATATATCCCTTAAAAACTGAAGGATTATGTGCACCTTTTCGTTCAAAATATTGAAACGTGTTTGTAGGTTTGATGTATTTTAAAATCAAAAATGCGCCTCAAAACACTTTCCTTTATACACCATAATGTCCAAGAAATGCACTTCATTCACGGATATTACATATGTGAATTTAAGTAGCTGATGAGATGCTTTAGTGAATTAATCATGGATTTCTTTTTCTTCACCATAAAACACTATAAAGTCCTCGTCACGATTACGCCCGTGCTACGTTATGCATACTTAAAAAATTGTATATAATTTCCTTAGTTATCTGATGTAGACGGATATCGCATATAGATGGGGAGTATTTAGATCCCATGTTATGGGATTTAAAAATTGCTTAAAAATCGTAAAATGACAATTTTCCCAGAGCTTTCTCTAATTTTGTTGCATAGGTGAATGTATAAACTTTGCAAATATAACACATTTCTAAAGTTGAAAATTCTCATTTAAATGCAAAAACTAATAGTTTTGGAAGGCCCTTTTTTAACAACATTGAGACTTCCTCTTTCGGTCTTCGGACATATGCGCACGGAGGGTAAACAATCCAGTGAGAGGAAGCGTACAATTGTTAAACCCAGAATTTTGACAGATTATGCGGGGAAAAAAAGGTTAAAATAGAACGAGATACAACACATACGCACACTAGAATTTACGTCGGGAATATCACTATGACCCTCTAGCTACGAGCCACAGACAAAGGGCTTTAAAAGTAAGTGCTATATTTATCAAAACACGTGGCGTGCTTTAAAAAAACATTATTTGGTTATAGGGACCTGAAAGGTTTGCTGTTATAATAATGATTTATGATTACTTAATTATAAGAAGCAGGAAATAATCCCATACTCGAGAAGCGAGTATGGACCCCTTTAAAGGGTATTTAAATAAGTGTGTTGTCATACTGAATCACGTGATGTAAAATGTCCGAGTCAGAATGAAGAAACCATTGAATTCCGGATGATCTTAAAAGCGCAGTTGAGAGCAAATTAATGTATTCCTACTGTTCAAAATTGTCAGTATTGTTATGATTTTTAGTATTTTATCGATAAGTGTTTTAAAAAGCACAAGATTAAGATGTGCAAAATGAGCTGTAGTGCCTCTTTAAACATTTAACAAGTAACCTGCTCAGTTCTGAAAGAAATATACATTTTATGACATGACCTACATCACAAGAGCTCCATAATTCATGATAATGCTCCATCACATATCATCTGAGCTTGTGAAAGAATATTTGAAGTCGGAGAAGGTTACCGTCTTGCCACACGAACCATACTGTCCCGTTCTCTTTATTGCAATCACTTTTCTCGTGTGCGGCGAATTTTGTGGTTGCTTTTTTCCAGTTTTTAAAACCACTTAATATGAAAGCTTTTTCTTTCTTGTGACAACTGAGATTCTTCTGATGAAATGATTTTATGCAAGGAAAACAGAATACAACATCTTTGATTTCTACATAATGTAACCAAGACCACCGATCAAACCAGGAGGGATTGAAAGATCTCATCTTTTTACCAAACCTTTTTATTGGAAGGAAAATATTCCGGGGCTGATTTGGGGTACTACCGATCTCTGGTGTATGCCATTTTTCATGTACAACCTGGGCCTTTTTAACTGGCATTTCTGAGAGATCATCTTCTGAAGACGAAGAAGAATCAATGAAGGAAGCAACCTTACCATGTTTGTCTGTTTCTTTGTTTGCAGTTTCCCCCAATTTACCTATTTCAATAGACTCCTCATTTTTGTTAGACTCCAAGAGTGGGGAAGGACTATCTTGTGATTGTTTTGGTTCAAATGAGCGATGAGGTTCAGAATCCTCAAAGGATAACCCCGAACGCTTTGAAAGAGGTTCCTCATGCTTATAAAAACAGGCAACAAAATGATTAGGTGTCCAACCATCTATTTTTGTAGCAATTGTATGAGTCCACATGATGTGGATAGCATCCTGATATTCTTTAGCATCAGCACGGTCAAGAGGAACAATAAGCTGATTATGATCTTGTCTGTTTACACTTGGGTTTTGCACCTCGGGGGAAAATCGACATGATTGGTTTCTGCAAAATGTTAGAAGCTACGGACATATGTAAAAGGCTTGGATAATAACCGTTCTGGGTTGTTTTTATTGTTTCCTTTTGTTTTTATTGTTTCCTTTTGAAACAGGGGCCTCCGTGGCCGAGTGGTTAGAGCATCGCGCTCAAAACCACAAGGCCCCTCACCTCTAGTCGGCGCGGATTCGAATCTCGCTCGAGCCGGTATATGTGAGAAAGTTTGCCAGTTTACTTTCGGAAGGTCGGTGGTCTCTTCCCAGGTTCTCTCCTCCACCAATAAAAACTGGACGCCACTAAATAACTGAAAAATTGTTGAGTGTGGCGGAAAACAACAATCAATCAATTCTTTTGTAACGAAGCAATCAAATCACCAGTAATTAAACAATTTTCTGACAGGGAACTTTCAAAGACATATTGAAGTGAACTTTTGTTTGTGGACATGGTCACAAGCGTGTTTTCATTCATGTAGCGCTTCAGGTTTGAAACAAGTTCAAACACAATTCGTACCCTCATTTCCTTAGAATTGTCCTCATGTCCACACACAAAAAAGAGAGAGTTCTGAATAAACAATTCCCATCACCATATATCTGAATTGGGATAAGCTCAGAATGAGCATCATTTGGATAACAGCATCTTTTCGAATATTCGAAGTTGGGATATTAGGTATGCTTATTGAAAGAGGATATTTTTAAAACTTTGCCCTTTGAGTCTAACAAGAAAACTCAGTGCTTCCCATCCCTTTTTTCTTCATTCCTTGCTTCTTCGTGCACGTTTTCGAAAAATGCCTTTCTCTCGTCCGTCTGGGCATACATTGTGAAATATAATCAAAATTAAAACTGTGCGGAAGGTTGATCTTACACTGATACGATAGTGTCTACTCTTGGACCAAGAATGAAACAGGTCTTGACAGCCTGAGACTTTACAAGCTTTGAAAAAGTTGTTACACGTCATGACCTACGTCACATTGGGGTTGTTACATCACTGATAAATAGTACTTCACACATTGACGGGTTTACCTCTACCATAAAAACTCTGATGATAAAAAAGTCAACAATTCATATTAGCTTTACAAAAAGATTTTAAATATACTCTGCAAAAAAAGAAACGCATAGCCCTTTTGAAATTTCAAAAATGCAAATTATGTATTTTACCAGGTAAACTGAAATGGTCAATTGAGTAATTGATTTTTTACATGTAAGTATGAAACTTTAAAGGTCTGTTCATTTGATTTGGCTCTCTGCCAAATTAGCTCGGCGACTCTCTAAAATTGCACATCACCTCTATCGCCATGGAATTTGGCTTACGTTTTTCACGAGAACTTTGTGCTTAATTCAACCACTACATTAAAGCGTATAAAAGGACGAAGTTTGAAGCTTGAATTCATCATAACGTTAAAATGCTGCCATGCCAAGGTTGGACCCTGCTACTCGAAATATCGTCATTGGCCGTTTCCAGGCCGGAGTATCCCAAAGTGAGATTGCACGAACTGAAAACGTAAATCAGAGCACAATTTCTCGGCTGTGGAACAGATTCCAGCAGACTGGCTCTACTAATGACCGACCGAGGAGTGGGCGACCTCGCATTACGACTCCTGGACAAGATCGCTACATCCGGGTCTTTCATCTACGGAATCGAACCGTTGCTGCAACAGCTACTGCAGTCGGAATACCTGGATTGAGAAGAATCAGCTCGCAGACAGTCCGCAACCGACTTCGACAATATGGCATTAGACCCAGAAGACCGTATTTTGGAGCAGTTTTGACACCGTTACACAGACGAGAAAGAGTCCGATGGTGCAACAGATTGAGGGGCTGGACATTCCGCAACTGGAGTAGAATCTGGTTCAGCGACGAGTCACGTTTTCTGCTACAGAAACGTGATGGAAGAATCCGTGTATACCGGCGCAGGAATGAACGTTTCTCTTCCTCGTGTGTCCAAGAAGTGGATAGCTTCGGTGGAGGTAGCGTCATGATGTGGGCGGCGATCTCTAATGACCGTAAAACAGAACTGGTACATGTCCCGGGCAATTTGACGGCTCAAAGGTACAGAGACGAAATTCTCCAACCTCACCTTATGCGCGTAATTGACCGACAGAGGGAGTTATTCCAACATGACAATGCTAGGCCTCACACAGCCCGCTTAACAATTGACTACCTTCAGCAGAACAACATTAATGTGCTACCATGGCCTTCCAAATCACCGGATTTGAATCCGATTGAACACTTATGGGACCAACTGGATAAACGTGTGCGCCTGCGCCAACCTCCGCCTCAGACCCTCGATCAGCTCCGTCAAATGTTACAACAGGAATGGCGAACAATTCCACGCAATAACGTAAGAACATTGATTGACTCTATGCCAAGGAGATGCAGAACTGTGTTGGCAGCTGGAGGTGGTCATACACGGTACTAACTTAAACGTGACAGGAAGTGTTCTTAACTGTGATGATCTGACTTTTTTTTCACCAATATCTAAGGTTTGGACTGTAATTTTTTTCAATTGAAACAATTCTAGTGAATATCTACATTTTTTATTGTAAAATCATAATCCAAAATACATCTACTAAAATCTTTAAAAATCCATTATGCGTTTCTTTTTTTTGCAGAGTATATATACAAACGTTGAACTGATATTAGGGCAGTTGGGCATAGTCATTTTTGTATCAAGACGAAGTTTCTATGAACAAGCTATCTAATGAACGTTTGTCAAGGTCACACATATTAGATACCTTTTGATCAGTCGTCCCTTGCGAGATTGCTTTTCACTCGTACGAGTCGTTAACAAATACCGGTAAAGGACTTTAAACGACATTTGAACAGTGAGGGTACTTTACCGTGCCAATGCCTTTCGCGACACAACTTAAGGTCATATCCGAAGTATCCTTGACTTTCACTCCTAGTGCCGGGCACTTGGCAAAGGAACAGAGAACGAGAACCAAACCATTACCTCATGATTACGACCTTTTGGATGATGCCCTAAGAAATGTTAAGGCATTAAGTGCTTTTCATAATATTTTTTTATTGTTTAAGCTAAAGGACAGTCACATTGACTGACTCTGAGTCTCATTGAATTAAATGAACTTTCTGATTAAAAATGATTATATTCATATACACTATATGTGTATTTTACTATATGAATTTTTTTTGTGGAAAAATATTGCCCCCCCCCCCCCCCCCACCCCGGTTCCCACGACCATGTATATATATAAGCGTGAGGATTCCTTGTTTGTGAAGAACGGATATTGAAATTTACTTGCAGCGGAATAAAATAAACAATACGCACAATAAATGAAATGAGTGTTTTATGTTCGCTTTATTTTCACTGATAGACCTTTTAGAAATATTATTTTATTGTTATTTCAATTTTCAAAATGCATAGGTGAAATACATCTCCTTATAGAATTACTGTGGTCCAATATCCCTAAAGATAGCAAATCAATGTAGGGAAAAGAGTACCAATTCATTTCCCATAGACCTCAATACTAACATTTGGTCCTCTAATTAACGAAATTAATTTTAGATAAATAACCACCAAGATTTCATAGTTCATTCCATGTGCTAATAAAAAACGACAAAAATATATAGGGTCCCATTGCTTTTATAGGTCATATTTGTACTTTTTTACAACACATAGCAATCTGCAGTAAATTACACCTTTCATTTCAAACACACCCCTGCCATGGCAATTTCCTCGGCCATTTCTCGATTTTGTCCGATAATTTTTCATCCTGAAAATTCATTTAAACTCCTATATTATTTCTCTCAATTTCAAATAATTTCACTCTTGATATTAGCCAATCACGCCACACCTAAACATTTATACCTCCGCTCAATCTTGAGTAAACTGCGTTCGGGTTACGCATCCGGGGTTTGGTACTCTCATTCTTGTAAGCGATTCCGCAATCGTGGTTAATGTTCTACAATAGAATTTTCCGTGATGATAAACACTCAAGTGATCTGGATTGTCCTAACGTTTGTTGAATTGCTTACGCGAATATCGAGCCCAATCCAAGTTTTAGGAGATTGCTTGTCACAGTATGCGTAGCACGATAAAGATCCGTCCCTGCTGTAATCACCAAGCATAGACCTGAAGTTTGCAGCTATTCAATGACAATAGCGACGTCTCATATAAGTGAAAGATTCTTGAGCGGGACATTAAACAATATACAACCCATCCATTGTCAGTCGTCACACTTTTATCAATTATCATGTACATGGTTTATGATTTATACTCTCTCTCTCTCTCTCTCTCTCGCCTGGGTCTATTGTAGCCAGACCCCCCCCCCCCCCCTCCCCAGGTCACGTTCGCTCCTCAACATGAATGCACTAAATCATATTAGTGGGGCAGCATACCTAACCTATTGTGCATTTTGTGATAAAAGCACCAAATTTGGCACACTTGTAGAAAGGCGTATTATGAAGAGATTTGGATATTTGGCCACCTCAGATCTAGCCTCTGAAGGCCGTGGCAGCCATTTTCCAATATGGAGGCCAAGATATTGGAGCAATGTTTATAACTGGATCACTGGAAGGCTTTTATGAGTCAAATAAAGTCGGCAAATGTTAAATGCAAGCATGTATTTAAATACTTAAGAAATACTAAAATCCACATATTATATTTTAATGACACATATACATCATACAATCAAACAGTCTAAATTAAATGTAGAAATGCCTGTTTCCATCACTACACAACAAAATAATTCAAATCAGTTTGTTTATCATATTACTGTCCATTCTCAGTTCTGGGTGCACTCTCCCTCACACAGGCACAGAGCAGTGCATTCAAGTGCAGCCTTTTTGCACTTGCAACGCTTTACACAACCCTTCTTGCATTTACATGACAGTAGTTCGTGGCAGCTTTGGGCTGCTTGTGGTAACCTTGTCCAGTGGGGTTCATACAGCCCCTCCTTACTTTTGGTCCACCCCCAGCTGGTTGCCGGAGGCAGTTCTGGTGCAGGAAGCAACACCTGACCCCATACATGACCTCCTTGGTAGACTGCCCTTTTAATATGCTCTTCTAGAGCTGCTTTGGTCGGAGGAATCAACTCTACATTGCTCTTCCTTGCGAAAAGTTTCTTGCGTGCAACAACTCCAATTCCAACACAATTGACCAGTACTGGAACTGGGGACATTCCTCTCTTCTTATTTCCATCATTATCTTCTTTCTTGCAAATATGGTCATAGGCTCGATGTTGGAGGATGTGCAGTGCAACAGCGGTAACCTGATGAGCTCTCCTTGTGCGGGTGACATGGGATGCCCACAAAAAAGACTCGGCTGTTCCAGGTGTGGTAATGTTGGCTTGCACCAGTGCCTGCACCCACCCACTCCCATCTAGCCACTCTCCTAGTGTTTTCAGGACAGCCATTTCGATATTACGACCCCCAAACATCACAACAACCTTATCTTCACCATATTTCTCTGGCCACTTCCACTAAATTTGCTTTGCCAAGGCAAATAGTGGCTGATCAAAGGTGTCCACCGGTGTCTGTCCTGGATTCAGATGTTCAACAGCATTCTTCACGACATCTATGGAGTGGCGGATCATGGCCACTGTGTGGGCACTATCGTAGAACAAGGGAAGCAGGGCTGTGGGGCAGATGGGTAGAACCTCTGGTGGCTGGCGGTTGGCATGAAAAGCGGCCCACGATATGTTATCTCCTCCCTCAGTATTGTTGTCTAGGACCTGCTTTGCATTGTGTAGCCAGAGGTATTCTTCCTCAATATGCTCTTTGGCCACTCTGACAAGTGACTTCACCCTAGCAGCAGGGATAGGCACATTCTTGACACTGCTGGTTACAGGAGGCACGTCTGTGTAGTACTGAGGCAGTTGGCGAATAAACGTGCTTGCATCCCCAGATTCTCCAGTGATGACTGTGGTTCGATCCACACCTTCACCCATGAAGCTGGGGTGTTGGATCAATGAAATACCCGTGCCATGGAAGGAAGATTTTGCTGTTGTTGAACTCGGGTTATGATCTATGTTGTCTACTGCAGCAGTAGTGAACACTTTTCTACGCATCTTGGGAGGGCAGATCACTTTCTCCAGGTGAAACTGCTGGCATACACTGTTCCCCATCTGTGCTGTGAGGCGGAGGACACGATCATACGAGATGCACATACCAAGGTGTGACAGTCTATCTACTAGTTCCTTCTTGCGCGTGTGGGCATGCAACAGCAACCCAACATATATGGGAACTGGTGTTTCTTGCGCAGGGTTGTGCCTTACAGTGTAGGATGCTGAGGTTCTTTGCATACGCTTATGTTTTACACTGTTGAACTTCAACATTTGAGCAATGGTAACTGCTGCAGTGCTTGTGTCTGCCATTTGGTCCTTGATACTGGGTCCCTCTAAGATCATGCTCACCAAACCAAGCAGCAATGGTGGCACAGAGTCTTTCTGGCATCCTTCAGGAAACCCAATGAAAGGCTTGGCTGCTCCAAACATGTGGCGACGCACGACTTTTGCGGCACGAGCAAGATGGATAGCATCAATGTCACTGTCTACTTCACATGCTTTAGCGATAGCATCACCAACGTCTTCTCGAAATGCCAGCAGGATATCTCTTCCCTTGCTGTGTGATTCCATGTCAGGGAACTGGGCAAGGAGTCTCTGCTTGAGACGTGTGGAATGTACCCTGGTGTTGCTCCTGACGCCTAGATTTCCATTCTTGACTGGTAGAGTTCAGCAAGTTCTGCTAACTTGAACACTGGAGCCGTCTCTTCATCCTGTCTGGTCTCTTCAATAAAGAGCACAAATTCAGCAAAAGCTACTCTTGACAGCTCTTTCTCTGCTTCAGTTTCGCCTGGTGATTTAGAAGATTGGGCCGCCCTGGCACGATTATATAACCCCGACAAGCATTTGGCGTGGTACTTTGCTTCAAGGGCCACCATGTCGCCAGCACTGAGTCTGCCAAGAAGAGCACTGTCTTCAAGGAGAGCTGCACTGTCTCTCACGTGCCTGTCCATTGTGAAGGTCGTTGCTTCATGAAGCCGTTCTGAGCCTGCAGGTTGTTCACAGAAACACGACGGGGGCTTTGGCTTATCTGTGTTTGATGAGTGAGACCTGGTGCGTTTGTATGCAACAGCATTATGGCTATCATCAGCAGTTACACGCATTCGCTTTTCGGATCTCTGTAATTTTGTCCTGTTGTATTTTATTCGACAGTTTTGTGGTATCCAGCACTGTTCGCAACCATAGCTGCTTCAATTCCGTGACCTTCGTCAAGCCTGTCTAACTGAAGCGTGTGTGGAAGCTCCTTCAGTTCATTGAATTTGATCAAGTTTTCTGCCAGTGAACTGTAGCCTCTGTCGACATCTGTTCGCTTTGACTAAGATGGACGAGTCAGTGTCTCTTTCGTGTCCTCTTGACAGATGATACAAAGGTTCCAGTTCGTTGTAGGTAGATGTGAAGATGTTGAGACAGGTCGCTCTGGTCAACTAACTTGAAGCTCTTGGACATGGCTACTATTAAGCAATGACCACCATCATCAAACTGCTATGACAAATAAAATATCACCAATACCACTATTTCATTCTACAATGAACAGGTACTATCAAAATCGATATTTACAGTCAGCTCTAGCACTTTATCGATATTTAAAACAGTAGACTGTTCTGGGAATAGACTTATTAGCCAATTAATACTACAAAATATATTGTGATTATGGTTATTTGACTCTCCTCCACCGGTAATGATCCGGGTTAGAATAGGTCCTTAGTACCCCTTGCTTGTCGTAAGAGGCGACTAAGTGGGGCGGTCCTTCGGATGAGACCGAAAAAACCGAGGTCCCGTGTCACAGCAGGTGTGGCACGATAAATATCGCTCCCTGCTCAGAGGCCATGAGTGCCGAGCATATGCTTAAATTTTGCAACCCTTCACCGGCAATGGTGACGTCCCCATATGAGTGAAATATTCTCAAGCGGGACGTAAAACAATATATAATCAATCCTCCACCGGTAATTCTGTACGAAAATAACCTGTCAACGGCCATTTTATAAAATGCCTGCCGCGACCATCAGGGGCCAAATCTGTGATGGCCAAATATCCAGAAATATTTGTAATATATTGGTCTATGTGGCTGTGAAGTTTGGTGCTTTTATCATTAAGTGCACATTTCTTTGAATATTTGAGCTATACTGCCCCACTATATTAAATCGAACCCATGCATATATGATATATCAAGAAGGGCATGATAAAATTTCAGATAAATTGGATAGTGTCTGCACTATATATGAGAATGGTTGATTGATTGTTGCTTGTTGAGAATGGATTTAAATATACATTGGCGTACAATTCTGTAGAATAAATCCATATTGAACCACAGACACTTCCCTAATTTTTTCTGACCTAGGTTCGACATATTATTTTTTTTTAAAAATTATATTATGTAAACATACCTTAAAGGTTATTTTTGCCTCAAGTAAAAATCTCGTTATCCGTGATTTTATTTTTTCTTACAATCACTGCTGATTTAATTTTGCCTTAAAGCAATATAAGCTGTCAAAATTGTTATTTTGGGGTCCCTAAAATTTAATCGAAATTTTGTAACATCTACCTTCTAATACCTGATTTTATCGATTAAACTTTTGACATGTTGTATTTTTTGCATTAAATGTAAAAATTGTTCGACAGTTGAAATTAAGTCTTTCCGTACCTTAATTTTTCCGACATTATTTCCGTATGCAATGACCTAAAGTTGAACTCATTCGGCAAAATCAAATGCGCAAGCGCAATATTTCCGGTAAGCACGAAAGATGTCTGACACGAAAGTTTCGAAGCGAGTGACAAAGCCAACTTTGACTGATTCGGGACGAAAAAGATATAAAAACATATAACATCGTTAACAATGCCAAAATAATGATGGTAACTAGAATTTTATCTCACCTCGCCGTCCATATTTTAATGACCCGGATACAACCCGATCCACCCCGATCAGCATCAGAATCATTTGTGTCAACATCGGTTATCTTCGGGATTGTCGCCGACGATTAATCAGCTGCCGTTGTTAAGGTCAAACGGAATGTCGAGGAATATATTTTTCATCACGTAAAGGTGTGTAAACGATGCATAAGAGAGGAAATTCGATGCAGTTCTTTTTTTCAATCATATCAACGTTCATTTAACCTCTTTTAATGCCACTATTAAAAATTGCAATTTTGGCAGCTTATATTGCTTTAAATGCAGTACGTAACAGAGACGAAGTATTATATTGAATAAGTTTGTAAATTCCAGATCAGAAAAATAATGAGGGGGGAGAGTGTTGCATGATCCATACCCCAAGTGTCTGTGTATTAGTAAAGGTATCACACCGGTAATTGTCCAATCAAAATGAACTTAGCAATTGTAGGTCCGTATATTTAAAAGAATAATTTTTTTTAATGCGTGATTTTTCTCATTTCCCCTTCTTCTTTCCTCTTATTTCTTGTACCCCTGATTAGGAAATTTTGTGTAATTTGTACAAATAATCAGTTGTTTACAGTGGAACTATTTGATGTTGGTAGCTGAGGCTTCTTCCCGAGGAGCACTCGGTCTGTTTACACACATGTGAAAAACACGTGGATTTGAAGGTAATCTTCTTTGCGGGTAAAATTATTTCGAAAATGCCGTGTAGGGTGTCTTTTTTCTGGTGTCAGCAGACGAGAGAGGTAACATAGAACATGTCCAAGTGCGTTATTTGGCATCAATTTTGTAAACTGATTTTTAATGATTTTTTCCCCTCTATAGTAATATATAGTGAAAATAATTACCGGTGTGATACCTTAAACTATCCCTTTGGTGACCCCATCACTTGTGCCTTTTGGTGAAATATCAAGCCCGATACTTACGATTAAAAAATAAGCGATAAATTTTTCTTTTGAAAAATTGTGACGCGCGGGCTCGCCGAATATAACTAGCCGATAAACTTTAGATTGTTGGAAGTTCACGCCGTTCATCGCTGGCTGTACTGGAGTCAGCACATGCCTTTAGCGATATGGAAGAAGTAAAATTATTATACAAGAAGCACGAGAAAGTTGTGTTGGGTAAGGTTATATATCATCGGCCCCTCTTAAATACTTGTTAGTATAGATATACACATGACAATGACCGCTCGACCGGTCCTACTAAACAGAGCACAGGTATCGGAAGCAAATAGAAAGTAGAAATGGGGGGTTGGGGGCTTAACCAACAAAACAGTTTCTTCTACGACGAGCACACACACAAACTACTTCTTATTAACTACTGAATTCATATACAAATTATAAATGAAACTACAGTACTTTTGGCATTGATGTCTGTACTGTAAAAGTTTGTGACCAAGTCAAATTTCTTATCAAAATTTTCTCCTCTGGCCCCCTTCAACAATAACAATTCCAGCTACATATATTTGGCATATCCTAGCTGGTCAAAATGATTTCTAATGCCATTGACAAGTAAAACAATTTCCTCAAAATATTTAACTCTGTACAAATCTTCGCAAGTATCATGGCAATACAGAGATCCTTCGTCAAATTTTTCGGAGTCAGTCTTCGACGAGGCACTGCAGGACCATCGATATCAAAATCTGTAGCTCTTTTTTGTGGCATCCTCATAGAATGAGAGAAAAGCTTCATCTGTTCTAAAAGACTACAGAGTTTCCACCGTGCTGAGAGCCTTTTTCTGATTTTCTTCAGCAGACAAAGTTTTTGTCTGAAGGGCTTTACTAAGAATATCGCTATGACAGAGCAACTGTTCACTTAACAGACAACCAAAGAGGAAGTCAAATTTGTTCATGCAAGTCATAACCCCTCTTATTCTGCATCTCATGTCTGAAACTTTTGCATACTCCATCGATTCCTCCCATACCCCCAGTAATACTTTGTGATTAAGTATTACACTCAAAAAAGCATCTGCTCAGACTGTCCACTTTGTTGGACACAAAACTCTTATTCGAGGTGATGAAGTCTCTAAATTCTCAGATTCTTTCAAATTTCTAAAAAATTGCTTCTCTTCTTGGTGACTACTTGATCAATTTTGTTATTTCATGCGTTACTTCAAGGGCATTATTCTTAATTGTAGATGATTTAACAGCATCAAAGCATGCCCAGTTTTGAGTATGACCATAACAGTGTGAATAAAGAGTTCTGCTCTCTTTCTTTAAAATTTGCAACTCCACTTTTTGACCCTGCCATTGAGGCAGCCGTATTGTAACACTGACCCCGTAATTTATTAAAAGGCATATTAAACCTGGTCAAGGTATCAGTGACTTCAGAAGTGAATGTATTGTCTTTAATGTTGTCGACATCATAAAATCCAACAAAAATTTCGTGTGGCACAAACTGGTCATCGATGTATCGGAGGCAAATAACGAGTTGTTTTCTATTAGAAATGTCAGTAGTCTCATCAGCCATTATAGTTAGAAATTTGACATTCTCAAAATCCTACATAACATTTCTAAGAACTTGATTACTGTTGCATTAAGTGCATCGTTTTGAACTTGTACTGAAACATATTTCCCAGTTTTTTTCTGAATCCATGCCTGCAAAACAGGATTACTCTGTCTGCAGTTCAACCAATTCATGAAAATTAGAAGAACTCTCCTGTTTCTCCCTGATTGGATATTTTGTTTTGCTAGATATCTTACACTCCAAAGTATTTTCAGGAAAGAATCTTTGTTGTCTTTTTTCTGTTCCGAGTGTTGTTTACTGAGAGATTCACCAACATCCTTCAATACTTTTGGAAGTGTAAATGATCTCTCAATTGCTTCTCTATGGCACTTGCTGTTGGTATGATTTTTGAAGTGCATTGTGGCTTTCTTCCAATTATGGAATCCTGGTGACAAAAATGCCTTCTCCTTGTTATGATTTAAGGACACATCATTGTGGAGCCATATCTGTTTCTCATACTAAGATCCCTGAAAAGACCTTTTCTGACCCCCTAAACATATTAAAGGAAATTTGAAATTGGTGGGTTGTAAAGGAGACTCTTTTATATCGGGTGTAGGCCGTCTAACAAAATGTTCTAAGTTTTCTGTTCCGTCCTTGTCCAGTTTTTGCTTTTTGGGCGTTAAAGTATTACTTGGACTATCTTCAAGCTCAGACTTCTCACTTTTTAGATCTCCATCACCCATTCTGAATGTAGAAGGATTTTTGAGTGTATATTGAAGCTCCGCTTCATAACCACTTTCCAGATCGGAGCTGCTAGGGTTTCTTGAACCCTCGGTAAGAACATCTGATGGAACACAGAGAACAAAATGGTTATAAGACCAATTCTGTCGTACCACATTGGATGTATGAGTCCACATCACACATATTCATTAGACAACACATCATAGTCCTTAAACGGCTTTATTAGCTGATTATGGCAGTCTCTGCTAATAGCAGCATTTATTATCTCTTGGAAAATGCTTCGGATGAGCCTACAAATTGCATTGCAAACAGCATATGTGCAGCAATGACGAATACTCACGTAACTTTGCAGTTTTAAGAATTTCATTCTGCAGAGATTTTGTTGCATTTCCAGTTACTCTGCATTCATCTGAAAGTAAAGTATCATAAAAACATGGCATCAAGAATGCACTTTCCAACATTTTGCCTAAAATTTCAGCATTCAAACACCATTTCTCATTATGAACCAGTTCAAATAAAGTTCTAACTCGCATTTCAACATGGTGCTTTTTACATTCAGATATTGAAAGGGAAATTGAGCAGTGAAAACAATTACAATTACTTAACATTTTCACTGGAGTTTGACCTTGAAGAACGACATAAGGATACAAGGCTAAAGATTAATCGTCTTTGAAAATCTTGCTTTCAAAATTGAGATACAGGTGGTAAACATACAGCCTCTATGCTTTTCTTTTTCAACATGACTAGGAATTTCAGTGCTGCCCACCCTTTCGTTGATGCATTCAGAGCTTCACATAGTATTTTCTTGAAAAATAAAAGCCCCACGGGCATCCGGCCTCTTAGAATGGGTCCACATTACCCGTTGCTTTGTCTTAAGAGGCAACTAAATGGGGCGGTCTGTAGGATGAGACCGCAAAAACCGAGGCATCGTGTCATAGCAGGTGTGGCACGATAAAGATCCCTCCCTGCTCAGAGGCCATAAGTGCTGAGCATTAGCCTAAATTTTGCATCCCTTCACTGGCAATGGTAACATCTCCATATGGATGAAAAATGTGTAAAATCGCATCAGAAGCAGCAACTGATTCTAACTGATGATCAATTATGAAAATTAACCAATGTCCCATCATTATCCGTTGATGCCATAATAATGACATTTGTTGATAACCTGTTGATGGGGCATCTTGACAGATGCTTTCAAGAAGTCGAGTAATGCACAGTCCATCTGGTCTCTACTATCTAACCCCTCACAGCTTGTTCCTGGAGTGTTATAACAAGTTGGGGCAATCAGTAACTTATTAAAGACATAAAATTCTGGTATTTTATTATGCTTCATCACTGACTTTGTTATTTCAACAATCTTATTTGATGGTTTGTCAAAAATTTCACCTGGCAAATGCTCTGGTATAGGTCTACACAGTAAAAGTGTGCATTTCTTGGAAGATGCATCGTACTTTTATAAAATACTAACTAATATTAAAAATTATATAATACATGTTAATGATGATAGGGACCTTATTTGATGTCAGCAATGTTTAGAGCAAAGCAAATAGAGATTGCAATACACTTTAGACATATTTTGCGGCTTTAAAGTCAATTTAAAAAAAGAAAGTGTAAATTTCAACTCACTGTAGACATATTCTGTGGTTTTAAAGACTATTTTTGCCATGATTAAGTGTTGAAAGAATTGTTACCGAATTCCTTCTGAACAATACTCTGGTTTAGGGATGCATAAGAATTATGAACATTTTAGATCATTTTATGAGGAAATACGTTATTGGATTTTATTGATGTATGTATTTTGGACACTTAAGCTATATCACTTCCATATTCATGTAGTTGATTGTTAAAGCCGAAAATGAGATGTGCCTAAAATTCGATTGTGCTTACTTACAATAACTTTGTGACTTTTTCCCTGGAAATTTTTGATGTACTCTTCAATCAATGTAGTAACGATAAAAATATCCACCAGTCATATACACTGATGTGTAGGAAACATATCAGGATGCGTAATTTAGCATGATGTGCAACTGGGTCAATGTTCCATGTTAAATAGAAATATGCATGTGCAATGTCGCCTATGCTTTCAGCACTGCTACAGTGACATGGGCCTCTCTTCACAGTGTTCTTGAAACTGGTTAAAAAATCTGCAGGACGCAAAATATACTTGTGTAAATATGTTTATTGTATACTTGGCAATGAGTATGCTGAAATCTGTATTGTGCGATACGGATGACATTACAGTAGTTGATAACAATGTCCGGTCTGAAAACCCATATCGCATATCAGATCAAGTTACTGTAGTAATGATAAATTTATTATATACCCTCTTATGTATTTTTAAATCCACATTTATTTAGTAAATGTATTCCAAAGTATAAAAGCACAATCATACATATAAAGAGGCATTACAGCTCGTTTTGCTTATTTTAATCGAGTGCTTTTTAAAACATGCATCGATAAAATAATAAAAATCATAACAATATTGACAATTTTCAACATTAGGGATGCATTCATTTGCTCTCAAATGCGCTGTAAAGATCATACAGAATTCAATGGTTTCTTCATTCTGACTTGGACACTTTACATCACGTGATTTAGTATGACAACACATGTGTTGTGTAAAAACTTATTTAAATACCCTTTAAAAGGGTCCACACTCACTTCTCAAGTATGGGATCTCGCTTCTCGAGTATGAGATCATTTCCTGCTTCTTATAATTAAGTACATGTAATTATAAATAATTATTATGACAGAAAACCTTTCATGTCCCTATAACCAAATAATGTTTTTTTAAAGCACGCCATGTGTTTTGATTTTTCCATGTAAATTCGAGTGTGCATATGTGTTGTATCTCATTCTATTTGAACCCTTTTCTTGCATAATCTGTCAAAATTCTGGGTTTAGCCATTGTATGCTAACTCTCACTGGATTGTTTACACTTCGTGCGCATGCATCTGAAGACCGAAATAGGAAGTCTCAATATTGTTAAAAAAGGGCCTTCAAAAACTATTAGTTTTTGCATTTAAATGAGAATTTTCAACTTTAGAAATGTGTTATATTTGCAAAGTTTATACATTCACCTATGCAACAAAATTAGAGAAAGCTCTGGGAAAATTGTCATTTTACGATTGTGGAGCAAAATGAGCACTTTAAGTTATTTTTTGTTTACGCAGTTATGTTTGTGATGCGGTCGATATTTTCCACAAAAAATGTTGCATTGTGACATTATCAGTTTCAGAGGATACTGATATGGAATTGGAAAACTACAGTGTGGTGGTCCAGAAAATAAGATCACACTCTATGAAGTCAACAGTACCAAAAAATGCAACATTGATGGGTATATAATAGAAATGCATGTCATTCAGATAATAATGTATTCACTCAAAACAATTAATGTGTCAAAGTTTTTATCATGGCAAATCAATGTATGAAGGTTCTTACTGTAGTAAATCAGTGAAAATCAATATTTTTACCGTACTTAAATCGATGTATCTCCGTATCAAATAAAAAATCCTCTTCAAAAACACTACACCATACTATTTAGTCATGGAAATATGCAGTATATAATAAATTGAATATTACATGCCAGAATGCATATCATATGATCACATTAGCCCTCTGGCCCCATATCAATCCTTGGGATATGCTGATATGACCTTTGAGATGAATTTTAGCATCATATGGAATATTCTCTATATATAACCCAGTGCCTCACTTTATTATGCAAATTAAATGATTTTATGAAAACATTTTGATATACTAACATTTTGTGTTATATTTGTTTTTGAAAAGTACATCATTTCCTCAACCGACACTGTAAAATCAATTTTGAAGGGGTAGGGTGGGGCCACAATAAGGGATCAATTTTTTATATATGGAAATTTAGGGAAAAATCTTTAAAAATCTTCTCAAAAACCACTGACCCAGAAAAGTTCAAGTTTACATGTCGTGACTAGAGGTGAGATCCCTTGTGATTTTTTTGATCTGACATGTGTACATTCAATTTTCTTAAAATCATGGCCCAGGGGGGTAAGGTGGGGCCACAACAGGGAATCAAAGTTTTACATGAAAATATATGTGGAAAAATCTTCAAATATTGACGAAAGTAACTTGGGTGAGTGATATGGCCCATGGCCCTCTTGTTTGTACCAAATATTGTTTTTCTACATTTCTTTACATTCATGCATTGATGATGATGATAAATAAATGTACATGTTGAAATATCTAAATTGTACCAAAATTATTTATTATATGTGACTTTGCATTAGAAATAAACAATTCAAATTTAAATTTTCATGAAAAGATCTATTTAATTTTTACATTTCTGGCTTTCCATATATTGTTTTAGCATCGGCACTAATCACATATTCTGGAAATAATTCAGAAGGATTGGACTTGGAATTAGCCAAATAATTAATGTTATTCTAAATGCTTTCTTAATTCATTTTTAGAAAAATTTAGACTTCCTATGCTGAAACTTATCAATAACATAAACTTAATTCAAAATATATTGTCTGATACAACAACATGATTTCGTGTTTTGATTCCATGAAATGACCTGCTGCAAAGGAAGCATTGCACATGTGTTGAACAAATTTCAAAATTGAATATAGCATGATACAATGGGACTCACAATACAGCGAGTATGCTCAAAATTTACTGGACATTTGGGAAATGTGTCGGACATAATACTAAACATTGAAAAGGGGTATATTGAGTTAAGGTGGGTCATTACACCAACATTTTATTTGATAGCTTGTTTGAAGTATGATTTCACATCAAATAGTGATTCAAGCTCTTTGTTATTTTATATGAATTTTTATCTGACCTGTGCTGAAAGCTCAAGTGAGATTTTTTAATATGTTGTCGGTCTTCCATCTGTCTGTAAACTTTTCACATTTTTTTACTTCTTCTCCAGAACCGCTGGGCCAATTTCATCCAAATTTGGCAGAAAGCATCCTTGGGTGAAGGGAATTCAAGTTTGTTCAAATGAAGAGGAGCATCTTTTTCCAAAGGGAGATAATAGTGAAATAGCAAAAATATACTGACAAATTTTATAAAACTTCTTCTCCAGAACACAGGACTAATTTCAATCAAACTTGGTACAAATCATCCTTGGTTAACATACTCTCCATTGAGGCTTCATCTAGAAAGAGACCTCCCTGATGATGCAGTCCAGGAACAGATTTGTAAATTGTGAATCCGGGCAAATAACACTGAAGAAATACTTTACAGTTAAAGCTTGAAAATACTAACATTAAGAGCATCAATAAAAGTATGACTTTCATTTAAATATAAAAATGATAAAAAAAAATGTAAACAGTAGGGAATCTTTGTTCAAATTATAGTGTAAGGTAATGATCTTTAGTTTTCAAAAAGATTGCATTTTCATATTCGCTACTGCAGAAAGTGAAACATTCTGGCAGTGGCAGATCCAGGATTTCCAAAAGGGGGGGAGGGCATGTTGATTGATTGATTAAATATTGTTTAACGTCCCGCTCGAGAATCTTTCACTCACATGGAGACATCACCACTGCCGGTGAAGGGCTGCAAATTTAGGCCTATGTTCGGCGCTTATGGCCTTTGAGCAGGAAGGGATCTTTTATGTGCCACACCTGCTGTGACATGGGGCCTCGGTTTTTGCGGTCTCATCTGAAGGACCGCGCCATTTAGTCGCCTCTTACGACAAGCAAGGGGGTACTGAGGATCTATTCTAACAACCTGGATCCCCACGGGGAGGGCATATGAAAGTAAAGTATTAGCCAAAATACTAAGTCATTTTGGGTGCCAAATCTGGAGTTTTACTTGCATTAGTTCATAAATTTATGGTGACAATAGGGGAGCCTGGCCCCCCTGCTAAATCCGCCACTGTCAGGACTGTGATTTTGAATGAAAGGAAGTACAGAATTTAGCTCTTCCCACTGGATTTGGAAAAGTATTATAATAATATGTTACAATTGCAATTGTAATATATAAATTCCTTAATCTTTTGAACCAACAGTTTAGAAGCTTGTTGTGACACTGGCCTACTTTATAAATAGAAAGTCATATATGGTATCCATTGGTATTTCTGCATGTGTAGATATCATGCTGTGTAAATATCCACAACAAAACTATCTGTTCCTTTAGTTTACCATTTGATCATTTACATTACAACAATGTTTCATCAGAGGAAATTCGAATAGAAGATCTAATTGTGTTTTAAAAACTTTCAAATAAAAAACCAAAATGTCTTTCTCATGTTTTTCCTTATATTTTTAGGTCACCTGAGTCACTCAGGTGACCTGTCTGTTGTCGTGCATTGTCTGTTAACAATTTCACATTTTTAACTTCTTCTTGAAAGCACAAGTCCAATTGTTACCATTTTCGGTGTGAAACATCTCTACACTAAGAGGAATATAAATTGTGAAATTTATTACCTTACCACCCCTGGGATCTCAGGGGCAAGGCCAAATATTCTGAAAAGGCTATATTTTCAAAAATGTTCTCAACTTCCACACATGTGGGAGAAAAACTAAATGCATGGTTATGATGACCATGAAGTCCTCTTTCAAAATTGTGAAATTCAGGGCTCCTGGGCCATAGATGCAGGCCCTAGGGTGAGGCCAATATGGCCATATAGTGAAAATGTATAAAATCTTAGAAAACTTCTTCTCTACTTCCATATATGAGAAAAACTATATGCATGATAATGGTGCCCATGAAGCTCTCAACCTGAATTGTAAAATATTTGGCTCCTGGGCCCAAGGGTGGGGCCAATATAATAGAGTGAAAATGTATAAAATTTTAGAAAAATCTTCTTTTCTACTCCCATATATGTGCATATATTTGAGAAAAACTTAATGCATGATTATAATGTCCATGAAGCTTTCTACCTAAATTAAGGGGCCTCTATGGCTGAGTGGTTAGAGCATTGCACTCAAAATCACAAGGTCTCTGACCTCTAGTCAAGTTTGATTCTCGTTCGCGCCAGTATATGTTAGAAAGTTTGTTAGTTTAATTTCGGAAGGTCATTGGTCTCTTACCTAGTACATTTTATCTGGGTTCTCTCCTCCACCAAGAAAAAACTGGATGCCACCAGATAACTGAAAAATTGTTGAGTGTGGCGGAAAACAACAAATAATCAATCAATTCTACCTAAATTGTGAAATTTTTGGCTTCTGGGTCAGTATTTCAGGCCCTTGGGTGGGCTAATAGAGTCATATATACTGGACAAAAAAAGTTAAGGATCATGATTTCAGAATTATTTTATTCATAACAAAACCAAATAAATTATGTTAAATATATACTTAAAATGTTCAACGACAATCGAACAATACATTTTAAACCTGTTTTTACAAATTCATCAATACATTAAGCAGCCAGAGCAGCCATTGTCAGGTAACTCCCCAAAGCAGTTTGAAAATCGGTATGAGCAACAATAACAAATTTCATTACTAATGATTGAATCTTTATAAAGGCAATATCAATAGGGTGTATGTCCACCCTGAGCCTGTATAACGGCACGACAACGCCTCTGCATACTTCTGATGAGCCTGCGGAACGGAATTTGTGGCAACCTTGCCCATTTTTGCTGTAAAGCTAACGTAAGCTACTGGCGGTTTGTCGGAAGTACAGGACGTCTGGAAACAGCTTGCTGCAACATGTCCCAGGCATGTTTTATTGGATTTAAATCCGGAGAACAACTCGGCCAATCCATACGTTCAATTGTCTCTGTAGCAAGGTAGTCTGTCACTATATGTGCTCTGTGGGGACGAGCATTATCATCCATTAACACAAAGTCGTTGCCTATAGCTCCCGCATAAGGTCTCACAATTGGATGCAGTATCTCGTCCCTGTAAATTGCACCGGTAAGATTGCCATTAATCACGTGCAAGTCAGTACATCCACCAATACTGATTCCGGCCCAAATCATCACAGAGCCACCTCCAAAACGATCATGCTCTGCTACACAGCAATCAGCGTACCGCTCTCCACGCATGCGCCATACACTCGTCTGTGAAAAGAACAGGCATCCAATGACGCAGTTGCCAGTTTATGTGATTTTGAGCCCAATTGAGTCGTGCTACACGATGTCTTCTCCTCAAAATGGGACGAACAGCAGGTCGATGAGCCCGAAGGTTAGCAGCATGAAGTCTCTGTCTGAGAGTTTGTGGTGTTGTGCGCACCCCACTTGCTGCATGAAAGTCAGTATTGAATTGGACAACACTCTGAAACCTGTGTCTACGAGCCATAAGTGTGACATATAGCGATCCTGGCGAGCGGTTGTTGACCTTGGACAACCTGATCTCGGTCTATCAGAAACATTACCTGTCTGCCTAAAACGATTCCACAACCTTGAAATCACACTTTGGGACACATTAAAATGTCTAGAGACAGTTCTCTGGACTTGGCCAGCTTGAAGCATACCTACTGCCTGACCAGCTTCCAGAGCAGTTAAATGGCGCCTCATGGCTTTTAATGTCAATAATTGTTCACCTAAGAGTCGATTAGAGCAATAAATACCCACAATAAAATGAAAATCACAATTTTTCAATTTCAATATACACGTTGGCAGACTTTGATTTTTACCCCTTGCTTGTGTTTGGGCGAAAAAATCGTGCACTTATGATGTCAATATGAAACCAGGTAAATCTATTGTGTTAAGGACACATTGGAGAAACTATACATGTTTAAATTTGTCAAAATAATTATTTGGTTAATAAAAATTTTTGAGGTCAAAATTATGATCCTTAACTTTTTTTTTTCCAGTATAGTAAAAGTTTAGAAAATCTTTTTCTTTACTTCTATATGTATTTGAGTAAAAGTAAATGCATGATTATGATGGCTTTCTACTTAAATTGTGAAATTTATAGGCAAGGGTTCAGACCCAGGGACAATATGGGAACATAATGAAAATGTATAAAAATAATTAAGGAATGTTAAAATGATTTATATGCTTCAAACTTCCATTTTTCCTTCTTTTGTAATTGGACCTATTGTACATATAAATAGAAAAGCAAAATACCACTTAACTACTTAGACTATAGATCTATAGTTTTACTTTCACAGTCAGCCAGTGCACTCTGCCATATGACTTTTGTAGTTCCTGGGAAAACCTTATACTGGAAGAGTTTGGTTTGTGAGCATATGAACTGTGGCAGAAGTTTGCCTTGGATAAAGGGGATTTAAGTTTGTTCAAATGAAGGGCTATGCCTTTAAAAGGGGAGGCAATAACAAAAATAGGGTGGGGTCATTTAAAATCTTTTCAAGAACTACTGGGCCAGTAAAATTCAAATTTACATGGAAGCTTTCTGATATAGTGCAGATTCATGTTTGTTAAAATTATGGCCCCTAGGTGTAGGGTGGGGCCACAATAGGAGATGAAAGTTTTAAATGCAAAAATATAAGAAAACTATCTTCTTCTCCAGAACCACTGGGCCAATTTCATTAAACTTGGTACAAATCATCCATTGGTGAATGGGATTCAAATTTGTTCAAATGAAGGACCATGCTGCTTTGAAAGGGGAGATAATTACAAAAATGCATAATAGGGTGGTTTCATTTAAAAACCTTCTACTCAAGAACCACTGGGCCAGTAAAGTTCAAATTTACATGGACGCTGTCTGATATAGTGCAGATTCAGATTTGTTAAAATCATGGTCCCAGGGGATAGGGTGGGGCCACATTTGGGGATCAAAATTTTAATCACAGAAATAAAGAAAAGAATCTTTAAAAATCTATAGAACTACTGGGCCAATTTCAAACAAACTTGGTACAAAACAAACTTGGTACATTAAATCATCCTTGGATGAAGGGGATTTAAGTTTGTTCAAATGAAGGGCCATGCTCCCTTCAAAGGGGAGATAATCACAAAAATAGGGTGGGTTCATTGAAAAATCTTCTTCTCAAAAACCACTGGACCATTAAAGTTCAATTTACATGGAAGCAGCCTGATATAGTTCAGATTCAAATTTTGTAAAATCATGGTCCTGAGAAGTAGGTAGGAACCACAATAGGGGATCAAATTTTTACATGCAAAAGTATAATGGAGACATATGTTTTGTGTTGAATCAAACTTTGTTATTTTTGTGTCTAGGAGAAAGAAAAAAAAAGAAATTAAATCAAATATGAATTTTTAATTTCAGAAAATATTTGATATGAAAAATATCTATGTTGCTGTTATTTGTTATCCATTTATGGACAACATATATCATCAGAACCATAATTGTCACCATTGCATTCCTTATAAGTAGATGTTCCAGCACTTTGTTTTAATACATAGAGTGATTACTATCAAAACTGTACCATTCATTTTAAGGTAGTAAGTGTGGATATTAACAGGACAAAGTACAGGTAGAGCTAACTGCAGCACGTCTAATATGCTGCTGAGTGTCACTTCTAAGGTACCTGTAGATCCACCAGCACTATGTCAGTATCCATGTCCTTCTTCAGTTGATCTTACACCTGAGTCACATTTTTCATCATAGTTAATGTAGGGTCATGTGGATAATGTTCTTAACATATTCTTAGCTCTAGGGCTGTTTGCAATCTTCATTAAATAAATAAAGAAAGCATTAAGAAAATAGATAATGATTTTTCTGTTTAGCTTGGAGGGAATGGTAAATATTCAAATATGGTTATTTTGTAGCAGATCAAGGACATTCTTGTCAGTAAGTGGCCTATAAACATTAAGCAGGGTGAGGGTAAAAGTCTTGTTTCTACCGGTACGTCTGATTTCTTTATGAGTCTTATTGACAAACTGAATACAATATAAATGCTATAAACATTTTAATGGCTTGAGTAAAACAATTTAATGACCCAAGCTTGCATGAAGTACTGAGTAATGATTTGTTTTTGAATGGGTGTAAACGACAACATGCATCATTGAACATATGGTAAAGAAATGGGATGTGCATCATAACGGTATTTAACCAAGTTATGATCGCAGATAAGAGACATTATTTATGCTTCGTATGCATAATATGTAAATTTAAAGTGATCTCAAACATCAAAAATTTATCCATACGAAATCGTATTCATTACAAAAACAAAAAAAAAATTTCCCAACGAAATTAAGTACATCTACAGTAGGAAAATCTTCTCAAGGACTATTGAGCCAGAAAAGTTCAAGTTTACATGGCAGCTTTCTGACATAGTGCAGATTCAAGTTTGTTAAAATCATGGCCCAGGGGTTAGAGTGGTGCCACAGTAGGGGCTCAAAGTTTTACATGGGGAAAATCATGGCCAGGGTGACTCAGGTGAGCGATGTGGCCCATGAGACTTTTGTCTAAGTTTAAGGGACATAACTTGGCAAAAAATTAATGGAGTGGAACAAATTTTGAATTTGATTTGTCATAATAAAGCAATCTATTAAAAATCAAAGGAACATATGGAGGTGTGACCAAAAAAGCTGATTTGCCAGACTGGCAGATGGATGTCTCCTTTGTTAGAATTTGCCAGTAATGGACTAAAAATGATTTGAAACTTTTAGACCAGGTATTTCCAATATAACATACAACACATAGCCTGTATACTTACCTTTACTAGTTCCCATAATAATGAAAACCCATTTTATCCCAATGATTGTGATTTAAAAAAAAATCTAAACCTTTAAACTTTTCTGACCAAGTTACATGGGGATTTTTTCTCTTCAAATTTAACACTCATTTATAATTATTGTTCAATAAGAAAAGTAAATTGGGTAATGGAGATTGACTTGGCCAATCACAGAATGAACTGCGAGGGTGAGTCAATAAGTAACCTGCCTAACTTATTTCTGGTTGAGATTCACCTCTTCTTTTTTGATGTAAGTCACTCTTGTGTGATGCTCTTAGACCAACAGTGTTCGGTTGCCATCATCCCAGAATTGAAAAAGTCAGGGGCCTTTCCATTGACCCACTCCTCAACTGCTGTCACGACTTCTTTGTCAGACTGGAAATGATATCCATGGATATCTTTAAGGTGTCAAGCTTGCTCGAGAGCCTTCTAGTGATCATGCAAAATTTTGCCTTTCCAATCTCAATGGGCGAAATAAAATAGTGAACATTTCTTAAGATTCAAGACTTTGAAACATTGAGTTTAATTGATATTCGAAAGGCACAATACCACTTCAGCTGTTGATGTCATTGTTTACTGTTGTATATCTGTTCAATAGTTAAAGAACAATTGTTTGGCAAGAAAAGTTCATTATTTACGGATGGATTTACTACGAAACAGATTTTCCCGTGAAATTTGATTGATTGATTGATTTTATATTGTTTTACGTCCCGCTCAAGAATTTTTCACTCATATAGAGACATCACTGTTGCCGGTGAAGGGCTGCAAAATTTAGGCCTATGCTCGGCGCTTACGGCCTTTGAGCAGGAAGGGATCTTTAACGTGCCACACCTGCTGTGACACGGGGCCTCGGTTTTTGCGGTCTCATCCGAAGGGCCGCCCCATTTAGTCGCCTCTTACGACAAGCAAGGGGTACTGAGGATCTATTCTAACCCGGATCCTCACGGGAGCCGTGAAATTTGTGTCGCACGATATCATTAAGTACTTACAAAGTAACCTTCTCAAATTTGGTTTTCATTTGTATCTATAGTCTCATAGTTTCACCAAGAATCCATATTTCAGATCAGTAGAAACAGATAAATACTAAATTGACAAAATTGCGCATTGTCACGGTTCGCTTCCTATTCCAAAAACACAACAAAGACTATTTCCAATTTTGTTTTTAGTAATCCCGATCCCAAATCTCAATTAAGCAAAACGAAAGTAGCATGTGTATCACTACAAAAATAACAGGTTATTTTGTGAAGAAACCCAGGCTAGGTAGTATATATTGGGAAGTGAATCTTGTTCAGAATTCCAATAACCTTTCTACATATTACGTTGAACTTTTGAATTGTTAGACATTGAAAACAGAGTTAATATCATATAATTGTTACATCATACATGAACAGAAGATATAACTTCTGTAAACAAGTAGTCTCACTTTGAATCAAGTATATTCTTTTCAGCATTTTTCGTCTACAATTTCAGTTTATTTATTATAGCCTTTGTAAAGTAACTAGTCTTGAGGGGATATTATCTAGCAAGTTGAGGGTGCATGCATGCTTGTTTGGATAAGCAACTTCAGCCCAAGCTCTCTTCTTTTTATGTAAATAAGCACATATTGCTGACATTTTACAAATGTTTGGAATGCTTTATTTATGTACTTAAACATGAGGGAATGTCTCCTGTGGCACTCGAACATTTCTTCTCTTACTTTCTCTAATTTACTCTGAATTTATTGAGGACCATATGATGTATATGATATTGCACTTGACGCCTTTGTGACCCTTCAGGCCTTTGATTTTTAAGTTTGTGAATAGGAAGAAATCACTAGGAACTAGGTCAGGCTAATAGGCAGGATGTGTTATTACTTCTTACCCATTTCACTCTAAAGCATCGATTGCAACCTTGCAAGTGTGGACTCTTGTGTTGTCCTGTTGCAGCAAAACACTTTTAGGGAATTTACCTCAGTGTTTTTCACGGATGGCAGTTCTCAGCTGGTCTAGCAAATTTGCATAATACACTCCAGTTATTGTACTTCTCTTGGGTAAAAAGTCCAACATAATAAGCCTTTTGTGTCCCAAAATACTGTGGCCATCACCTTGCCAGCAAATGGTTGCATCTTGAACATCTTTGGCCTTTTGTACCCAAATATAAAACACATATTGAATCAAGGCATGAAAATAATGACAGTCTTGGTCAACTGGAAATGTGGTTACTTATTGACTCGCCATCGTAAACAGGGACAATCAGGTAAATGTTGAACCCTGGTTAAGTCACAGTATCATAATGTGAGGTCAAAATTTGTCATTGGATTAGCAGTGATAATAAAGATATTTTTAATTATAATTTTCTATTTTGTTTTTTCTAGCACACTTTACAAATGGCTGCATTGATGAAGATTGTACAAGTAAGATACATTTTGGTTACTTTCAAGGACATCAGGATGATAGAAAATTCTTGGATAAGAAGATGTTGGCAAGTACAGATTTATCATCTGATTTTTTTTTGTGCATTTTACATTCATTTGAGAATTTTGTATTCATATTGAGACATCACCAGCTGTAGTTGAAATACCACAAATTTAGACCTATGCTTAGTACTCAGGGCCATAGCAGTGAGAATTCGTTAATGTTCCAATGCCAACTGCAACACAGGACCTACATTTTAAAGGTCATATTGGAAAGACCAGTGATTCTCACTTCTAAGTGCTGGGCGTTTGGCAAAGATGCAATCACTGCTTATGTTTACATGTAGGTTTGACACAGGTATGGCATGAGCAGGGCTCAAACTCACAACCTCCTGCTTATGAAACGAATGCCCTAACCACTGAGCTACTGTGATCTGTATTATCTTGTTTAAATATTACAAAGAAGTATTGTTACAGAATAATTTATTTTCATAAGGTAGGGCTTCTTAAGATATATAAAATACATGATTATTGTCAGGGAATTGGTAAGAGTGTATCAGTACTCATTACAGCCAAAAATGTGTGACTGTTGGTTGGATTGATTAAAAAAAAAAACCTAAGCACATTCCAGCAATTATCTTTGATTAGGTCACTTGACCTAATCAATAATCTTTGATTAGGTCACTTGAGTAAACTCGCCCCGTGGGGATCTGGGTTAGAATAGATCCTCAGTACCCCTTTGCTTGTCGTAGGAGGCAACTAAATGGGGCGGTCCTTCGGATGAGACCGAAAAATCCGAGGTCCCGTGTCACAGCAGGTGTGGCACGTTAAAGATCCCTCCCTGCTCAAAGGCCCTGAGTGCTGAGCATAGGCCTAAATTTTGCAGCCCTTCACCGGCTATGGTGACGTCTCCATATGAGTGAAAAAATTCTTGAGCGAGACGTTCAACAATATATAATCAATCAATTGAGTAAACTCATCAATTATTGAACAATTTTAGGTCAACTCAGTCACACTGGGTTTTTTTTGTTTTGGGTTATTTTGTTTTTGTCATTGTGTGTCTTACATGGTCCATTAACTATTTTACATTTTCAACTTATTCTTTAAAACTACAAGGCCAATTGTTACCATTATTGGTGAGAAGCATCTCTAGGATAAAAGGAATATGAATTTTATTACCTTGCCACCCCTGGGGCCTCATGGTTGAGATCAAATATGCTAAAAAAGGCTTTAGTTTCAAAAATCATATCTACTCCCACACATGTGGGAGAAAAACTAAATGCAGAGTTATGATGTCCGTGAGGTTTTCTCCCTTACGAAAATTACATATTTCTTGGAGTATGCCTCAAGTATAATTGTAAGCATGTAAAAAGTATATCTTTCACTTATACTTGAAGTATACCTCAAGTATTTTGATTTTATATGCAAATTATTTTGTCATGTATAAGATGCAAATTAGTTTGGCAAGCATAAGTACAGATGAAGTATACTACACTTATTCTTGACTTATACTTCATTTGCCAAGAAATGTTATTGCATCAAGTATACTCTAAGTATATTGATTTATATTTCACATATACTTGACTTGTACTTTGCTTGCCTCTCCAGAAGAATACAAGAAGTATAATTGACTGTGCTTCACATATACTTGATTTGCCTATCCTGAAGTACACTTGACTAACACCACAATCTGCTAGTTTACATGAAAATGACCATGTATTCTGTAAAAATATGTCTTAAAATAGTCGAGGAAATGTATTTAATTCATGCCATAAAAAATTGTTAAAACTTCTTTTCTTCATTGAAATTTTTTTCTCCTTCTACAGAATAAAAAAATGTAACATATAAATTAATAAACATGCAAATAAGTGCATAAATGAAAAAAAAATAAAAAAAAGATTCATAATAAATGATTAACAAATGCAATACAATCACATGATTGCAATTTAAAAAAATGAACTTATCTAACTTTGCATTAAATGGTTGTAGTATGGTAATCAACTAGTTTGAAGACATGGATGCCCACAAACTTGCATAGCAATTTTTCGAAGTAGGTCAAAAGTTTTGTGAAGGTCAAAATTCGAATTTTAGAACCATCAGAAAACCCTACCAATAAATCATATCAAATACACATGCCAAATATGGAACCCCTACCAGCTTTTAGAGGCCTGAAAATCATTTTCCTATTAGTAGGTCAAAGGTCAAAATAATTAAATACTTTTATGTACTGCAATACAGGTTTAAGCTTTGTTTGAATTTGGCTGATTGAAAATCAACATGAAGATATGATGAATTGAAAATGGTCATTTATTCAAATGACAAGAAATAAACTTAAGAAGTATAACACTTATACAACTTGTGAAAAATGCCTTCAACTGAAGCTGACAATCTGCAATGAAATACATAACTTGAATTTGTATAATCAGTACAAGTAAACCTAAACTCAACACATGTTGGGTACCATATAAATGACCTAGCATCAAAATTGCTAAAATGTAAAAATCCAGACAAATTCAAAGGTGGGGAAAAGAAAAGACCTCCACAAGTGCTTGGTGCAACCTAAGTACTTATCCCACTTTAAACCAGTATTGCATTGTAATCAAGCTGACTACATAAAAATATTTGACAGAAAAGGGAATATTTAACCAGGAACTAGGAAACAACAGTAACATTTACATCATAGTAACCAATATATGCCTAACATTAAAACTCTAAGTAATAACTAATGCTGGGGTATATTCCTAAACCATGGCCACATCAATAGGATTATACAGAAGTGTGCAGGCATGAAGCAAAACATTGACCAGGATAGGTGTGAAATTGAACAGATCAAACATTCAACTACCGCATATGCATACATGTACTACAAAAGTCTCCTGAACCCATGGTAGAATTTCATTTCAGTAGTAGTAAATAATAATAAGAGAAGCTCTTTACGAGTAAAATATCAACATCATACAAATTGAAATAACAAGGTGCTGCCAGAGTTCCCTGAACCCATGGCAGAATTTGAATTGTTCACCTGCCGTAATTGGCAGAGTTGCATGGTCTATGAAGTATTAAAAGCAAAACGCCACCAGAGTCCCCTGAACCCATGGCAGGACTAAACTGAGGTAGAGCTTAATGTTTGCTTGCCATAAGGAGCAAAGACCCATGAAACTATGCACTATATTTCTAACAGAATGTTAAAAGTGCTGCCGGACTCCCTCGCACCCGTGACAGGGCAAAATAGTCAAGAAGCAGCAAAGATGACTGACAGAAATGACCATAGTAAATTTGATGTATGGCTGAGATAACATGCCAGAGTCCCCTGAACCCATGACACCACCTGATCTCTTCAGCCAGAGTCCCCTGAACCCATGACACCACCTGATCTCATCAGCCAGAGTCCCCTGAACCCATGACACCACCTGATCTCATCAGCCAGAGTCCCCTGAACCCATGACACCACCTGATCTCATCAGCCAGACTTGAATATGCAATCCTAATAGATGTCATAGGTTTGATGCAAACACGAAATCAACAATCATTGAAGTGTTTAGAAACGATATGGCCCTGTAGCCAGTAAACGTAGACAAAATAAGAAGGAGTGGCATAAAATAAGCATTACATTAACTAACCAGAGTCCCCTGAACCCATGGTTGAGAATTAAACTGATTAACTATATGAATATATTTCCTGAATGCGTCTGAGTGCCTGCGGCTCATGAGTTTGATGATATTATCAGGAGTGCCCATAGAAGCTGCAGTGGTGGCAGCGCCGATTTGGAAGCTGTGTCCTTTATATCTATTATGATGAAAGCCAGCCCATTTGAGTTGGTTGTTAGTTGTTAATTGAAGAATTGTCCAGATACTGGTGTACCATCCATAAAGCAGAACTGGGCAGTAACCTGGAGTATTATTAGATTTAACTACCAGTGTAGGTGTGTGTTTGCCAGCACTGTGTTTAAAATTAGTAATTGTAATGTTTATTGAGTGGGGAAATGTTTGGGACCCATGAATTCAATGTTTTCTTGCAGAATTGATTGTGTGTGATCTTTTTTGGAGCTTGTTATTTCCCAAATTCTACGAAAAGCATGAAATGCCAGTAAGTACATAGCTCTAACCAGCGACTTGACAAAATGGGAGTTGGCTGTGTATTGTAAAGAATCTATGAGTTTAGATAAAATCAAAGGGGTTATGGGCAACCATGTATCTGTTCATTTGTAGCTTTTCTGATATTTTCAGAGATTTTTGTACAACAAACTTTGTGCAATGTCTTGTCCGCCCATTAATTTACTTATGAAAGACAATGCAGAAATATGTGATTTCACTGTAGCTGCAGCCAAACTTCTATTGGAACAATGAGCAATGTAAAGAACTATGTGTTCCAAATTAAGATTCTGTGGTCTGACAATGGTTTGAGGAAAATGCTTTCTAGAAAAAGTGAGAAAGTAATCAAAGGCCAGTTTGTATGCTGACCTAGATGCAGGTGCAAGAGCATTGTGCAGCAGCCAAGCAGTAGTGCTTGTTAGATTTCCAGCAGAGTTTTCTCCACCACTGTTGGTAGTTTGTTCATATTTGGAAAGTTCTTTATGAATTCCTGAATCTGTAAACGAGAAAGAAGATCAGTTGCTATGTTATCGACTCCTGGAATATGATAAGCCCAAAATAAGATGTTATACTTGAGAGCACTAAGTACTAATCTACGGACCAGTTTCATTAATGTTGGGTCTTTGGAAGTCTGTCAGTTAATTATGAAAATAACTGCCATGTTATCAGAGAAAAATTGAATGCACTTATTGGCAAAGAACAAGGTACATTAAGCATATATATTTGGTTTAGTAAAATGAAGAAAAATAAAGTAGAAGTTGACACACTTTTACCTACTGAAGTTATTTGGGGACAATTCCCTCTCTTTGAATATGCAAGCAAACTGGCTCCAAAATGTCTTATAGTAGAATAATAAACTCCCAAATTTACCCGCATCGTTAATTTTTAACCAAAAATCTCAAATTTTACTTGCATTTGTTAATATTTCAATATGTGCAAGGCGAATGTGATGAATGATACTTATGTATGTTGAAATACATATTTCAATGCATCAAAAAAATTGTGTTTCAGAAATTGCATTCGCCTTGCTCATAGTATAATAATTGGCCTATTATCAAAGGTTGATAATTTGGATTTTTTACACTATATTCGAAGTCGAATCCTGAAGTAGTTTGTAGTGTACCAAATGACAGGGATGATAACCAATGGCAGATAGTAATGAACGGCAAAGTTTGATTAATTAAGGTAAAGACCAAGAGCAAAAACATTTATATCAAAATTATGTTAAAGATGTTTTAATTAGAAAAAAATCCCTGTGACTAGTCTTGGGTGTATTTAAGAGGAATCTCAGCTGTACTTGAACAGAGTGGACCATGATCAGTATTCCAGCAATTTAAATAGAGAGAAGATATGCAATCTGATTAAAATTGATATTTTCCATTACACACATGTATATGTATGTATATACAGAGTTTTCCAAAAAATGATGTTTACGTATGCTGGGTCCTATGATACTTAACGATTTCGATTTGTTTTAATATCTGTCCACCTGATTTCACTCAATTGTTAATGTTTTATAAATACCTTATATACTGTTGCTTTTACTCATATAAATAAACAAACAGACATAAAGGTAGATGTAGGCTTAATGGATGAAATGAAACATTTGAACCACTTGTAGCATAGAGGGTCTGTAAGTAATTGTGTACTAAAGTATGGATTTTAGAAAACAATCTTACAAATAATAGTTGAGAGTAGTTAAGATCAAAAACAATAGTTTAAGACTGTAATGATTGGTGATCATCATGACATCTTTTTTATAACAATTATGTGAACAATGATGTAACATTTTTTCCCATTGTGACGTTATTCATGAAGCAGTTGGATAAGAGATAATGACTTTGGCTCACTTCATCGTCATGTTCATATACATGCACACACATATATAATGAAAATATGTAGACCGATTTCTATTTTATCTTTTTTACTTGATGCAAATATGAATAATATACTGGATCCAACGCCTTGAAGTCTAATGTTTCTATTTATTTACCATTTTTTACTTGATGTTCAGTTGCCTATGTAATTCAGAGAGAGAGAGAGTACACACACCACTGATCTAGTTTTGAAATATTTTTTATAAATAATATTAATATGCAGTTGGGAAAACCCCTACCATTTATATTTGTATAAATTAACATTATTGGAATCCCATTCTTCTTATTAACATTAATATTGATCAATATTACAAAATCATACATTATTTCTTATTAATTACATCAATCAGGATTGTATACAATTACGGTTTTCAATATGATGGATTGACCCCCCCCCCCCCCCATCCAAATAAAAAGGAAAGAAATTCTATATTTCCTAGTCTAAAGAGGTGTTTTATTTCTACATTCTAAAAATTTTAATAGCATTCAAAATCCTCTCTGCATCTTTTTTTTAAAGCAACATTGTATTGTTTTATTTAATTTTGATTGTCTTTTTTATAATAGAAGTGAATGATAAGGATATTTTAATAAAAGTTGAATTGAGGTTATAAAATGAGCCAGTGTAGTAAACTATGTCCTCCCCCAAATAAAAAAAATGGATGCTTCGTAAAATATTAATCATTGATTTTAAAATTGAGGCTTGTTACTTTAATTCAATGTGTAAGAACCTCAAACCCTATTCCCCAATTGAGGATGTTGGAATTTGGTCAAAGTTTAATATTTTTATGATGGCCTCTTTTTTATTCCCCTCCACCCCCTCTTTTTTTTTTTTTATGAATGATACATTGAGTTTGAATTATATTCTTAGTATTGTGCTTGTGACTATCTGTTTCAGTATGTAGTATCACAAGCACGACCACTGTTTTGTAATTGTAATTCAGTGCTTAGAGTATGTTTGATGTTTATTATGTTTAGGAGTTGAATTTAATGTTTATTACATTTATAGGAGTTGTGGTCAACTCCTTTCCCATGAAATGTTAAATAATGCTGCTAGTTTACACTGTACTATTTTGAAATTGAATTTGATAAGATCGAAATTGATACCTTAAGCCTTGTACAGTAAGAAAAATATGTTGTTTGAAATTCCTTGTTAATACAAACAGCAAAACCAATATTTTAAGATATGATGTACATGAATTAAAGTTGTAAATAGGTTTGACTGTAATATTTTGTTTTTCTTTTTTGAAAATACTTTGCAACAGATGTCTTCTGGGGTTGGATTGTTTTTCGTCAATGTTATCTAATTATATTCTGTGTTTATAATACCGGCAATGCCATACATTCTACTTTCATGTACCAAAATGCTGTAATCTTTGCAAATTTTTCCTGTTCGCAATGAACCATGGAAAAATACCAGTGAAATATTGACTTCCATATTGAAGTAGTAATAAAATATTGGAATTAGTTTGTATCCCCAATAATCTACTATTCCTAAATCGCTGTCTTTCTTGTTCATGGTAGATATATTTTCAAGTACAAAACTTGCTAAAGACAAGGCATTTTGATCAAATATTAATAAGTGTTCTGTAGAAATGTCTTAACGTACTATTACCAACAATGACGCAACGTCCAAAAATTACCCACAAAACATGCCAATTTTGCAACTTAATATCATAAAAGGTATACATGATACACGAATATAATTACTATATATAAAAAGTACATACCCAAGAGAGTGTTTGAGCACAAATTTGTCAACCTCTTATAATAGGCCAAATTTGGCCCTTAGTACACCTTCTTCTTGATGCAAGAACAATTCCAGAGCTAGAACAATTGGTAAAAGTTCTTTTACTGTTATGTGCCTTGAATACCAATCTTCTGACCATTGACTGTAAAACTACTGTGTCTGAAATGTTCCTGCAAAGCCAGTGTTGCTTGCATCAGTACAGAGGTTGAGCGTGTTAAATGACAGCCAGATGTCAGGTATGATAATAGCCTTGCCATTGAAATGTTCAATAAACAAAATCCATGCCTTCAAATCTGCTCTTGCCTCCATTGTTAAACGGCGATGATGATTAGTTTTCAACAGATTTAATGTGAGATTATTAGCCTATGCAAAAATGGTTGTCCTGGTGTAACAGCTGTACAAGCGAAATTGAGAAGGCCAATTAAAGACTGCAGTTCCAGGACAACCATTTTTGCATAGGCTAATAATCTGGTAAGTGAATTTCAAACTTGACAGAATCAATTTCCAGTCCTAAAAAATTCAATGTGGTTGTCGGTTAAACTTTTTTCTTTTTTGATTGGAACTCCGATTTCGTGGCAAATGGACAAGAAGTTATGCAAATAGGAATGGCATTTAAGATGGCGGTCCCAAAAACAGAAAATCGTTGAGTACATGGACACATCCTGCTACTTCAAATTGGTGTGACCTAATCCAATGCAATGCATCACTATAACGTTGAAATAAGTTGCATGAATAACTAAGTCCAAATGGTAAAGTTTTATCACAAAGTAGAATTTGTCATTGAAACAAAAACCCAAAAGCTCATACTCATCAGAGTGTATGGGAATGATTTTGAAGGCTTCTTCGATATCTGTTTTTGCCATAAGAGTCCCTTGCCCTAGCCTCGTTAAAATGTGTGCGGAATTATCAATTGTCTAATGTGACACTACATAATTTGGCTGGCATGCCATCATTGATGGATAATCCCTTTGGAAATGACAAATGGTGAATAAGGCAAAAATTTTCCTAGCTCTTTTTTTGGGACGAGTCCGAGTGGTGAACACTGAATATTATGCATTGGAGGTTTGCTAGATGGACCCTCCACCCTCCCTTTTTGAACTTGAGAGTCGATGTATTCCTGCACAATTACTGGGTTTTCTAAGGAAGATTTTAAATTTTTATGGCGTCTGAATTGTCTCAGACCTTGATAATGTATATGGAAACCAGATTTAAAGCCTGAAAGGAGGAGTAATTTTTTTTACTGATAGGGTACCCTGTAAGCCAGAATTGTAGATTTTTTGTTTGAATCCGCTATTGCGTGTTGGAGGAGTTGGGATGCTTTGCTTTATCTTCATTGGAATTATTTGGAGTTGTGGCTGATCTTTTGGTACACAGACCTTTGTGGTGGGGGCCCCTACAGATTTGACAAACATGGGGGTAATTGCATGGGTGCCTGTTGCACTTTCCATCATTATAGTTGAAGGTGAAACAATAGACACTTTTGTCTTGGCCAGTTTTTCCATGAAAATTGCCATTCCCTTTTTCGTTGTTCTTGTTGCTTTGCTTGAACTAAAAGGCAGCTCCAGTTGCCTGTTGATAGGGTTCTGTATTAACCAAGTCCCATGGAAGAGCTTCTGGATCATCCTCCTTCCACATCCTAAAGGCTCGGTTGTATGCCATGGCTGCCTGGATAGAGGTCTGCGCTGCTAGAGTTGAAATTGTAACAGCATACTTCATCAACTTACAAGCTTCAGAGGGGTTCTTTTCACAGTAAATGCTAATGAAAGTGTGGAAGGCCGTGTCTCACTGTGCTATTGAGTAGAATTTGAATTGGTTTTTTTTTTCTCACAACGGAAATTGTGCCATCCTTCTCTATTAGACGTAAAATAAACAAATAATCAATTAATCTCGATTAGAGACAGTGGAGTCTGATTGTTGTTTTAGGACACTGCTAACAGTAGTGAATTGAATTCCACAAATTCGTTGGCCCAGATCTTGGCTTTGATTTTTTGGTTGATACCTAATGAAAGGGGGTGGGCAATAGAATATCTAATCGCAAGATTTTGTGGAGTACCTGAATTACCTTGTTCTTGTGTAAGGTTGTAGAAAGCCATTTGGGCGTGATCAGGATTTGGGATTGTGTTTTTGCCGGCTTTATTGTTTGACTACTTTTTGGTTTCCTTAAGCTCTTGAATCACTGAATTTACAGTAGTAGGCAGTTCTTGATTTATAGTGCAAGCACCGTATGATGATTATGTGCGCCTAATAAGCCATAAGGATCAGAATTTGTACCAGAGTACCAGACCTCTGTTGGCCACATAAACACTGAAATCATAGCACTATTGTACTGGAGTTATAAAGATACCAGAGTATCTATAACTAGCCATCAAGCACATAAATTGAGCAGTTATGTCCTATCATATAAATACATTTGTATTGTCCGCCAGCGATTCCAGTGAGCATGACGGAGCCTATGTATAACTGTTAAATGTTACAATGCCAGTGAAGTCATGTACCTAGGGGCTTGGATTGGGATGGATGCATACAAAAAATTCATATAATACTATAACTGGGGTTGGCCTATCTAGTTCCTTAGAACTGGGTTGATTGATTGATTGCATATTTTGTTTAACGTCCCACTTGAGAATTTTTCACACATATGGAGACTTCACCATTGCCAGTGAAAGGCTACAAAATTTAGGCCTATGCTCAGCGCTTATGACCTTTATCTATACAAATTTTAACTAATCCAATATGTATCAGTAATAAATGAACAATGTTGGACATTGAGAACTCTTGATACAGACAGAACATATTACAAATAGCTAACTGGGATTTACTTGTGTTTTCACTGCACTGTGGAAGCACTCTATACAAATTTTAACTAATCCAATATGTATCAGTAAAATTTGGGTTAGTTACATTTGTAGGTTAGTTGTAACTAACACACACGGTGTATGAAATTTGGATTAGTTAATTAGGTTAGTTCTGACTAATGACTTTTTCCAAGAATTTTGTAAATTCCAGAAATTAAAATAATTCCAGAATCTAATAATACCCTGTTATGTATGTATGTATGTATGTATGTATATATATATATATATATATATATATATATATATATATATATATATATATATATATGCAGAACAGGAAATTTTTTTCTAAATTTCATAGCCATTGGCAATAGTGATACTTTTAACTAATACTCAGGTGATCTATAAGGTCTGTGGCCTCTTGTTCTTCATTGTGTATGAAATGTAAAATCTTATACATAATTAGATTGTATTTGCAGTTTTTAGTACATTTGGATTGGTGATTTACATTGGATTACTTATTAAAGGTTGCAGAGACCTGTGACATGTCATATGTGGGACAGAATTACGGTCCTCTTGCCAGCACTATTCATAGAAACTGCAAGTAAGTGTTAAATTCAAGCAATCTAATTAGAATCAAATCTTCTCTAATCGTTACACTGGAGAAGGATCTGACAGCATTCTGTTTGAGGTTGTGTTATTTAACCTTTCACACTTGACCAATGAAATGATGGCTTTCACAAACATGAAAGTTTTGGTATTATATCCAAACATCTTATAAATAGCCCCATGCAGGAAGACAAAATCCATCATGATGTATTTAACTCGGACTCGGCACTGTCGAAATTTGGTTTGAAAGAGCGTAAAATAACGAATTACAAGAGGTATTTAATAAGTTTATTTCTCTTAAACTTGTGGCACAATACTGTATTATTAAAATACACAGCTGTATGCAGATAAGACCACCAATTTAAAAGTCAGAACTGAACATGTGACTTGCCACTTGATTTGCTATCTAAATGATACGCATTTGAATTGGCCGAGTGACAGTTGCTTGTAAATACCGATTTAAAACCGAAATAGTCCTGGTTAAAACAGCTTAAATAATGTGTATGTGCTATGATTTGTCGAAATTTGGACCACACAAAGTTTTTCAAATGCTAAGAAAATTGCCAAACAGTCTCTTCTCCCACAATGCATCCAAAATCTTCCTTTATGCTTTTTTTAATGCAGGTATTTAAATTTGTTTAAACACAATTTTTATATTTTATTTTTTCTAATTTTTTCTATTGACGCTACTTTTACATTCCGAATATGCTTTAGTATAACTATATATGATTGGTCCTTGATTCTTTGTAAGCTGCTGTTATTGGTCAAAAGAAAGTGATTGATTAAAAAACATGAATGATTGTTAGCAGTCAGGCAGATATCTTGTGTATACTTGTACAGTGCAACTTCTTTGAATTTAACTTTGAATTGATTTTGCCATGTTGAAATTTTCTTTATACATGCTTACAATGATCTGGATGAAAACAATGGTTGAAGTTTTGAGCTTTTTAGCTCACCTGAGCTGGAAGCTCAAGTGAGCTTTTCTGATCACCCCTTGTCCATAGTCAGTAAGCTCTCACATTTTTGGCTTCTTCTCCAGAACCACTGAGCCTATTTCAACGGAACTTTGCAAAAAGCATCCTTCGGTGAAGATGATTCAAGATTGTTTAAATGAAGGGCAACATCCTGCTGCAAAGGGAGAAAATAGCGAAATTGCAAAAATACTCTTGACAAATTTTAAAAATCTTCTCCAGAACCACTGGGCCAATTTCAATCAAACTTGGTACAAATCATCCTTAAGTGAAGGGGATTCAAGTTTATTCAAATGAAGGACCATGCCCCCTTTAAAGGGGAGATAATCACAAAAGTGCAAAAATAGGGTGGGGTCACTTTTTATAATTTGCGTTTCTTTTAATTCATCGAGATCATGATTGTTTTCTGATGGGAAGTTGGTAAAAGTAGGACGTGTGAATAGAGGCAGTCAACAAAACATGATCGCTGATTTTGTAAAAATTAACTTCATTGATTTAAGGCTTCTGGTTCATTAATTGAAAAAGGAACAGATCAATGAAAATATATATTAAATATGTTAATTACAAGGGTATTTTTCTGTAGTCAGTGAGAAAAGTCTGATCCTTTGGCAGTTCTCAATTTACTGCATTCCTGCAATCAGACTGAAATCATAGGTAATTCAAGTCAACCTTCAAACAGTTAATAGCTATAGTTAGTAGTATTACAACAGGTTTTAGAACTTTCTGTGACATTTAGTATGTAAGTTGATGAGATTATACTATGAGTTCTAACTAAGACTCTTTCATCCCTGATATAAACAACATGCATCAACTGTATTATGAACAATGAAACATTGAACTACTGGTAAACATGGTGATGTGGTACCAGTTTTTCAGGTCACAGATCAAGATCGAACAACATTGAATGTATATTTTCTAGAATATTACATCAGTAAATAGGGTGCCATTAGGGGACATGTATTGCTCATACAATGCTTTCAGATGTTTGTTTTATGTGTACTTCACAGTTTTATTTGTAATACATTCAATTTTTCCCCCAAAAAACAATGTGTTCTTTATTGTGACATCATCAATTTCAGAGATTGGTAAACCACAGTGTGGTGATCTAGTAAGTCAGATCATACTCTGTGAAATCAACAGTATCAAGACTCGTAATTTTGATGGGTATATAATAAAAACAAAACTGTAGGAATTTGTTGTTAATTAGGTAAGATACGGGCTATACATAACTGTAGGAAATACATGAAAATAGTTTTGGTAGACGCATGCAGCTATGAGGGCAAGTCAATAAATAACCAGCCTAACTTAATTCCAGTTGAGATCCACCTCTTCTTTTTGGATGTAATTGCCCTCTAGTGTGATGTACTTTGACCAACAGTGTTCAAATGCCATCAGCTTGGAACTGAAAAAATCAGGGTCCTTTCCATTGACCCACTACTCAACTGCCATCATGACTTCTTCGTCAGAACGAAAATAATGTCCACAGATATCCTTTTTCAAGTTTGGGTATAGGAAGGTTGCTAGGAGCTAGGTTAGTTGAATAGGCAATTCTACCGCATTTGAATTCCTCTATCCAGAATTTAAATTGAGCATAAGGATGCAAAAGACCCATAAACATCAGCTAACTCGCCGTGTATTTCCTTGCCTGCTTTACCTTAAATTCAAGTACTGAACTACAGCACAGTATTCAACTTTAGATAAAAAGCATGCCTTTGCATCACTAGCTATGTTTGACATTCAATATCTTACTAAAGAATGACTCAATACGCATGTAATTTTGTACCCAGGTATAAAACATGTATTGAAACAAGGCATAAAAGTCGTGACCATCTCAGTTAGTCAGAAATGGGATAGGCTGGATACTAAGTGACTCGCCCTCGTACTATTCCTGCATGAAAAACTGCTTTCAAAATTTCAATTTTCGACTCTTTTCAAGAAGCCAACTTTGTAAGATTATATCCAAAGTAGAAATCAATGTTTATTTTTGTTTTCTGGCTCTTGCATCCAAGAAATGACAGAATTTCAGAAAATTTGAAGATGTTTAAGATATTAGGGCCATAATTTTGTATCAGATCAACAGTTAAATCAGAGTATTGACCAAGGATCAAATAGGATATGTTGCTTCTGTATTGCAACTTATCAAACTGAAGATGAGATCAAATATTTTATTTTAGTGTTACAAAATAAAAAGCTGTAATGATATTATGTCTTGGATTTTAGGTTTTATGTTGGTGTGTTAAACAAAAACACAGGAAAGATGAAAATATGTGATGCAGAGATCTTTCAGATGCATCCAAAACCTTCAGGTAACTTATTTTTACATGCTTGTCTTCAGACATGACATATTATGGTATAGCGATGTCTGTATGTCGTGCTGTCCATCTATCAGTTTGGGGTTTTCTGTTTCTATTTTCCTTTCTATTCAACATATCAAGCTGAAATTTGCTATGTAGCTTCTTTATGGGTCACTCTAGATCATGTTGCAATTTTGATCCATTTTGACTTCTCTTGCCAGAGTTTTGCCACTATTTTTTGAAATTAATGTTATTTGGAGCGTACATAATTTATCTGGTAAACTCCTCCCACAGTTTTCAAATAAGAACCTTCATATTTTATTGAGTGTTTGTATGGGTATTGAAGATGTGCATGTACCGAAAATTTTGATTTTCTTTAATTTCTGAGAAAATTACATGATGTTGAACTTGGTCAGTTTTGAGGAAATGTTACATACAGAGTATATGATTTGTCTGTCTAATTCTTACACAGTTTTCATGTTAGAACTTTCTTATTTTACAGGGTATTTGTATAAAGTTGTGCATGAGACAAAGATTTTGATTTCCTTCAATTTTTGAGAAAATTACATGTCAGTTTTAAGGAAATATTACATAGATATATATGGTACATGATTTGTCTGGATCGAGTGAGGACCTTCTTAATATAAAGAGTATTTGCATGGATATGGAAGTTGTGCATGTGCAAGGATTTTGATTTCTTCAATTTTGGGGAAAGTTGAGGTTGTTCAACTTAGTCCATTTTGAGGACATTTAGATAAAGGACATTGTTTGTCCTTTTAATCCTCTCACATTTTAAAACTAGGGCTTTGTAAATAACTTGAAGATGTGCATAGTGCAAGGATTTTGATTTTTCAATAATTTTTAACTTTTTTTGATGTTTAAAATATTTACAGGTTGTTGAACTTGGTCAAATAAATTTGGGGAAATATTTTGCACACAGAACTCTTGGTTTGTCTATCTGCCTCCTGTCACAGTTTCTAAGCTAGGATGAATAATGTTACAGCCTGAAGACGGCCGATAGTACCTGAAGCAAACTTCCATGAGCCATGGCTTAGGAAAGCACCATATATAAGCTTTTCATATTATGTATATTGTATCACTCAGGTGACCTATTGCAATTGGTCTGCGTCCATCAATGTGCATCAACGATTGAACATAAAGCAGGGCCAAACTTGCTTTATGGTATTTATGTGTAAAATGTTTAAGAAAACATCTTTAATGCTACTAATACCAAATTGAAACTAAATGGATATTTAGAAGGAGCAGGTAGACCTTAAACAAAGTTGTAAATTTCATGATCCCAAGGGTAGGGGTTTTGGTATGAGGGTGGGGCCATAATGGTCAGTGATTAAATGTGTTAATAACTGAACATTTTTGGCCAGCTTGCACAAAGTGCATCCGGCTTATAATATGGTGAATGTCAGGTAGACAGGCATCTTCATATAGGGTACTTGCATTGTGTAATCATCTCCTCTCACACCTTTAGGCTGACATTCTCCAAACTTTGTACAGTTATTATGAATACATTGAAAATATGCATGTGCATTTTGGAAGCACTCACATATTTTTTTGAAAATTTACATGTAGTTGAACTTCGTCATTTTCAGCATGTTTTAAACTGTACTGACTTTGTGTAAACAACTCCTCTTACAGATTTGACTCAGCATCCTTCAGACCTTGTACAGTTGTTATAGATACAATAAAGTTGTGCAAATAAATTTTTGAATATGCTCAGACTTTTGAAAAGAAAAATTGCTAATAGTTGAACTTTGTCATTTTTATACGCCCATCTGTACTTTTCTTTTTAATATAGCTTGAATATGAAATACATTTACCCCTGATTTCCATCAATAAAGTTTCCAGAAAGAGTTGATCATTTACTGTGAATTGAATTTCATTATTTGGTATCTTGTCTATATATTCAATATTGTATACTGGTAAAGCATATTTTTGTTTGGTTTCTTGTATTTTTTGGTTAATTGTTTTTAGAAATTCGTTGTCATGCAAAAGTGAATTATTAAACTTCCATAAGCCCTTTCCATGTGTAAATTCATTGAATTTAATACTGAGCAACACTGTTTATTTGATGTGAAATGTACCTCAATAAATACTGTTGAAATTTAAAAAAAAAAATAATAATAATTTTATACGCCCATCTATTATGTTATGGCGATCATGTCTGTCCTCTGTCCATTTGTTCCGCTTTGTGTCTTGGTTGTAACTTAAATACGATGAGACCTGAATAATCAAGCTTTTTCAGATGATATATCTTGGGCAAAGGGTTGGTCACACTTTATATTTGGGTCATTGTGACATATGATTAAGAAGATATGGCCAAATATAGCAAAATCCTGTCCGACTTGTAACTGGACAATTATTTGGTCGAGAATCATTAAACTTGATCAGTTAATGCATCTTTGGAAGAAGGTGGGTCATGCCCTAAGTCTAGGTCACTGTGACCTATAATTAAGATGATATGGCCATATATGACATAACTCTTTTTTGGACTCGTGTAGATATGAGTCCTAGAATCAACAAACTTTGTCAATTTGTGCATCTGTATAGGAATGTAAATTGTAGCTTAAAATCAGGTCATTGAAACTTTTTGAAATGGTAAGTAGTTAAGAAAAACTATGTTTAAGGGAGGTAATCCCTACATATTTTAGAGATTGATGCAGTTACTCTCTATTCAGTAGTTATAACATCAAAAATACTTTTTTTTTTTTTTTATATATAAAATGTGGTTATATAAAAATTAATATGAATACTTATTTTGTTTCTAACATTATTGATATAGATATATGCAGTAATGTACTACAAAATTTGTAAAGACTTAACAAGCACATCACAGAACATGGGAATGATCATTTATTAAGCTGTGTTTCTGCAGTTAAACTCTCTTTCATTAGCTCCTTGGAAATAAGCCATGGTAGCTGGAGATTCAAAGATCATTTTAATGAGAACTAAATTACATTTGTCCAGTTAAAGATCATTAAAATGAGTATGATATAAGAAGGATGTCTGGAGCATTTCTTTATACAATCCATAAGTAATTCATACCATGTGAAAGAAATTATCTAAATATATGCAGTTAAATGAAAATATATTCTGGAATATTTCTGTAGTTATTTGAACAAATGAAGAGATAAATTGACAAGTCAGTTGCATTGTGCAATAGACACAATACAAGGATCTTCATTTTACTTAAGACTTAAAAGCAAAGATATGGGTGCAATCTTTACTTTTATCAGTTTATAATGAATAAACATCTGACGGGTGTATCATGTGGCGGTGCACTTTATCCTACATATTGTGGATAAATGATATTTACTTTGTGTATTCAACACTTCTCACAAGTTTCCCCAACAGACATTCCTGAAAATTCAATATGGTAGCAAATGAGTTATACTACTAGTATGTCTCCACCATAGATAACATATTATAAAGCAACCTGGCCATTTCTATTCTTGAACCAATTTTTAACTTTTTCATGATAACTACCATTCAAATTCTTTTCAGATTTGGTATGAATTTGTAGATCTCTGGTCTGTCCCAATATTTCCCAAGAGAGCTACAGATCTGTAGCTAATTACAATTGTGGTTTTTGCAGATATTGATGATGAAGAAGAAAAACTTGCATCATTTCCATCAGTGTCAGAAAAGAGTTTTACAGAAAAGGTAAAGTTGTATAAAATTTCTTCTATTGTGAATTACCATACATGCCAACATACCTGACCTAGGTGTGAGTTTCCCGATTTTAACATGATTCCTGCTTTCCCAATTGGGAAAGCAAAATCCCGATTTTGTAGAAATGTTCCCCGATTTACAAGAACAACAATCTCAATTTCCAACCCGAATTTAAATCCCGCGCCATTTCCTTGTGACTAGCCAATCAGAAGTATGTTGTCAAAATTATATACAAGAGTAGCATATTGCTTCTTAACTTCAAAAATAACACCTTTAATACATTCTAAATAATTTTCATCATATAGTAAAGATTTGTTGTACTTCCATGAACCTCTACCTTTCTTGAAGTCATTAAAGGCAATGACTCTATATTGCACTTTTCTAAACCAGACAAAAGTGTGTTAATATATGATACATGTACAATGATTAGATTAATAATTTCATTGAAAAGACAGATATTTATTTTCATGATAAAATGTCGCAAATTTAGAGCTTTGAAAAAGGTTGTCGCACACAAAATCCCCTTTGGGGATTTTTAAAAGTTGGCATGTATGGAATTACTGGTGCATATTGTGAGGATATGTCTTTTCAGATTGATCAGCAAGACATAATCAGAATGTTCAATTTGTTAATCAATATATGAAATCATTCTTAAAAATCATATTTTAATGCCAAGGCAACATCACAAGTTCATGCACAAGTAAAGGTTAAAGTAACAATATTCAAAGGATTTAGTTATTATGGGAGGTGGTTATGTTGTAAAAGAAAATGAAATGGATTTTTAATTTGTGAAGGTATAAGCATCTTTTAAGTCTATTAAAGAACCATTGATAAGATTTCAGTACCATAGCATCCCAGTTGAGATCTGATTCGAAAAGTTTTTTATTACACATTGGTACTGTCTCCAGGTTTGTAAAAACAATATGAACTTGTAGCACAGGTGCTTTACAATGCAGATTGTGTAGGGTCATGTGAGGTCAGCATTTGCTAACATAGATGCAAAAATTTTACTACAAATGTTCTTCAAGCCCATCATATTTATTCCTGTTTTATTTGTTGTTGTTATATAAAAATCAAAATCTTAAGATTTTAATTTTAATTTAGCTATCATGTTGACATGTTTATCATTAGATCTTATTTCTTCCACTCAAGGACATTTTCAGATGATGCAAAGAGGCTGAAAATCACTTCTTATACAGAAACGTGAAATGGAAAGTAACTAAAATTTGCATTTATTGATAGTTGTGTGATAAATAGAATCTTACACTTGTACTTATGGCATATTCATTACCAGATTTGAATATTTCGCTTTCCAAGGCCCAGGAAATACTAAATCTGGCAACTCATTTCATAAATTTCATAATATGCCATAAGTACTTGTTCAAGATCCTCTATTTCCCACCTAACATATTATTTTTTCATTTGTACCTTTGTAGAAAGATATGCTTACAAGTGCCTTTGGAAGTAAGAAGAAGCAGAGGGCATTGGAATCTAGGCTGAAAAATCAGATCAAAGGAAAGGCTCTAGATAATGCATTGAGTTCTGTCATCAGCCAGGCATCCACTATAGAACCACTGCAAGTGGAAGGTATCATCTATCACAGGATTTCTCTTGAATTATCTTCTTTTTTTTTCAAATCTCAAAAGAAGTTTTTAATGTAGACCTATACTCGCTATACGTCACAAGCAAAAAGTAAATACAGAACCATGCTATTGTTTCAATTTCACATGATATGAATGTCCGATATTGATTCCTACCTGGGCACTCTTATCAGGTGTGTCCAAATAATCATCAAGGACTTGGTCAATTTTTAATGCCATTCAGTTAGACACAGTAAGATAATTGATAACTCAGAATTACTATGCATCTATGGTTTCAAAATTATTATCAACAAAAAACATGGTAGCTAGAGTAAAAGTAAAGAGTTCACACCATACACTTTATGCAAAGTTAAACACATTTTTAAAACATTTTCTTATGATTTAATAAAGTACATTTCAGTAATGTACGCTTCAACCCATGCATTGTTACTCAAAAACTGAAAGGTCATGTCATAAATTTTTGTATTTGATTACAAATACAGAAGATATATTATGCAATTTTCACCATGTATTTAATGCATTGAAAAACTCATGTTTTGAAAACATGATGTAACGTATGTTTCATCCTTATCCATATACTTAGGGAATACGATATTTAAATTTGGATAATGCGAATAAAAAGTATCACATGAATAATTCTATTATATATACAAAGGAAATATCTTTGTTACATTTTTAAAGTTGTAAAGCTACCATTATTAGAAAAGAAAACTAATATTTACGCAGAAAATTATTGGTTATATTATCTTAAATTAACCCTCACTGCTATGGCTCTGAGTGTTAAGCATAGGTCTAAATTTGTGGTACTTCACCTACAGCTGGTGATGTCACAATATGAGTGAAAAATTCTCGACGGGATGTAAAAACAAACAAACAATCAATCAAATAACTAAAAGCAATAAAGATCGTATCATATTGGCAAAAAAAATTTCTAATAGTATGCATATCAATTTCAAGTGATGCAATACACAAATCATGTCAATCATCTGACACCAAAATGAGAAAAAATGTGTGAAATATCAATATGCATGCTTATGCATACTAAAACTGCAGTTTATGCAATTACAGAAGATTAAACATATGCATGTACTATGGTTCTGCACAATCACACAAATCATGAAAGGCTGATATTGTCCGACTTTGGCCGACATGTAGAATAATGATTAACATGTACACAAAATGTTTCGTAAACATTACACGATGTGTGTAAAGGAAATTCTGATCTGACAACAAGCCAAGAAAAAAATTGAAAAAATTAGCTTATGAATATTCCTCAACCACACCCCCAGCCACAATTTAGAATTTTAAAGATATGGTGAATTCTTTTTTTCTGTAATGCTTTTCAACAATTGTCTGACCACACACACACACACACACACACACACACACACACACACACACACAACACAACACACACATACACACACACACACACACACACACACACACACATACACAGAAAATGACCCTGCATGCCTCCTGTGGTTGGAAATATTGCATGTAATGATAATTTATATTTTTCTTGCTATTTCTGCAGAAAATTATCATTTATTTATCATTAACCAGGCAGTATTATTTTAAACCGGTTTGAAATAAATAGGACCTTGATTGATCTTTTTATTCATCCTCGGATGAAAAATTATCGATATCACTGGCCTTTGCATTAATTATGGGTTGAAAGTAGTATCCTTGTACAACAAACTCCAATCACATCCAAAAACTCCTCCAGTTGCAAAATAAATCATTTATAGATGGGTTTTGTTTGGTTTCGATTCACCAATGTTGGTCTATTATGATGTCACAAATTTGGAGAATCAGGAACGATAATTAGGTTATGATTTTCTATTCTGAGTACCTTTATACTTCAATTTCTTGATGTTAATATCATTATTTATTTTTAAAAAGCTTCTTTATGAAGAGTTTATGATAAAAGTTCATAATTATGGAGACAACAAGTACTATTAAAATTTGTCTCCTATGACCTTTAAAATGTTCTTAATATATTTCAGGAAACAATCAGGAACATTGCTATTCCTGAAAAATCCCTCATTGATTCAAAATATTTATAGAAGAACTTACCATGAACTTTTCAAGAATTCTGAAATTTCTTGATTAGTCCTTAAAATGTTCTAAATGTATTTCTGGAAAAGATCAAGAACATTGCTATTTCTGAAGAAAAACCCCCCACTGATTTTTCACCTGTTCAATGAACTTGTGAACCAATTAAGAATTCTAAAAATTCTTCATTAGTTTGCATTAAGTTCAAGATATATTAAAGAATTACTTGAGAACAATTTAAATCTGAAACTATTCTTTATTTGTTCAAAAACATTACATTAACATTTTAAGAAATTTTGGAGTTTGTTCTTAAGTGATTCCTAAGTGATGTTCAAGAACCATTTCGGAACTAAAGCTCAAGGGTACATGTATTGCTTATGTAATACTCTCAGAATGCTTGTTAATATTTGTTTTTTCCTTCAGACATGTAAAAGAAACAATTAACATATTTTTTGTACAGAAAATGATGCAGATGCAGAATATTCTGTAATACCTCCCAGGAACAAAGAAGCAGCCACTCCTAAAGAAGTGTACAATATAGACCACAGTAAGTTCTGTACAAAAATCTGTAAGGTGTGTGATATCAACCATGGTGAGTTCTGTATAGACACTCCTAAGGATGTGTGTGATGTAGACCATAGTAAGTTCTGTCCAAAAATCTGTAAGGTGTGTGATATCAACCATGGTGAGTTCTGTATAGACACTCCTAAGGATGTGTGTGATGTAGACCACAGTAAGTTCTGTATAGACACTCCTAAGGATGTGTGTGATGTAGACCACAGTAAGTTCTGTATAGACACTCCTAAGGATGTGTGTGATGTAGACCACAGTAAGTTCTGTATAGACATTTCTAAGGAGGTGTGTGATGTAGACCACAATAAGTTCTGTATAGACATTTCTAAGGAGGTGTGTGATGTAGACCACAATAAGTTCTGTATTGACATTTCTAAGGAGGTGTGTGATGTAGACCACAATAAGTTCTGTATAGACACTCCTAAGGATGTGTGTGATGTAGACCACAGTAAGTTCTGTACTGAAGTCTGTAAAGGGTGTGATGTAGACCACAGTAAGTTCTGTATAGACACTCCTAAGGAGGTGTGTGATGTAGACCACAATAAGGTAAGTTCTGTATAGACACTCCTGTAGATGTATGTATGATATACTCCGATAGATGTATGTGGTGTAGACCACAGTAAGCTCTGTACTGAAGTCTGTAAAGGGTGTGATGTAGACCACAGTAAGTTCTGTATAGAAATCTGTAAGGAGAGTGATGTAGACCACAGTAAGGTAAGTTCTATATAGACACTCCTAAGGAGGTGTGTGATGTAAACCATAGTAAGGTAAGTTCTATATAGACACTCCTAAGGAGGTGTGTGATGTAGACCACAGTAAGTTTTGTACAGAAATCTTTAAGGTGTGTGATGTAGACCACAATAAGTTCTATAGAGACTTTTCTAAGGATGTGTGTGTTGTAGACCACAGTAAGTTCTGTATAGACACTCCTTAGTAGGTGTGTGATGTAGACCACAGTAAATTCTGTAGACATTTCTAAGGAGGTGTGTGATGTAGATCACAGTAAGCTCTGTACTGAAGTCTGTAAAGGGTGTGATGTAGACCACAGTAAATTCTGTAGATATTTCTAAGGAGGTGTGTGATGTAGATCACAGTAAGTTCTATATAGAAATCGGTAAGGTGTGTGATGTAGACCACAGTAAGTGTTGTAGAGACATTCCTAAGGATGTGTTTAATGTAGACCACAGTAAGTTCTGTACAGAAATCTATAAGGTGTGTGATGTAGACCAAAGTAAGTTCTGTATAGGCACTCCTAAGGAGGAAAAACGCACATCATGTTTATAATACATATTAAAAATTTGGAGCAAGCAATAATTTTTACTTTATGCTTTGTGTGATTTTCACTGAATATTTTTGTGGTAATAAGATTTTTAAACAAAGAATAATAATTTGCAAACTGTGCAGCTATATTATTAGATAACAGTCATCTTGACTTTGTACATCGCAGTAATCTTCACTGAGTATCTTCGGGGAAATACCCAAGTAATCATCATGTTAATTTCAGCAAAGCATAAGGTTTTGTAGCATTCAAGTTTTAACAGACTTGGCTGAAAATCATTTAAATAGAAAGTAAAATCAAAATATTAAACTAGCACTCAATTTGTTGTAATAAACATTTCGGAACATGATAGACTATCTTTATCTATCTCTCTCTCTCTCAATTTTTCATGGGTTCTGGATGTGTTTCCAAAGACATTTCCAGCAGGATTCATTGAAACATCGCTTTATAGGGCATCCCTACCCAATGTGTGATTTTTTCAATGCTGTCCAATCTGCACAAAATTTGTATGATGGGGTAGTTGAAGATGGGAAATAAAATTATAAACTCACCATTTTTAAATGGTCTCCAAAAAGGCATCAAATTTTTGGATAAAAGTTTCACATACTGGGGAAGCCCTGCCCATTATTTTTCCCCAGGTGGTTCTGAAAATGCTTTTAAAGGCATTCCCAGCATAGCCAGCTCACTTGCCTCCTAAAGCTGTCCTCTCCTAGACTCTATAAAATCACAATAAAATGTATGAGATGAAATTTTGCACTGGAAGCAAAAAGAAAACTTAAATAAACTTAAATGAAACCTGATCTACTTCAATATAATAATGTTGTTTATGTTATCAATAAAGCATTACGTTCTTTATTTTCAGCCAACAACCCATGTACTTTTTTATTAAGACAACCGTTAAGTCGCAATCAAATGTACACATAAAAGGATGTTGAGTTGTAGTATTTGTGTACCCGAAATGGTGATGTAAGCAAACCCACGACCTACGTAAATCGTAGAAAAGCTTCCTCTCTACTCCCATATGATTTCCATCAAGCAAAATCTTCCCTTAAATACATTGTGGCATTATTGAGAAATCAAGCGGCAGCGTTAACATGACTTTTTTATGATATTACAGTATGATTTTCTGCAAAGTTGTGTTTTCACTGCTTCCTATTGAAGTTGTGGAAATGTCTGATTACTTTAAGACACACATGTTTCTTTTCTTTTTTATATATATGGCCATTTATGTCCCCCCAAAAATGAAAGAAAACCAATGCAAGTGCATATCTGTGCACATGAATAAGACACCATATTTATGTAAATGTCAGTCGATAGACATTTGATAGATATACTTACAGTATAAATTTCATGTCGTTTACATCATTTATAAGAAAGTTATGGTGATTTGAATAGCAGCCAATCAGAATTTAGCGCACGTGCTGGGAAGTGATGTTAACACCGCCATTGAGTAGGGAGTCCCAACACATATCTGCAACATCAATATCAAAACCATTCATTCAAATCTAAAAATGTTATTGACCGATACTTGAATTTAGACATCAAAAATGAAATTGCACGCGAATTCGGTGATGGAATTTTTGTTGACACCATTCAATAGGTATTTGAATCATAAACCCACAACTCAAATTTCAGATCATTTTAACTTTTAATTCGAATGTTATGGCTATTTTAGTATCCAAAAATGAATGAAAACCATTGCACATGCATATTTGTGCACCTGAGTAAGACACCACATTGATGTAAATGATTTCATTGAAAACCAAAAAAGTTAGGCTGTTTTGATTGATTGATTGATTATTTATTGCTTTTTGCCACACTCAACAATTTTTCAGTTACCTGGTGGCGTCCAGTTTTTGTTGGTGGAGGAGAGAACCCAGATACAATGTACCTGGGAAGAAACCACCGACCTTCCGCAGGCTGTTTTGAAAATTTGTAAACAAAACATGCAGGCATTTTCCGACAAAATGACATTCCGCACATGTACAGATGCTACACTATCATTCTATATTGGTTTCATATTGATCCCATGAGTAGATTCTGAGAACTGTGTGCATACTCTTTTTCCGGAAAAGTAAAGTTCTACATTATGAACTGCTGGACCTAACTGTTATTGTCTTGAAGGAACTTCTGGTTACGAGTGATTAACAGAATGGCTAAACCTAGGCTGATACTATAATAGTCATAGGCCCGAGACATTGATAAGACTTCGCTAAAAAATTTTGAACTGTTAACTTGTATATTTTCTCAATTCTTCTCCCTCATCTTTCTTTCTTGTCTTTCCTTTCTTGCTTTTCCCTTTTAAATTTTCAGAGGATAGGACTTGGAGTCATGTTTCCAGTGGGTATCTCTTATATACTTAAAAATCAAAATGGTTAAATTACTTTCAGTAAATTATCAAGGTCTTGGAGATATTGCAAAACGTTAAGATGTTTTCAATTATTTACAATCCTTGAATTTCAATATTTATTGCTTACAGTACACACATTTTTTAAGTGAAACTGAAAATGATGTAAGGAATTTATGGGGATTCCAGACTGAGCTTTTAGACAGAGAGAACAGAGAATGGAAAATTTTCAACACGTTACCTTTCAAAATAACTAAAAACTGCAAACTTCAGTGGTTTCAATATAAAATAATTAACAGAATTGTAGCAACAAATTACTTTTTATACAAAATTAAAAAGGTAGACTCTAAAAAGTGTAGTTTTTGTTACAAAGAGGATGAAACAATAGAACATATATACTGTTGGAATTTAATAATGTTCAATCATTCCTAGATGAGTTTGAATTTTATGTTAAAGAGAAAACACAATTACAATTTGTTTTTACCAAAATAAAAGTTTTATTCTAGGTATTCTTGACAAAAATTCCAATATTCAAAATACTACTATCCTCTGGTTGAAGTATTTTATTTATATGGCAAGATGTTCAGAGAAATCATTCAGTTCGTTTTGCAATAACCTATTTAAAGTCCTTTTATGAAACATTAAAATTCATATTCTACAAAAATGGTGATAATGAGAAATTGGATGCCCAGTGGAACAGATGGTCTCTAATCTTTCCATAATTCTCTCTCTTTCTCTCTCTCTCTCTTAAAAAATGTCTGTATCTCTATATGTATGTTTTCATGCTACTTTGCTTTGATAGAGATTTAAAAAATAAAAAAAAAAGGAAAATTTAACCGAGAAATGCTTATTTTTTAGACAACTCTGGTTTGGTATAACTGACTTCCGGTGGAAATGGTAGGACTTAAAATGATATGTTAGACTCTTTTATCAACATTTAAAAATTTTTAAAAATGAAAAAATTTTGAAAATGATTTTTAACCTACTTCCAATGGAAGTGATGGCAACATAATTTAAAGATGTATATCATATCCATTAGTCAACATCTATCATTCCTGAAAGTTTTGAAACCAATCGTCAATGGTTTCTGAGAAAACGATATTATTTTGAAAAGCGGAAAATGGACATATCACATGAATGGAAGTGAATTTTGAAAAAAGCATTCAACCATATTCTAGAGATTGTTCATGTCAATAATATATGTAAAAATCGTATCAAACAAGTGATTTATAAGTCAGATATATAAGGACAAAGAAAAACTGATTTTACAAAGTTTTTCTTGGAAAAACTAGATATTACTGTTAACTTCCAGTAAATTTCACATTTTCTGAAACTATGTAAGAGATCTATTTAAAAGATGCAAATTTGGTTTGAAAAGCAAAAATTTTGAATTTAATGTTTTATTTGTTCACTTCTGGTGACGACTGGAAATGACAGTTGACGACAATAAATCTTACTACAGAGGAGAAGTTCACCATCTATTATCTCTGTAAATCTCAAGACTTTATCTTTATCCGTTTGGAAGAAAAACGGTGGACAAAATGTCATTTTAAAAAACAGAAATGGACATATCTCATGATCGGAAGCGAATATTGAAGAAATGTTAGAAATAGAGTAGAGTAGTGTTAGTGACTTTTGTGAAATTCAAATCAATGTCTTTATTTATAAGGGAGTTATATTAAAAGAAAGACTGATTTCCGGAAGTTTTTCTAAAAAAAACAACTGGTAGTTGCTGTTTTAACTTCAAGTAAGTCATACATTTTCTAAAACTAGGGAAGGGACCTAATTAGATCATGCAAGTTTTGTTTCAAAAAGCATAATTTTAAAATTTGACGTTTCTTCTGTTCACTACCGATGATGACCGGAAGTGACGGATGAAGACAGCGAACCTTTTTACAGAGGAGAAGGTCACCATTTATCATCTCTGAAAATTTCAAGACTCTATCTTTAACCTTTAGGAGGAAAGTTCTGGACAAAACATTTCAAAAACATGAAATCATCCGTAACTCAAAACTGGAAGTGAATTTTAGAAGAGGGAAATAAATGAACCTAATTTGTCCTATCGTACATCTTTCCTGAAAGTTTCATGAAATTGTGTGCACAAATTCTGTAAGAAAAAGAATAATAATACTAACTAGACATGATCTCGTTGTGAGCAATGAGCAAGTCTTCATTCCATTTTTGATTAGATAAGATAGGATCTTAATAATATATGTGAAAATCGTATAAAACAACTGATTCGTAAGTCAGGGCAAAGGAAAACCGTACGTCCTTCCTGATAGTTTCATGAAATTCCATCAAGCTGTTTACGAGAAATTGCGTGCACAAAATCTGTAAGAAAGAACAATAATAATAACTAGACATAATCTCGTTGCGAGAAACGAGAAGGCCTTCTCTGATAATTCAACTGATATAGAACGGCAATAAATGAATGTAAGAAGCACTTAAATTTATCGAAATAGAATGAAAATCACATAGAAGATGAGAGTTATCAATATTAAACAACTTCCAGTTCTTTTCTGTTCACTTCGGGCTTCTTGGAACTCCTTAAATCCAAGGAAAATTACATTATGAGCGTGCAGGAATCATCCCTGAAAGTTTCAAAGAAAAATGCTCATTTTATGGACAACTTCTGGTGTGGTAAAACTAACTTTCGGTGGAAATAGTATGACTTGAAATGCTCTGTTAGACTCTATTATGAACATTTGAAAATGAAAAATTTTTAAAAATGCAGATTTTTAACCTACTTCCTGAATGACAGAAGTGACAACAACAAAATTGAAAGATATATGTCACATCAAAAAGTTACCGTCTATCATTCCTGAAAATTTCAAAATCAATCTTCAACCCTTTCTGAAAAAACAGTGATGACCAGAAGTGATGGATGATGACAGTCAACCTATGACAAAGCAGAAAGTCATTATCTATCATCCCTGCAAGTTTCAAGACTTTATCTTGAACCATTCAGAAGAAAAATGGTGGACAAAATTTCCTTTTATAAAATGGAAATGGCCATATCTGATGAATGGAAGTGAATTTTAAAAAAGTCTTTGAAGATACTGTAGAGATAAGAAATGTCAATGATATATGAGAAATTCATATCAAAAACTTAATTCCTAAGCGAGTTGTATGAAAAAAAAGAAAAAACGATTTTCCAAAGTTTCTCTCGAAAAGCCAGAAGTTGCTATTTTAACTTCCGGTAAGTTATACATTTTCTGAAACTACGAAAGAGACTGTGCAAGATTTGTTGCAAAAGCGAAAATTTTAGATTTGACATATCTTTTATTCACTTCCGGTGACGACCGGAATTGACGACGGACAGGATGAACCCAAATCTGCATGCCTACAAATGGAGATCTATCAACTCTGAAAGTATGGTGACTTTATCTTTTACTGTTTCTGAAAAAAAAAAGGTGGAGAAAATCTGTTTTGAAAAACAGGAAATCAGACATATCCCATGAACAGAAGTGAATTTTTGAAAAACAAAATTACCATAGCAAGTTCATTTCAGAAAACATCTTTTCAGATAATTTCAAGAAAATCTACTCAACCATCTTTAAGAAATCGCTTGAAAAAAATTAAGTCAATTTTTTTTACCACTTCCTGTGTAGACCGAAGTGGCAGACAAACATGTAGACAATATGGAGAGCATGGAATAATGATAATCTATCATCTCTACAAGTTTGAAGTGTCTATCTGTAGTCATTTCTGAGAAATTGGAAATACAAGATCAAAATTTTTCCACCCTATGTCTCACAACTGAAAGTGAATTTTAGAAAAACGTTTGACTTTAGACATTTAAATTTTCTACAATATATGTGAAATGCAAGTCCATCACTTAATTATTAAGCGAGATATAAAGTATTGAAAATGAGAATTTGAAAAGCTTTTTTCAAATAATTGGAAGTGAACGTTTCAATTTGTGGTGGGGTTCACTTTCTTTGACTCTTCAAAAGAAACCTAATAATGTGGTATAGGACTCAATTGCAAATAAAAAGTTTGAAAATTTTGATTTCTTTTAGCACTTCCAGTGATGGCTGATGTGCCCAACCCGATTCTGCATGCCTACGAAGTGAGATTTTTCATCCCTGAAAGTTTAGTGCCTCTATCTTTTATCGTTTCTGAGAAAAAGGGTGGACATCAGAATCCGGAAATCAGATTTATCTGATGACCGGAAGTGAATTTTGAAAAATGTAAATACTGCATGGTCATATTTGTACATTGAATAATCTCTGAAAGTTTCAAGACAATCCATCATACTATCTCTGCGAAAACTGGAGGGGGGGGGGTAATAATAAACAGTACGATCGGTAAAAGATCTTCCATTGGAAACGGAAGACCATAATAATAGTAAAGGAAGAAAAGAAACAGAATAACAGAGGTCTTTCGTTGGAACGGAAGACCTTAATAAAAGGGGAAAAGAAACGCAAGAATAACAGAAAGGCCTTCCGTTGGAAACGAAAGATGATTATAATAAAAGAATAACGGAAAGGTCTTCCATTTAAATGGAAGACCTTCATAATAATAATATAAGAGGAAAAGAAACATAAGAATAACAGACGACCTTAAAAGAATAATAGAAAGGTCTTCCATTGCAAACGGACATCCTTAGGAAGAAACAGAGTAAGACAATATGTTCCCAAACTTTGTTTGGGGAACATAATAAAAATTGTTTTTATCATAGATGTAATACAACCTATTAAAATCCAGCATAATAAAGAATTTGGTAAAGTAAGCTTTAATATACACTGTTTGATAATACTATTTATGTGAAGCTTAGGTCCAAAATGGTAAGCCTGCCCCAACTTGTGTTGTAAGGGGAGTAACTGCAAAAGTGTAGGCCATTGTTTATGCAATACTCTCAATACTGCTTGGTTTTGTATCATTTACATAGTGACATTGGTCACATTAATGTTGAATCTTTTCTCTATTTTTTCCTCACTGCACATAGTGCAGTTCATAATGGTTATGTTCCTGTGCTTTTCTCCTCCATACCATGCCGTAATTATGGAGAGGGAATGTAATTTGGACCAATTGCAAATTGAGGAGCTTAGAAGACAATTTTTATAAAAGCAAATTTTACTGATTATTGTAGTTGTCCATCCTAATGAGAAAGAGGTGGCATTAGAAGCCTGCACAGTATTTTTTGATGCCACAGCAAATGACATCCAAGTATGGAAGAAGGAAAAGAAGTAAGTGTACAATTTGAGATAGATTAGGAAACTGTCGATGAAAAATGAGCTTCATCAATAGATATCAAAATACTAAAAGTACTGATAGACAATGATGTGGGTTTGGAAAAGCTTAGCTAGGGTGAGCTTAAAAGAGTACTGAGATTGTAAATGAGCAATCAACAATGGTAATTATGTTCACTAAATGGAGATATGTTCTACTCTGTTTCTTCTTCTCATGCTCCCCAAATGAAGTTTTGGAACGTATTGTTTTTACTGTTTCTTAATATTAATAAAGGCTTCTGTCTCAATGGAAGACCTTGCTATTCTGTTGTTTCTTTTCCTTTTTTATTAAGGTCTTCTATCTCATCGTCGCAAGCCAAGCCTGGAAGCTCAGTGATTGGCTGAATTGCATCATGCATAGTAATGAGAAAATTTTCACGCAGAGATCCATGGGTGAATAGGGAGAGGGGAGAGGAGGGTACATTTCAGGCATGGCTTGCAACGATGCTTACATCTCAACAGAAGTCCCTTGATGAATTGCAAGAATCACTTTTCCAGACTTTTCTCTGCATTAGATAAAGATCAAATTGAAATGAGATATGTGGTTTTGTTATGCTTAACCTGCTTTTGACTGAATTATCCTAGGGTAGGGGACTTTATATTGCCTGCAATACTCTCAGAATGCTTGTTAAAATTACTTTATCTTTTCACACTAGACAAAACTACTTGTTGTGAAACATACATCAGGTGCCAATAAACAGAACTTGTTAATTAGCTTGAACATTGGTATCTTAAGTATAATATTTCAGTTGATATCTTTTTCACATGTGATTCAGTCTTTTGAAAATTAAATTTGATGTAAATCAGCTTATAACTCTTCTTGCACTTCAGTTACTAATATGTGTACAAAAATAATTATCAAACACATAACAGCAGAGGGTGTGCCCTTTTTTATTATTACATGCAAAGTTGGTTATTTTTATGTGCAGAGTTCAATTAGAAAGGCTCTAAAAAAGCATTGTCATGAATTGTAGTAGAAATGTAGACTTGAACTGAAAGATCAATCCCTTGCTCTCATCCCTCACAATTCGGGATTTAGAGCTTTGGATATTTTTTTTTATTTGCTTGTCAAAAATTTTCAGGCAATATTGTGAAGTTACCTTCTTCACTCCCCTCCCCTCCCCTTTTGATACTTTTGAAAAAAGAGGGGGGGGGGGGTCTTTTTTTTTTTTTTTTTTTTTTTTAGCGATGCTATGTGCTTGATTAATTCCAGGTGTCTGTTGCTTTTTTAAAACAGATTACTTTTGGACAGCAATAAATGTTTATCTCTCTCTGCCCCCCCCCCCTTTCCCCTACCCTATGAAGTGCACAGTTTAAAGAAAAGTTTTCTGCATAAAATCAAAGAAAGTAAACCTTGGTTTTTATCATACTAGATATAATACAACCTGTTAAAACTCGGCTTAATAAAGAATTTGGTAAAGTAAGCTTTACTATACACTGTTTGATAATACAATTTATGTGAAGCTTTGGACCACAATGGTAAGCTAGACACCAACTTTAGTGTAAGGGAAGTAACTGCAAAAATGTAGGTCTTTGAACATTTTTTTAAACTTCTTGATAACTACCATTCCTGTTCATTTCAGATTTGATATGAAACATCTTTGGGACAAGGCAGACATAAATTGTCAATTTTAGGACTTCTACCTCCCTGGGGCCTTAGGACTAGGGCCAAAATTGCCAAAAATGACCGATTTTCAAAAATCTTATCTAGAACTGCACATTTGTATGAAAAACTGAATGCATAGTAATGTAGAGCAGAAGGCCTCTACCAAAGTTGTAAATTTCATAATCCTTGGGATCTGATCTCAGGATGGGCACAAACTTGGTATATAAGTTTTAAATGTAAAACATTTAGAAAACATATTCAATGCTGTTGAGACCAAATTGAAACTACAAATATTTAGAATGAACAGGTAGCCCATTACTAAATTTGTAAATTCCATGATTCCAGTGGGGTTTGGTATGAGGGAGAGGCCAAAATGATCAGTGAGTAAATGTGTTAACAATTGAACATGTTTATCTTCTTGAAAACTACCATTCCAATTGTTTTCAAATTTGAATCTTTGGGACAAGGGGGACACAAATGTAAATTTCAGAGCTCATGCTCACTTAGGCCATAGGGGAAGGGCAAAAACTGTTCAGATAAGAGGAATGCTAATTGTGACTGTGTTGTATGTCATTGGCCTTGTTACATCATAGCGCTCCTGGCTTTCATTGTTGCATCATAGCACTCCTGGCTTCCATTGTTGCATCATCACTTGACCTTTGAACCATCAATGTTATGCCATCACTTGACCTTCTACCCATCTATTAGGGATGTATATACTAGTCATTTTGACTTTTCATATTCAAGCATCAGTATCAATATGAATGAACCTCATTCCTCACAAATCCAGCAGTGCAGTATATTTGTTGATTGGAACACAGTTATAATAATATTTATGAATCAAGGGATGCAACATACACAACAAAATTGTAGGGGGTATACTGGAATCAGGTTGTCCATTCATCTGGAGATGCAATGGTTTCCAGGGTCTGAAGTGTTATCCATTTTACATACCATGCATACAGACCCCCTATGGATGAAGATGATCCCATTTGATATTGAGGTCCAAAGGTCATATCAAAATGTGTTATCCTTTTCACTTAGAGTCACCATATTACACATAGATGGAATGAAGATGGTCCCAATTGATTTGGGAGTTAAAAGATCAAAGATCAAGTGTATTGGACATTGAAATAGTAAAATGGTTCCCAAGCTCTCACATGTTATCCTTTTCACTTAGTCACATACCACACATATGGACTACCCATAGGATGAAATGATACCTACCGATTTTGGGGTCAAAGGAACACCCTTTGGGTTTAGCAGATTGGGGTGAGCAGGGAGTATTCTTAGTGAGCAGTCCTTACAGTACCTCTTGTTGGGGATTATCTTCATGTATAAAGAACAAAATTTCATTGAAAAAGCTCCAAAAACTGTTTACAACCATGCACATCTAATTTTGATAATAAAAACAAATTTCTTGACATTTTATCTGTAAAATTCTGTTGCTAGGATCCCTGTATGTATATACAGTTACACACACACAAGCATTGGCTATAAATTGCCATCATCTAAAAAATAATTTGACATTTAAAAAAAGAAATAGTATTGAAAGCTAGCAAATTTCAATGGCTGGCATATTTTCATAGACTTTGGTATGGAATATTTATGGGTGTGTGCAGATGGATGTTACAAAATAGTTTACCCATTTGAAATGTTAGTGATCAGACTGGTTTGATTGCTGATCATGACAATAGCTCAATAGCACACCAGACCAGTGATCTAAGAATGCTTGATTTGAATCTGTCTTGTCTATTGCATTTCCTCCCTACCCTTTACAATAAGATCAAATGAATAAATGCTCTTGAACATTTAAGGTACCCACAACAGATATTATCCCTGTTAGCCCGAATGTCAAAGTCAGAGGAGCACCGAACAGACCAGGCAACATATATAACATACCTGTACTACCTTATATACCTTTACAACCTGAAACCCAAACAACTGAAAGAAAAAGGTAGGTACTGTAATATACTAGAGTAACTGATATAGCCGTGTACCTGTGTAGTCTTGGTTAAAAAAAACAAGTTTTAATAAGTGCCTTGTGTGGAAAAACCTGATCTATTTGTAAGGACAATGTTACATTGGTTCTTTATACATTTGGCTGAAATTAGTTTTCTTTTTAGCTCACCTGAGATGAAAGTTCAAGTGAGCTATTCTCATCACCTTTTGTCTGTTGTGTGTCATGCTGTCCATCCATCCATAAACCTTTTACATTATGGGAGGTAGGGTGGGGCACAATAGGGGATCAAAATTTTTACGTGTGAATATACAGGAAAAATCTCTATAAACCTTTTTCTAAAGAACCATTGGTCCAGAAAAGTGGAAATTTATGTGAAAGTTTCTTGATACAGTGCAGATTCAAGTTTGTTAATATGATATTATAGGATGGGGCCACAATAGGGAGTCAAAGTTTTAAATGCAAGTATATTGGGAAAATCTTTAATGATCTTCTCAAGAACCACTGGGCCAGAAAAGTTTAAAGAAAAAAGTATGGTTTTGGCCAAAATCTGCCCTGTCAAGAAAATTTGCCAAAATACTACATCTGATATTTGAGAATTTGCCATTCAATTATGGCCATTGTTATTGGTTATCTTCAATTGCAGCTGTATATTCAATTGAAAACTATATTTAGCTGACAACATGACCAACTTGACCCTAATTTTGACGTAATATATGAGTTCTCCCCAAGCTATGTTCTGAGATGTTCAACATAGTAGGAAAATAAAAGTTTCATCATATGTAGAAGAAATAATTTTCAAAAGTGTAAAACTATTGGATTTTTACTGATTTGAATGGGTAGTAATTGAAAAATGAAACCTGATAGGCTGCCCAGCAGCAAAAACTGCGCAATTATTTGTGGAAAGCTTTTCTGTTGCAGAAATACAGTGGTCCAAACACCAAAGTAAAGAAATATTTATATAACAGTAACAATATTTTACAGCTATTTCTCATTTTCTTCTCCAAATTTCTTTATTGTGGCAGAATTTCAAAAACATATATATTATGCTTGTATTTGTCTGTATCTTGTGTACATTCAAGGAAAAAAATGCAATATCAAAAGTGGCTTACATTCAGATCACTGAATTTTATATGAAGTTCCAATTATCATCACTATAATTTTTCACAAATTGGAACATAACAGAATTTATAGGTATTTGTATTTCATTGGTGTAAGCAATATACTGAGAAATTTGAGAATAAAAACATCATAAATATTGATTTTTGGCTTATAAATCTCAATATTATATGTGTTTGGTATTTGAAGAAAAAAGTCAGTTCACAGGTGATATACTCATGAAAAATGACAATATTTACTCTTTCCCTTACTGAGAAACTAGAGATATATATATCGGTCACAGTAGCACTAGTGGTACAGTGTTTGTTCCGTAACTGGGAGGTCATGAGTTCAAACCCTGCTCATATCATGGCCACGTCAAACCTAAGATGTAGACATACATGTGTAGGTAATGGTTGCTTCTTCACCAAATGCTCAGCATTTAAAAGAGAGAATCACAGGTTTTCAAACAGGCACCTGATCCCATTTCAAGTGTGTCCAGGAGGCCATAATTGCCCTACCTTTCATTTTATATTCTTCATAGTAATTACATGAATGAATTGTCACTTTTCACGACTGTACAAAAGAGTGGCCTCATGTCACGGCAGGAGTTGGCACACTTAAAAAACTTCAATATTATGACCCTCAGCACTAAGCATAGGTTTGGTACTTCATGTACAGCTGGTGATGCCTCAGTATGAGTGAAAAATTCTCAAATATATATAGACATAATAGAAAAAAAACATGAAAAATGTTTATGATAATAATAATGATAATGATTTATAATATGTACATATATGTCTGCAGATGTTAAAGTATTTTACACTCTTTTTCTTTCATAAATACACCATGCTTTAAAAAATGCTCTCTCTCACAAATGCATACACATTTTCTCTCACCACTAACCTGGTAATTCTTTGTAATCCCTCAAAAAAGTACAGGAATTCCTTTTAAAAATTGAAATTGGAACTTCCTCTGTAGTGTTGATATTTTTGTGTATATATTTTGTGCATTTTTTATGTAACATCATAATGAAAAGATGTGGCTGGACCATTAACAGTTGACTAATTTTCAACAATTTTCATCTCTACAACTGCACATCTGTAAGAAAAACTAAATGAACAGTAATGTAGACTGAGAAGGACTCAACAAAAATTGTAAATTTCATGATTTCCAGGGTAGAGGTGACAGAGCCAAACTTGGTATATAGTGTTTATGTATAAAATGCTTAAATAACATCTTTAGTGCTATTGATACTAAATTGAAACTAATTAGAAAGAACAGATAGTCCTTTACCAAAATTGTAAATTTGATGATCCCAGGAGTAAAGGGTTTGGTATCAGGGTGGGGCCAAACTGGTCAGTTGTTAAATTTTTGAAAAATGGAATATTTTTAGCTTCTTGATAACTACCTTTCTAATTCTTTGCAAATTTGATATGAGGCATCTTTTAGGCATGGGGGACCAATATTGTAAATTTCAGGACTCCTGCACACCAAGGGGCCTTAGGGGCAGGACAAAAACTGCCCAAAATTGACCAATTTTCAAAAATCTTCCTCTCTACAATTACATATCTTTGTGAAAAACAAACTGCACAATAATGTAGAAAAGGAAGGGATCTACAAAATTGATAAATTTCATGATCCCCGGGATAGAGGTTCTGACCCCAGGGTGAGGCCAAACTTAGTATTATATAGTGTATATGGGTAAAACATTTAATATCTTTAGACCTTTAAAAAAAATTCTGTTTCCAGTAACATCTTTGTTAAAAATAGGGTCAGTAGGTCTGATGTTTTGGGGTTTTTTAAAAAATATATCTGAACTTACTGAAACATTTCACCTCACAAAAAGTTCCCATGTTTTCTAAATGATGTCTGTCAAAATTTGACATTGCCTTTAGCTTCTCTGTGCCTACCGTAATTTGCCAAATATAATACACAGTTGCATTTATACTTTGTGATAGTTTTCACTGAATATTTTTGCTTAAATAATAAATTTGAAATGAAGAATAAGAATTTGCAATCCTACAGCTACATTTTCGAGATAACGGTCATCTACAGTAATCTTCTCACTGAATATCTTAGAGGAAATACCCAGGTAATCATTGTGTTAATTTCAGCAAAGCATGAGATTTTGTAGCATTAAAGTTATAATTGGCTCAATATTTTCTTTGTTGAACTGTATTAAATCAATTATAAAGTCAATGCTATAATAATTAAACCAGTTTTTAATTTGTTGTAATCAATTCACCACATGTGATATATAAAGGTGCAATTTATCCACCCCCTCGTTAATTATCAAAATTATTATGACCAAAGACATTCATAATGAGTGCTCTGCCTGTAAAAACACAATCGAATTAAAATTAGATGTTATGTTAGGTCTGCTCACATACTCGCATACACAACGAGCATATATGCGAATATGCAAACAGATGTAACATATGCGAGTATGCAAGTGGATCTAACATATGTGAGTATGCAAGCGGATCTAACATTCTCCTTTCTTTAGGTTACGGACACTGATATTTACAGTTTGGTCTCAACCAATCGGGGAAAGATCATAGTTAGTAAAAATACCTAATATCTGTTTGCCTTTGTCAATAAATATGAAGAAGCAATGCATTTTCTATTGTTTTTGAACTTCGGGAACTTTTCCTTGATCAAAATGGAATATGCGCTCTCAATGGTCAATTCAGTTCGCTCTTCAATTTCAATCAACTTAACTCATACATTGTGTGCAAGAGTAGGTAAGGTGGACTGTTTGAGATTGAGAGGGAAAAACACATGGGTTTCGTGGTAAGTAGGAAGTAAGACTTTAAAAAGTATTAGAGTGATATTTATAAAGTATCAAAACATTATGGCCCCGTAATACAACATGTTCGATGTCCATGTTGACAGATTCCCACATAAACATTCTAACGTATGAGTTAACTTGATCAAAATTGAAGAACGAATTGAATTGACCAATGATAACGTGTCTTCTATTTTGGGTGATTGAGGAAAAGTTCCTTTGGTTTAAAAACCACAGAAAATGCTTTGCTTCTTTATATTTATTGCTGATGCAAACAGATATTAGGTATTTTTACAATTTCTGATCTTTCTCCGATCGATCAAGACCGGAAATATAAAATTTAACATCTGTAAAATATAGAAATGAGACGAATGAAAATTTGAGGTAGCGATTTTTGGGACTCCGGATTCCTCCCTTGTGTAAATGTAGAAAAGAGCGGGTCAATTCGTGACTAGCCCCTGTGAGTAGTGTTACGTAATCAGCTCAGTTGGCTATTGGACTAGTAAATTAAAGCGTCAGTCCAAATTTCCAGCCGAACTGAATCTCAACCGAAATAATATCAATAGATATTTCATTGAGATTTTTAAATACTCTGTTTTTGTTTATAAAAGTACAAGGAAAAGACTGAGAATTTAACAGGACCTATGACAGAGGAAATTCTGACGCAACTGCTCCACAATAAAATTAATCTATATATAATCGTATAATAATTAAATGATGACATCTTATATAAACAAGCCACTTATTAACAGTTGTAGGACATTGACAGTGCCTTGAATAAAGAGATCTGCCTTACTTTCTTCATAAATAATTTAAAGTGACTGTTACTACTATTAATACTAATGAATAATTCATGCTTTGAATGTGAATTAGTATTCAATGAACAAAAACCATACTACATATGTAAAAGGGATGTTCAATGATTACTCTCTCTCTCTCTCTTTCTCTCTCTCTGACTAATAAATTGGAATTTATAACATACATCACCTTTGAGCATGCAAATGTATGAAAAGGGTGCTATATAAATATGGTATTATTATTATCAATAGAAGCAAAATACAATTTGTTTTATAAAAATTTTAAACATCTTGCTTTTTGGATGGAGTAGAAAGCCCCTAACAGTTTATAGTAACCACCTTTACAGTATCACCCATATCAGTATTCATAGAAATGCAATACACATATACAATCACACAAAAAAAAGCCTAGTAAATTGAGTGGGGGTGGAATAAAAAAAAGAATAAGCAGGTCTAGAATAACACAGACAACAGACACTCACTACCATAAGTACATTGGGCATGCTATATTGAGAGTTCAGACGGAAAAATTAAAAGGTCACTTTTTGTTACAGGCGTAAAATGTTCGATGAGCCGTAAAAAAGAATCCACTGGTGAAAAAGAAAAAACATCTTGAATTTCAATTTTCCTCACTTATTCCCATCTAAAACTTCTCTTCCTCTCCTCAAACAAACACTTTCTCTCTCTCACTTGCACACAAATCCATAGGCACTATCTATTCCCACTAATCAACTTGGATTTATTGAAAATAATCGTCAATGTGTTCGTGACTGCAACTGATCATTTAAAGCTGGTACACTCAAAAACGACGGTGACACAATTCAGTGTCAATGTATCCACTTTTACCCAAAGAAACTCCCTTTTGTCAAATTCAAAGTGATGAATTGAATACATGTAATCAACCCCTATGATACGAAAATCCTTATTTTTGTGCTTGTCATAATTTTCTTGATTTCAACTTCTCCAGCTTACCCCCTTTAAAAAACTATTTTGATGAATAACAGATTTTTTACTTTATTGAATTAAGAAGTACCCTTCAGGAAATACATATTGATGCATTCTTGTCTTTGCTACACATTAAGGTTTATTTATTTTTTTTTATTTATTTTGAAAAATGAAAGTGAATTGGTGTCCCCCCTCCCCAAATGGAATATTTTTGTAACCACTACAGATGCAATAGAACACTGTTTGATTACCATGACACAAAAAAACAACCTAACAGAGATGAATTTTGCATCACTCTGTACCGTGCAGATTTTCATGACATACTGTATACATTTATAAGTTCTGTATGTAAAATTCATATTCATGAATTACCATTGTACAATTTCTTTCAAATAAATTTTTGCTTTAAAAAAAAATTTTAACACTCCCACTGAGCTGCCACAACCAGTCTTTTCACATTTTGTATATAGATTCTCTATGACAATACTTTGTGACAATCATATTTGTTCTTTTCACTTGACCTACTTTCTTAAAAAACATAAGCTAATCAGTATCTCCGGAATTTCTGTGTAAGGTAAAGCTATTTAAGGTAAAGCTTGTATATAGATTCTTTATAGCAAGATCTTGATATACGTCATTGTTTGATCTTGTGACCTTGACCTGGATGTTTGATTTATATTCTCTCTCTCTCTCTCTCTCTCTCTCTCTCTCTCTCTCTCTCTCTCTCTCTGAACTTTTTAAGATAGAGCTTTTATATTTTTATAAAGATTTCCTATGGCAAGGTCTTTCCTATCATACCATAATCTAGGACCTTGTGACCTTGGTTTTATCCAGAACAGCAAGATCATGTTAGTTATATTGGTGTTGATATATCTCAGTGTTCTATGAATTCATTTTCAGTTATGTTGTGATCCTTTGGGGACTGGTTGTGGTCACAATATGGGGTCTATTTTTTCATAGGAATAAAGATTGATAATGAAAATCTTTTAAAAATCACAATAAACAATGGCAGGACTAAAGAGCTCAGGTGAGTATGTGGCCCATGGGTCTTTTGTTTTCTAGATCCTTTACCAAAGGACTGGCCAGAACCAGTGCGGTTTCAACTGCTGAAGAGATTTACACAGAATGTTGGTGGACAGTTCAGACAAAGGTAAAATAATTCATCAATCTCTAAAGATTGTTAGACTTGAAATGCAACATTGAGCTAGCAAATAAATTCCTTGCTTAAAATATGTATAACTTCCAGAAGATTAGGATTGCCCATGAATGATTTTGAAGGCTGAGATGTAACAGACTGTCAGAAAGAAAGGTTACATTGACATTAGCAAATTAAAGAGACACTACACCTAATTTTTCACATTTTAATCATGCGTTTTTAGCTCACCTGACCTAAAAGCGCAAGTGAGCTTTTCTGATCACCTTTTTTTCTGTTGTGTGTCCATCTGTCTGAGTGTGTGGGGGATCCGGATTAGAATAGGTCCTCAGTACCCCTTGCTTGTCGTAAGACGTGACTAAATGTGGTGGCCCTTCAGTTGAGACCACAAAAACCGAGGCCCCGTGTCACAGCAGGTGTGGCACGATAAAGATCCCTCCCTGTTCAAAGGCCATATAGTCCATATAGTAAAAATCCATATTGAAATCTTGGAAAATCTTGTTCTCTACACCCACATGTATTTGAGAATAGCTAAATGCATGATTATAATGTCCACCTACCTAAGCTGTGAAATTCATGACTCCTGGGTTAGGAATTCAGACCCTAGTGTGAGCACAATGTGGCCATACAGTGAAAATGGTTCAGATTTTACAGAATCGTCATCTCTACTTTCACACATATTTGAAGAAAACTAAGTGCATGATTATGATGTCCATAAAACTCTCTATATAAATTATAATATTCATATCTCCTGAAGGGGCCTCCATGGCCGAGTGGTTAGAGCATCGGGCTCAAAATCACAAGGCCTCTCACCTCTGTTGGCGCGTGTTCGAATCTCGGCCGCGGCGTTATGTGAGGAAGTTTGCCAGTTTACTTGCGGAAGGTCGGTGGTCTCTTCCCAGGTACATTGTATCTGGGTTCTCTCCTCCACCAACAAAAACTGGACGCCACCAGATAACTGAAAAATTGTTAAGTGTGGCGGAAAGCAGTAAATAATCAATCAATCATATCTCCTGAGTCAGGGGTTGAGGCCCAAGGTTGGGGCCAACATGGTCATATAGTAAAAATGTTTTAAATCATAAAAAATCATTTTTTTCTATTCCCATAAAAACTAAATGCATGATTATAATGCCCATGAAACTTTCTACCTAAATTATGATATTTGTTTCTCCTGGGTCAGGGGTTCAGGCCCTAGGGTGGGGCCAATATGGCTGCATAATGAGAATTTATAAAAATGATTAGGGAATATTAAAATGATTTTTATGCTTGAGACTTTCTTTTTTCCTTCTGTAATTGAATAGAAAATGTATCTATTTTGAAAGACCATAAACATGTGCACAGAAGACTCCATATTGAGGCTTATATGGAAATATGAGACTTTATGTATGGGCTGTGTATGAGCTATGCTACTTAGGTGACTGTTAAGGCCCTTGAACCTCTCGTTTTAATGACACAGTGGCCCACGGAGTGTTTAATCCAGTTCCACGTGAATCTCCATGGATTTATGAGTATTGACAAACAACACACACTGCAAAACATAGAGGACACAGTGGTTCTCTATACTTTTCAACTTTGGGCTTTCCATGGTGGGGTGTTTAAAACTCGTGTACTGTAACACACTGTCTGTCCAATACATGCCAACATCAGATTATCCAGTTTATTCTGTTTTGTACCCGATAATACAAGGGCATTTCAATATGTAATGTGTATTGTACCACAGTGCGATAATGCTTTGCACAATTTCATAAATGATGATACTCTTGAATAGCTCTATTCAATACCTTTCCAATGGTATAAACACGACCCTTCAGCTCCACATAGTTTTAAACTTATAGTAATTTCAATAGAGCCAGCCGTTGACCACTGTTCTAAAAGTGGTTGGGAAACGGGTTGAGAATATTGAAGAAATTTATATAAAAGTATGCACAAAACTCAGTCATTCGGTAATGCAGAATTTTACTGATTGGAGAAAGTTTGTGAGTCTGATAAGGAATCTTGTGAGACAGTTCATATGTGGAGAAAGAAATTTTTGACTGGCACAGAGTCTGTCAAAGATGCAGCAAAATCTGACCGACCTGTGACTGTAACAGGCAAGGCAAATGTCCCAAAAGTCCAGGAAATAATTGAAAGTCATGGCAGGTACACAATACATGATATTGTTGAAGGTGTTGGCATATCGCTATCATGGGTGCATTTAATTTTGAAGCGTATTTTGAAACTACAAAAGATTTCTGCCAGATGGATACCGCATATATTGACAGATGACCAAAAATGGGTACAAGTACAAACCACTAAGCAATTGCTCAAAATGTTTCCCAAATTCAATCAAGACAATTTGCAAACATTGTTACAGGTGATGTAAAATGGGTTCACTATTTCGAACCAGTAAGTTAAAAATTGGAAACAAAATATGGCTAACTAAACATGGTAGAAGGCCAGTAGATGCCAAAAGAACCATGAGCACGAAGATGGTTCTTTATTGCATATTCTTCTCATGTGGTGGTATAACCGTACAAATTCTGGTGCCGAAGGGCAAAAGTGTTACAGGTTGGTATTACCAAGATGTTACATTAAAAAAGCTTAAGAAATATTATCATAAATGATGCCCTGTGTCAGGATTTAGGCATGTTCGTCTAATTCATGATAATGCTCCATCACATACATCTGAGCTTGTGAAGCAATATTTGAAGTTGGAGAAAGTTACTTACGCACCACAATCTCCAGATCTAGCCCCATGCGACTTTTTCCTTTTCCAAAACTCAAAAAGTTGATTTGAACATATTTTATTGTCAAGATGTTAATAACAAAAGGATCAGGTACAAGTTCTTAAAACTTAGAACACCTTCTCCTATGTAACAATTAATGACAAACATAAAGTTTTATAACTAATTACATGCAATGGTATCAAAGGTCATTTCAATATAAAGCTACAATGAAAGTTCTTACAGTAGATATACTTATTCAAAAGTTACAATATTGTTTATATGAAATGTAAAACAGATTTGACATCAAAATCTACCAGATCGTTTTATAAACAATTGTACATTAAAAAATAGTTTTTCATTGTCATCAATACTAATAGAGTTGTCACCCCATAGTAACACATGTGTATCCACAATATGCAAATTATCCATTTTAAAAACAGCATTGAATAAATCGTTTCTTGCAGCAGAATATTTAGTACAAGAAAAAAAGTGGTAGGCATCCTCTGTTTTTCCACATGAACATAGAGGACTATCTATAATATTACATCTGAATAAATCATTATTCAATGCACATTTATGCCTTAACCTTGTATGGATTATATTCCAATAGCGTTCTCCATACGAAAATAAGAGGGTCGAGGTTTTATTGGTACATGTAGACTTTGTTTAAAAGAATTTATAGAACTTGATTGTCTTATTTCCATCGGTACTGAATTCCATTCGTCTATCGCTAAAGGTACAAAGGATGACTTATAAATATTTAATCTACACTCAAAAAGTTCTTACCTGGTCATCATTACAAGCCTCGACAAGCCCTTGGATCAGCCCTCAGGTAGTGCCTCAGAGGTCTACCTAAATCAGTGTGCCATGATGCATTGCAAAATTGGATTCAGAGATTGCAATTATGTATTTCAAATCATGGAGAATACTTTGAGGGGATGTAATGTTCATTTCACTATTTGAGTTGAATGCTTTTGAGATATCGTAAAATACACATTACATATCGAACAACCCTTGTAGTGGTTAAACTATGAGGAGTTATAAAAGTTATATGAGGAGTGAATAAAATAGCACAATTGTGTCCTACAAGTAGATAATGCATAGCATGGGTTAAAAAGTGACTGTGTACAACAAAAATCATCTTGGGGTGTCTGATAATAGACACATCTACTCTAGTAACTATTATTATACCCTACTTTACAAAAGACACCAGTGACATAATCCAAACTTTCTCCAACTCATACCCCTGCTTTCACATTGTGCCATGTGATAAAAAGATCATTAGATGTCACAAATTTGAAATTAATGTAGAAGTGCGGATAAGAGTCAGAGGAAAAAACAGATTACCAGTGATCATGACTAGCATGAGGGATGTTGTGCCAGTTTAGAACAGTATTAAAGAGTGTACAAGGTACACTATGTAAATTGCTCTCCCGAGTCCCTGTGAAGGCTGTTCTTTGTAAGTGGTTCATAATGTTCACTGTGTAATAAATTTTCCCAAGTACTTTGTTATCAAGTGAATTGCACGCCTGATGATTTTTAGCTCACCTGAGCCAAAGGCTCAAGTGAGCTTTTCTTATTAAAACTTGGTGTCTGTCATTGTCATAAACCTCACATTTTCATCTTCTCCAGAACCACTGGGCTAATTTCAATCAAACTTAGTACAAATCATCCTTGAGGGTAGGGGTTCAATTATGTTCACTTCAAAGGGGAGATAATCATTAAAATGCTACAATAGGGTGGGGTCATTTGAAAATCTTCTTCTCAAGAACCACTGGCCAGAAAAGTTCAAATTTACATGGAAGATTCCTGGCATTGTGCAGATTCCTATCCAGGGGAAGGGTGGGGCCACAATAGGGGATCAAAGTTTTACATGCAGATATAGAGGGAAAATCTTTAAATATGGGCCAAGATAACTCAGGTGAACAATGTGGTCCATGGTCCTCTTGTTAGAGCTAAGCATAATTCTTATGGTTGAAGTGTAAGTGAAGCACATTTTTATATCCTCAGAATAGATTTGGGGGCATTTAGCTTTTGCCTGTCTGTCTATGGCAAAACTTTAACCTTGGTCATATCTTTACAGCGCAAGAGTTAAAGCTTTCATATTTGGCATGTGTATTCATTGTGGCAAGACCTTTTCATTGGTACCAAAATATTTGTCCAGGTGCCCTTTACATTGACTTTTGACTTTCTTATAGAAAATTCAGATATAAGCCATTTCTTTCAAATCATAAGAGGTACTGCTTTTATACTTAGCATATGCATTTCTTGTGAGAGGACCTTTCCAATGATACAAGATTTGTGGACCTTGTGACATTGACCATTGACATACTTTTTGTAAATTTAAAAAAAAACTTTAACCATAGTCTATTATAACGTAATTGGTGCAGCTTTGTGGCAAGACCTTTCCATCATACCGCAATATGAGTGAAAAATTCTTGACGGGACATCAAACAAACAACCAACTTTTCGATTGGTACAAAAATCTTTGACCTGGTGACTTTTGACCTACTTTTAGAAAATTATAATATAAGCTATATTTTGTAAATCATAAGGTATTGCTTTTAAGAGGTGAGCAAAATGAATATTACTTCAAATTCATAGTATTGCTACAAAAATTTCAACTACAATGTCTCATTTTTCCCATTTTGTTGTAATCTGGGGGCATCAGTGTTTCATAAATACATCTTGTTGGTAAGTCTAGTTTACTTACTGTTTGTAGTTTCTAAGGGATCCGGTTAGAATAGGCCCTCAATGCCCCTTGCTTATCATAAGAGGGTACTAAATGGGGTGGTCCTTCAGATAAGACTGCAAAAACTGAAGGCCCATGACACAGCAGGTGTGACACACTAAATATCTATCACTACTCAAAGGCTGTAAGCATTGAGCATAGGTTTAAATTTTGCAGCCCTTCACCAGCAATAGTGACATCTCAATGTGAGTAAAAGATTCTCGAGCAGGACATTAAACAATATACAACCAACCATAAGGGTTGTGATGCTGACCTCTGAGTTTGACGTACTTTTCAGAAAATCTAACCAAGACAATATCTCCTGAACTGTTTAAAGTAGAGTTTTCATATTTTGTATATGGATTTCTTATGACAAGACCTTAAATTTCATATCATGGTTTATGACCATATGACCTTGGGGTTTGACCCAGATTTCAAAACTTTAATCTTAACTAAAACCATGCTCACAGCTTTTGAATGAGGAGTGATATATCTTTTGTGTTTCTTGTATGCATTCCTTGTGACAAGACAATTCTTTTAGTAACAAAATTTTTTACCTTGGATTTTGACCTACTTTTAAGAAAAGTTAACCCAGGCAGTATCATCTGAACTGTTTGAGGTAGGTATGTCATATTTTGCATATTGATTCCTATTTCATACCATGATCATTGATCATTTGACTTTGTGTAACTGGTATGTTGTGACCTTTTGGGCTAGGATGGGATCACAGTTTGGGCTAAAAATATTCATGGGAATGAAGTTTTTAAAAATCTGAAAAATATAACTACAGCTAAATAACAGCAGGGACAAAGTGAGTGATGGGCCATGGGCCTTAATTGTTGACGGTTGATTGTTGGAAAACATTATATATGCCTAGTATTTTCTGTGATGGTCAAATGAAAGGTCTGGTAATGCCATTTTACAGGGTCATGACTGCCCGGCTTAAGGATAAACTGGTTTCCTACATACTGATTCTTTGTCTGTACCTGGAAGAATATTCCATGGAACTTTCAAACCTCCAGACTGACTTGAACAAGACTCGTGAGAAGTAAGTATCTGAATAAAACCACTTTTCAGTTGCACAACAATTTTTACCTGCATCACAGTTGACAGCAAGTCTAGTAGCTGCTCCTCTCCCTCAATCACACTTATAGGTGCATACTTTGTGTAATCTGTAACTCAAAAATGTATCCAACCAATATTATTCAAACATTGCACAATGTATGAATACAAATTAAAGAGATGCACATTCTATTATAAGCAAATTTGACAAATATATATTGCAATTTTGACCACGTTCACTTAAACATTTTTTTCAATATATGCTATTAAAATGTTTCTTTAGCATATTCAACTTTTGTTATGTGGGATCTAGAGTGGATATATTTTGTGTGCTTTTATCTGAGATGTCTACATCTGAAGATGATGCTGAACAATAGCTAGTGTTAATAAATATGTGACAGTGACACAGGTCCAGATATATAATCAGTCTTCTTTAAGTAGTGCTAATTGTAACGAGGACAATGATGGATGTTTCCCAAATGTTCCCCCACTCCATTTGAAAGGTGGTGTCATTAGTTTTAGTAAGTTCATTGAATTGTTCAATAGACATTAGATACAGTTAACATTTACCTTATTCCTTTAGCTTTTGAAGAGATCAAATCCTATCAATCAAAATCATTTGAAAATGCACACACTTTCTGGTCAGACACTTTCACCATGTCTATCCATCAAGTGTCTCGGTAAATATGTATTATAAATTTAAAGCAATTTACAAAAAGATTATAGAACTTAAAACTATTATCCAATCAAAATTAAGCACACATTTAGAGTTGGTAAAAGGGTGTTAAAAAAAACAAAAAAACAAAAACTACCAGACCTGTGGATCAGGGAATATTTAGAAAATCTACTTGACAAGTTTGAAATTTACAAAACAAACAAACACCGAAATTTTGTTTGTAAATTTGTATATTTTCAAGCAATGAATATGACAGTTCAGGACCCAGTTGTATGAAGGATAGTTAAGTTTAACTGACAGTTTAACTTGCCACAAACTCTTACATTTATGTAGTGTTAACTGTCAGTTAAACTTAACTAACTTTTGTACAACTGGGTCCTGAACATTAATTTATTCTTAACAAGTTAACACTCCCCATTTTTTAACCACATAGGATTAAACTTCCTAATGAATTTTGTTGTAGATTGATTTTAATCCTTTTCCGCTCAAAGTGCTTATGGACATGATCATATAACCCTCCCCAACTCCACCAAAAGTCTACAAAATTATTTATGAAACAAAAAATATCAACATTTTATAACCCTGTACTATTATTTGAGCACCAATAAACATAAAATTAATTGCCATTTTTAGCACTTTTGATGTATCTTCAAAATGAATTTCATATTACAGACAATAAGGTTGGAAACTTTAAAAATGAAAGTAGATACCCCTTTGTAAATTTGATACAGTACTATTTAAGGTGAGAATTATGATGTGATGTATTTGGTTACTCAACTCAACCTTGTAATGAATTTCTTCAGAATGTGCAACATAAAACCAGCCAATATTTATGTGATTACATTGATTTTTCATAAAACTGATGACAGTTGGATCTATGGAAGTGAATGGTTATATTTATTCTATAAATATTTTCTGTAAACTTTCTGCAATCATGTTCATATCATTTTATGCTTGTAGCTTCCATTTTATTTGTGTTTTTTTTTTAGTTTGAGCCATGATTGTTCAGCCATTTGATAAACCACATAATCTGAAGTAGAATGGCATGTGTAATATTGAAAGTGGATTTAAGATTTCTGGGAAAGCAAATTGTGGATGGTCATGATCAAAGAGCATGTTATCTCTATCAGACTTAGTTTTGTTTACATAAAAGTCAATAAATAGCACATATATGATCATTTATTTTTATTTGCATGCATGTCTGTCTTTTTGATTAATTTGACCATATCAATCTGTTGCAAGTCTTGATATATGAACTGAAGATAAATTTTAAAAGATTTATATAATAAAAAAAAAAAAAAAAAAAAAAAAAAAAATAAAAATGAGGGAATAAGAGCAAGTCCAAAATATGAAGTCCCAAAACAATGCAGTTCTTTTGCATGTGTGTGATTTTTGGCTAGGTTGCAGATTGTGCATCCGTCTTATAGTATGGTGAATGGCGGGCGGGCAGGCATCCTCGTATAGGGTACCTACTTTGTGTAATCAACTCCTCACTCACCTTTAGCCTCACATTCCCCAAACTTTGCACAGTTGAAGATGTGCACGTGACTTTTTAGAAGTGCTCAGACATTTTTCAAAAAATTTACATTTAGTTGAATTTTTTTCAGTATCTTTTGAATAGATGGTACCTACATTGTGTAATCAACTCTTCTCACACCTTAAGGCTGACATTCTTCAAACTTTGTACAGTAATTATAGACACATTGAAGATGTGCTTGTGACTTTTTGGAATTTCTCAGACATTTTTCAAAAAATTTATGTGTGGATGAATGTCATTTTTTTTCAGCATCTTTTGATAGATGGTACCGACTTTGTGAATTCAACACCTCTCACAGGTTTCCTCAAAATTCAACATAGTAGCAAATGAGTGATACTACTGTCTCCATCATAAATAACATATTGTAAGCAACCCGGCCATTTCTATTCTTGAAAAATTTTGATGAGACTAATTAGTAAAGTCTGCAATTTCAATATATTTCATTGAAATCTAGAATGTTATTGATCAGTACTTGAGTTTAGGTGTTTAAAATAACAATGCATGCACTCGGAGTCATGTGCACATAAAATTGGATTTAGCAATTTTTGTTTACACCATTGATATCATGAACATACAGTGAAAATTTGAGTATTTTTCAGAAATTTATTGCCATTTTAGTATGTCAAATTTGAATGAAAACAATGTACATGCATACATATGCACCTGAATAATTATTACTTAGCACTTTTGTAGATGACATTCAACAGGGGTTTGCATTATATACTTACGGTATAAATTTTGTAATGTTTCCATCATTTATTTGATAGAGAGTTATGAGGACTTTAAAATTGTCCAGTCATCATGCATGTATATGATAGTAAGTAATTTTACCACATGGTACCAAGATACATCTACAACATAAATTTCAAATGATTTTCATGAAAAATAAATGGTTAAATGGTTTTTCAAAGAATGACACCTTCAAATGCCATTGCATGTGTATGCACATGTGCATTTTAGGTCACCAGAGTCACTTATGCAATATGTGTAAACTTTGTCACATTTTCAACTTTTTCTCCAGAAATCACTGGACCAATTTCAACTAAACTTGCACATTAAGCATCTTTGGGTGAAGGGATTCAAATTTATTTAAATGAAGGGCAATGTCCCTTTTCAAGTTGAGATGATGATGAAAAGGAGAAAAAGTGTTGGATCATTTAAATCTTCTCAAGAACCATTGATCCAGAAAAATAAAATTTTATGTGAAAGTATAATAATATAGTGTAAATTGGTAGTTTGTTCACATCATGGCCCATGGAGTAGGATGGGGCCACAATAGGGGGATAAAAGTTTTTATTTTGTATGGAGCATCTTTTGGAGAAGGGGGATACAAATTGTAAATTTCAGGTCTCCTGCTCCCGTGGTGCCCTTGGGGTGGGGCAAAAATTGTCAAGATAAGAGGAATGTAAATTGTAAAATTGAAGATCATAGCTCCCCCAGAGCCTCATGGTTGGGACTATAAAAAAAGAGCACAAAAGCTTTAAAAATTTTCTCCCGTCCCACCCATGTGGAAGAAAAACCAAATGTATGGTTATGATGTCCCTGAACCCTTCTATCAAAATTGTGAAATTCATGGCCCCTGGGTCAGAGGTTCAGGCCCTAGGGTGTGGCCAATATGGCAATATACTGCAAATGTATTTAATCTTAGAAAATCTTCTTTTCTACTTCCATATATATTTGAGAAAAACTACAGACTGTGGACAAAAGTATTCGCACAGGCGTTGGCAGCCATTTTGTTTATTGAAAACACTTGATGGTAAACAAAGATGTTTTTAGAGTGTCTGAACATTACAAATAACTTTTAAATGCAAAAATATTATAAATAAATATTTTGTTTCTAACAATAATCAATATAAATAAATAAAAGAATGTCAAGTACCTTGTATTTCGTGATATACCCTCGGGCCCTTTTGAACTCTGCACTCTCGTTGTGAAAGGGGTGCATACAGTTCTGTATAATATGCTGTAAATGACGTCCAGATTTCCAGAATTTTTTATTATACAGTTCATCACCACAATTTAATGTGCAAGTGTGATTTTGAAGGGGTTTTTTTAATTGCCAGTCAAATGTTTTTTATGGGGCCTAAATCAGGTGGTTGTGTGAGCGCTGGAAATAGGTTGTCAGTTTTGTAATTGTTTGAAAGACCAGATCGATGAACAGGTGTAATGTCATCCATTTAACAGATAATAGTCATCTTGAAAGTGTTTTACTATAACAGGTCACATGTTAGCTATGTATTTTTCATAATTAATGTTTTCATTTACACTACAAAGAGTACCAACACCATGACACGTAACGCACCCCCAAATATTTGATCAGTTTCAGGGGGAAATACTGTCCGGCAGCTAAGATTTGTTACTTCTTTTCAATACATATATTTGACAGTCATTTCCAATGACAATGTGGCTTTCATCAGAGAAAAGTTACCCTTTTTCATTCATTTTCCTCAGTCCAGCTTCTTTTATCTGCACACCATTGCACAAGTTCTAACGACTGACAACTCGAATTGTATTTTCTCTATACAAACACATATTTGGTATCCATTTCATCTTAAACATTGCCAAATAGCTGTCTTTGAAATACTTACATTGTTATTTTCATTACACTTTCTTGTAATGTCCAACAATGATCTTTTTCTATCCATCCGTGTCTGTCCAACAAGTCTCCATTCTGCGTGTTCAGCCACTAATTTCTTTCATCCACTTCTTTGTTTATTTTCTGTTGTACCTCACTCTTGAAACTTTATCCAAGCACTATACACAGTTGATTTGGGATTTTTAACAATATACCAACTTCTCCAAAACTTTTACCACCCTGAACTAATGTTAATGTTTTCTTTGAAGCCCTTACTGTGTTTGTTTGGATGATTACAACCCATCTTTTTTAATCACTGCCTTACATGTATAAATAGAGTTGTTGCTGATAATAAACATCTTTATGTCACATTAATGACCTTTGACTTTTTAAATATATTATCAGTGAAAGGATAACTCATGTCTGTGCAAAGAGAGATAACCCACAATGTACGATACTCAATAAACACCACTGAAAAATGATGCAACCATGCGAATACTTTTGTCCATAGTCTGTATGTGTATGATAATGAAATCCATAAAGGTCTCTAAATAAATTGTGGAATTCATTGGCTCCTGGTTTAGAGATTCATCCTTAGGGTGGGGCCAATATTGCCATAAAGTGAAAATTCATAATAAATCTTAGAAAATCTTCTTGTCTACTACTATATATATTTGAGTAAAAGTAAATGCCTGATTATGATGTCCATGAAGTTTTCCACTTAAATTGTGAAATTCATGGCTCCTGGGTCAGGGGTTCAGACTCTTTTGCAGGGCCAATATGGCCACATAATGAATATATATAAAAATAATTAGGAAATGTTAAAGTGATTTATATGTTTCAAAATTCCATTTTTCCTTTTTCTATAATTGAATAGGAATTTTATGTATTTTGAAAAATCAGAAATATGTGCACAGAAGACTCCATATTGAGGCTTATACGGAAATAAAGGACTCCCTGCATGGGCTATGATACTAAGGTGACTGTTAAGACCCTTGGGCATCTTGTTTTAATTGGTCCAGGTTCAGCAATTTTTCTTTTCTTACAGGGTTTTTTGTTTTGTTGACATCCAATTGAAATTTTTGCTCATGATGAGATGTTGCCAGCTGTAAGTGAAGTAAAACAAATGTTGACCTATGCTTAGCACTTGGGGCCATAGCAGTGAGGGTTCTTTAATGTGCCAAGGCCTGTCATGACACAGAATGTTAAGGTTAAGGTCATATCTAAAAGATTGGCAATTCTTACTTCTATTAATGCCAAACATTTGGCGAAAGAGCAATCACTACCTGTGTTTACGTTTTAGGTTTGACGCTGCCAAAGTATGAGCAGAGCGCAAACTTATGACTTCCTGGTTCTGAAGCAAACACATCAATGAGCTATTAAGACTGTTCTTTTCTTAATGGGTAGAGAACCGTAACAAATTTGATCAGCCATGCGGCCATGTCGTTCAAGTGACCTTCACCTGCATATCCTGAATCTGAGCTCTGAAATGATTACATCACATCCTACTTTTTACAGATGGTCATTTGGACCAACATTTTCTAGCAAGTTATCAGTCCAGGCAATTTTTATTGGCTTTGCCAATAGGACAGACAGTATTTGACAATTCTGAGACAATGTCTCAAAAGTCACACATTCATAATATTGTACCATAATATTGGGTGATTATCAAAATAATAAGTCGTTTTGACAGGAGTTATATGTTTTACATTTCTGGTATATTCATTTGCAAGTATAGATTTTTCTTGCATTTGTTGATTTGAAATAAATTGATTTAAAATGCTTAAAAACATTTGTTTTATTTTAAAGGCTCTCACTACATTGTCAAGCCCTTGGATGCACAATTAAAGTTAAGAAGCTGAATACAGAACATGGTGGTCTTCATGTTAGCTGGGCAACCCTCTCCCTTCCTCTCCAACAGTCTCCCAGGAAAGGACAAAGGAAATCTTCTAGATAGACAATAAAGAATAAAATACGAAATTAATGGAATTGTTATCTATTTTTGCTGTTTTAGTGTGACATGCATCAGTTGTAAACATTTAAACATTTTCAGTTTCTTCTCTTGAGCAACTGAACCAATTCTTACCAATTTTGGTTTATAGCATCAATTGGTAATGGGGAACAAACGTTGTGAATTTCATGATGTCTGCCTCCTTAGTGTAGGACCAAAATTATTAAAATTAATGCAATTTTCAAAATCTTCTTCACTCCTGGACATCAAGCAGTCAAACTATTTATATGATTATAATGAGCAGAAGGTTCTTTACCAAAATTGACAATTTTATAAGTGCGCCAGAGCGCACGCAATAAAATTAAGATGAGTAAACAGAGGTAAGGTTTAATTATGTATTCTCCCGTCACTTCTGGAATCCCAAGCCTATTTAAAGAATGAGATCTTCCTTCTTTATGAAGGCTGAGAGTTCATCAAGGCCATAGTGCTTAGGATTATAAACAAGCGCTCCTTATACAGCGTCCACGATGTATCTATTGAAACAAAAATTGGACAATAATAAATGAAATATGTAACTTTATTTACATTTTATTTGAACTAAGTACGCATGTTGTAAATGTAATCAGTGTCTCTGATGAACTTAAAATGAAAATGAAACTTGTAGTCACCAAGTCACACTGGACGTAGGTCTGTAGCATTCACTCTTAGGCTAGATCCCCTGGTTTTGGTTCAACAAATTCTTGGCAGTGATTCATGACGTGTCTTGCTTGCGACTGTAAAAATTATATTTTAAAAAAAGGTATGAACTTCAGTTATTGGGAAGAGTTGGGTGGGAAGTTCATACCTTACCTCTGTTTACCATAAAATCTTAATTTCATTGCGTGCACCGTGGTGCACTTATAAAATTGTCAATTTTATTTCAAAAACAGAGGTAAGGTTTAATTATGTATGTTTAAAGGCTGATTTTCCTTTTTAACATTTTGAGTACTTTGTCTGCAAATGTGTCCATACAGGTTTCCTCTATAGGTTTGTTATAGAATTTCAGAAAAGTGCTGCTTGATTTCCGATTTGCTTTTTTCATAATTTGTTGGATGGAGAAGGCCAAATTTATTTGCTTTTGAGGTACAAGCTCCCCTTGTGGAGTGAGGCTTGAATACACTAGTATTAATACCTGCCTCTGTGAGCAAGTTTTTGATCCACCCAGCTATAGTGCAAGGCTTAACAGCTTTATGTGGTTTTACAGAGCTGATCAACAACTTGACACTTCCTCTCTCATTGTTAGTTTTGTCCATGTAAGTTAAAATGCAGTTCCTAACTTCAAGTTTCTCCACGTCATGTTTTGGAAAATTCATTTCTATAGGTTTATCAAATGCTTTCCTTGTTTTGGATAATTCCACGAGAGTGAATGTTATTTCATCTTGTTTTACATTCATGAAATTCATGTCTAGCTTACAGATTTTATTTGACCTACAGGCTGATGTCAAGGCCATTAGCATGGTGACCTTGTGTGTCAATTGTTTTATAGACAGATCTTCATTGTCAGGCAAGCTAATGATATATTCCAACACCTGATCTAAATCCCAAGTTTCTGTGTATCTTGGAATTGGTAGTCTACAGTTGAAGATACCTGTCATTATTTGCTTAATTAGGTCATTTTGTCCTACTTTCATGCCACCTATAGTGGGATGAAATGCTGAAATAGGTGATCTGTATGAATTGATAGTTATTTACTTTAGGGTATAGATCAGATAGGAAATTTGTTATCTGCTGCAAAGGGGATCAATTTGTTCCTGAGAACACCAGCTGTGTCAGTGTCTCCAGCAGCTATTGTAAGCTGATTGCGTCCCTTTTCGCCATGCTGAAGAGAGTAACACTGAAGTGTTTTCTGATATGCCATGGATTTGCTTTGATTGCCTGAAATTTTCCAGGCCACTAATTTCAGTGTTTTTCTCTCTGAGTGGGTGTATTTTCCCTCTGGTGACAGCAGCAGGTCCCTGTGAGGGGGTAATAATATCGGATCTGTTATTGACATTTCTAGCAGTACTAGGTAAAATGGCTGACTCTGCCATGCTGGGATTATTATAATCAGGTCTCCTCCTTTTTGAACTTTTGCTAGGCAATGTGGTATCAGACAAAATGGGGGGAATGCATAAGCTTGTTGGTCCGCCATTTTATCATGGAAACGTCTACAGCCTTTGCCATAGGGTCTGGTTCCCAACTCGCATATTCACCACCTGAGCATTCAGTCTCTCCGCAGACAAATCCAATGATATTGGACCCATTAGTTTGCTCATCTGACTGAAAACCTTGGAATTCAATTTCCAATTGTTTGGGCTGTTTTCGAACACCCTCCGGCTCTCTGAATCTGCTGTATGATTCTGAAGGCCCGGTAGGTGTTCTACAGTAATTGTGATCTGCTGTGATAGGCAAAATTCCCACAAGTTTTTTGCTACTTGTGTCACGATTGGGGATTTTGTCCCTCCCATTTTGTTTACATATGCTACTGCTGTCGTGTTGTCCATTTTTACGTGGGCATGGATTTTGTCTTGTTCTTTGCTAGAGATTTTATGGCTATTTCTGCCGCTTTTAGTTCTAACACGTTGATGTGATGCTGTCTCTCCTGAGCATTCCACACCCCCCTCTCTTTTCCCCTGTGGCAGGACAGTGGTACCCCCACCCAGGGATGCATCCGTTTCTATTATTAGGTCTTGGTTCTGAGTTAGAATTTGTTTCCCATTCCACTGGGTTATGTGATTGATCTACCAAAAAATTTCTTCTTTGCACTGACTTGTCAGTTGAATAATTTGTTTGGTAATTTTGTGACCTTAAAAGAGATACTGTTTGGTGTATTCGCAATTGCCTAACATACAAGGCTGCTGGGGTTACTGCCTCCATGGTTGAGTGGAGGATGACTATAAGACTTGCCAGTTTGTGAATTGTCACTTGAGTGTCGTTCAGGAGAGACTGACATTTCACCAGTATGTTTTTAAATTTTGTTTGTGGCAGTGACACAGTAATTTTTATTGAGTCCAGTTCGAATCCCAGAAATTCTGTCACCTGAGTTGGGTGCAAAACAGATTTTATCCAGTTTATCGCCTAACCCAGGTTGTGTAGCACATGTAGTGCTAAATTTCCAATTTCCAAAATTTGTTTTTCTGAATTTGACAGTTTTATTTCTGCAGGTTTGCATCCTGAGATGGCAAATTTACAAAATCTATTTGGTACCCTGAAGTATGATTTATTTCTTTGCAGTGTTTATTTCCCAGACCTAATCAATAACAAAGAAATTCATTAAACTACAAAACAATATATGGCAGCTGCCGGGGATGGGGCCCCGACTAAGCTCCACCTGATACAAATATAACAATGTATATACCTAATGCATCACGCAGGATGCAAGATATTTGTAGAAAATGGATGATTTTTATAGCATATTTCATATTTGGATAACACATAATTATATATTATACAAATATATTTGAAGACACAATTATACAAAAATACACACACACTAAAACAAAAATACATACACATTTATACATATACACATACATAAGTCATATACATATATAAGGAAGAGTATATTTGCCGTGCTGCCACAATGAGTGCACATCACATCTAACAGTTCATAAATATGACTCATTGGGCAGCTCTAATCGAGGATAGAACCCTCTGAATAGTGGCGATGAGTATACCATAAGTAAGTCATACATTTATAGATTCTGAAGGCAATAAAAGAGAGAAAGTAGTTGTATATCTTTGTTAATTCGTTTTTATCTAAATAGAACCCGACAACGTGTTTCCAGGTAATTTTGAAATTCAAACAGATACTTGCAATTTCCCATATGTGTTGGACATTGGTACATTCAAAAATGAGATGTTTTGTGTTTTCTATTTCATTGCTGCATAATTTGCATCTGTTAGTAACGTTTTTATTCCATTTACTAATGAGATTATTGCTTAATAGGTTACATGTATGTATTAATTTATAATTAAACTCTGCTAAGGATTTGTCTTCAGTGCATTTGGTTTTCTTTGTAAAAATTGATTCCCGTTGCTTTTTATCGGTAATTTGAAACTCTCTACTTAACTTTGTAAACGAGGATTTTTGGAATTTATGTTTTATCAAAGTGGAATAAATTTTTTTCGTAATTTGTTGTAAAAATAAGATTTTGTTTATATTTTTGATATTGATAATGGGGATTTTAGAAAATTCATATCCAAGTTCAAATTTTTTTTTAAAAAGTATGTCTTATCATTTTGTATTCACCAGTCCAATTATTTTTCATTGTAAGACTGTCAAAAATTTGATTATTCAATTTTAATAAACCATCTTCGTTAAAAATATCTTTCACATATAATATGCCACTTTTTATCCAATTGTCAAAACATATTGATTTGCCTTTATAAAGACCATATCGGTTGTAGAAGGAATGCTTCCGTAGAGGGGAGGCTTTGGTTTTTGTTATTGTCCTGACAGAGGTTAAAACAGGAAAATGCCTGTTTATAAAATAATGGAAATCTTTTAAGAATGCTGTCGTCATCTACTGATGTCTCAGCCGTTTTAACTAGATAATCAAAGTCAATATTCAATGTTTTGCAAAAGCTCTCTCTATATTTTTTAATGATATGTTTACTTGTAATGGGGCGTGGAATCCACATTACTTTTAAGGCTTTCAGTTTGGATTCTATATCAACTGTACCTATTCCTCTATATTTTATATCCCCTATCATTGTTTTCCTTTTGATTCTATCTGTTCTATTCCATAAGAAGTTATATATCAATCTAGTAATGTCTTTGATGAATTTAGGATCGGGTAATTCCAATATGCCTCCAACATAGGTAAGTTTTCATAAGGCCAAGGAGTTAATTATTGTGCATTTTCCAAATAGTGATAATTTTCTTCTTTTCCACGATTCAAGTAGAATTTCAATTTCATGATAGATTATCATCCAGTTTTTTATCGTAGCATTCAATTTTATCATGACCTACATAAATATCTAAACACAAATATTAATAGGGCATTGCTTCCGATAAATCTTCCTTAATATATGCTGTTTGTTCGTTACTTATGTAATCATCGATAACTTTTTGTAATCGGCTTGCAAATATGAATCCAATTATTTTATAATCTGTATTTGTAAGGCTAATAGGTCTAATTTTTAAAAAGGAATTTCTCTTCTTTTTTGTGAATTAAAGATATTACTGCAAGTCGTTGGGAAAATGCCATTTTGTTTGATAAAAATATTGTCTTTAAGCATTTAAAAAAAAAAGAAAGAAGAAGTTCCGATAATTGATCCCAAAAAAAATGGTAAAATTCAATTGGTAAACCATCAAGACCTGGGGATTTGTTGAGTTTCATACTCATTACAGTTTCTCTACATTCTTCTAATGTTGGAAACTGATCACATTTATTTTTCACCTTTTCCGATATACATTTCATATTACTACTTCGCAAATAACTCCAATATCTGATGAGCTTATATTTTTAGTATCATAAAGATTTTCATAAAAATTACACATTTCACCCAAGATATTTCATCAGTATTTAAAGTTTCTTGTCTTGCGTTCTTTTTTTAGCTCATAAATTACATTCCTTATTTGATGATTTTTTCCAGACCCCAAAAATACTTGGTATTTTTTTCTCCCTCGCTAATCCATTTAGCCCGTGACGTAATTTGAGCGCCTTTTGCTTTTTTTATCATATAGATCATTTAATTGTGATTCCAGGTATCTTTTTTTATTCATATCAATTTGGAGATGCGGTAGAAATTCTATTTCATTTACTTCTTTTTCAATGTTCATGATTTTCTTTTTAAGATTTTTATTCGATTTGATAGAAAAATGTATAGAAAACAATTTGATTTTATGTTCTAAGTCCTCCCATTTTTGTATGCTTGGGTCTTGTGAGCTTTTAATATTTTGTATAATATTTACAATTTGTTTTTTATATTCGTTACTTTCTAAGTGTGACATATTCAATTTGCAATAACCTGTTCCTCTCGTGTTATCGTTCATATTGATATCAAATCTAATTGCTTTGTGATCAGATAGTCCAATTCCATTCGAATGAGTACCTGGAAGTTTCCTTAGGGAAATTGGTTTTATTAAGAAATGTTTTACTAATAAAAACAAAATCTATTTTACTTCTAGGTATGTCTGTTGCATCACACCAATAAAGCCATCTTTTTTTTTATCATGTTTGCTAGTCGATAAATCGACAAGATTTAGCTGAGAGATTATGTCATTTAATAATTTAGAGCTTTTATCTGTCCAGTTATCTATTTTACAGTTGAAGTATCCACATAAAATGATATTTGATGAAACATTAGCGTGATTATTTATAAAAGATCTCAATCTCTTAAAAAATTGGATTCTATGTGTTTCATTGTTTGGTGCATATATATTGACTACAGTAAATTCTTTTCGTTTAATTTCACATTAATTGATAAATTTCGTCCATCATTCGATTTGTTTGTACTGAGTATTTAATACCTAATCCTTTTTAGTCAGTACTGTAACACCTCTACTAAAGAGGGAATCAGAGAAGCAATGTAAAGCTTTCCCATACCATGAGAAATTATACGACGATTCGTTTTCTTCAATGAAATGTGTTTCTTGTAAGAAAACAATATAAATTTTTTAATCTTTAAACCAATTATAACATTTTTAAACGCTTTTCTTTGGTATTTAATCCTCTTACGTTAACAGACACAAATTTAAGATTATCCATAATTCAGAAAAACAAGAATTAAAGAATAACAGATATATATTTACGGCGTTAGATTGATTGATTGATTGTTGTTTTCCATCACACTCAACAATTTTTCAGTTATCTGGTGGCGTCCAGTTTTTGTTGGTGGAGGAGAGAACCCAGATACAATGTACCCGGGAAGAGACCACCGACCTTCCGAAAGTAAACTGGCAAACTTTCTCACATATATCGGCGCGAGCGCTATTCAAACCCGCGCCGACTAGATACGGCGTTAAAAGTTCTAGGTTTTAAATAAAGTGAGATGAGGGTAGATCTAGCTCTTGCCATTTCGGTTTTTGGATCAGGTGTGTTGCTTTTAGGAGGCGATTTTTTACCTTGTGCACTCGTCTTCATTTGTGTGAGCGTGGTTTGCCAAGATCTGACTCTTTCTCTTGTGGTACATGTACTCCGAGATGTTTGCGAAGACTGAGACGGAGGACGACTTGGGATGCGACGTAAGCGCGTGACGATTTCTGAAAGAATGCGACCCACGGTGTTGTAGCCTGGCCAAGCCTCGGAAGAAGTATGAATGGTGGCATCCCTGTCTAGCCCGGAAGCCCAGAATTCGTCATACGTAGATTCAACAAAAACATAATTTTTCTTCTGTTTCTTTAGGGATTCGGCGAAAACCGGAACCTGTTCAACTTTGGCATCTCAGATTTTGGTCATAATCTGTGTCCGAGTGTCCGTAAAACTAGGAGATGGAATGACGTGTTTCCCAATTTTTTTCGCTTCAAGAGCAGATTTGGCAACTTGTATTGATGAAGCCTTCTGTAAATCTCCGCTATGCATCGCTTTCACATATTGAAAGGCATGTTCTGCAGATTTATGGTTAACGCCAAACACTTGCAGATCACACGGGGAAAAATTAGACAAACAGTTGTCTTGACCAGCAAAGGGGGTGACATTGGGCGCATGTTCGATTTAGTGATCACATTCGGGATCTCCAGGTTCATGACCTTCAGATTTGCAGACTTTGCAACGCTTGTTGTTAAGGCATTCCTTCGTGTAGTAGTTTTTCTCCCAGCAATTCATACACCGCAGAATGTGTTTAGTGGATGGCTGGCCGTAATGATAGATCGAACATCGAAGAGGGCACAGGAAGCTGTGCGTGAGAGGAATACACCTTCATCTAGCGCTTTGGCATTAATGAAATTATTGCCGTTAAGGACGCCGGTCATTTTCCTAATAACAAGATGACGAATGTTTTCGTATTTCAGGTCACTGGTGAACGAAAGTTTGACTTCTTGAAGCATCTTTATGACCTCATTGTCATCGACCGATAAAGTTACACCTTTGACTGTAATTTTCATAACATTTTCATCAGGACTTGAAATCCCCGCAGAATAAGGATTGGTGTCATATATTTTCACATTTACATTTCTAAGGTCGATACCTTCTGCCAGAAGTTGTGATCTGCTTTCTAGGAACCAACATATACTCTCCAAAGGTCTCTGTCTCTCTAGGCGCATTTTAAGTCTTCTATCTTGCTTCCAACGGCGATTGACAAATCAAAATTTGATATGCGTGTTGATCCAAACTGAATCTCTCTGTTCTTAAATAAACTGTTTTAACTAATTCCATTGTCCTGGAGAGGTGAATATTACTTCGATCGGACAAAGTGAATAACAGAAAAGGCGTTATAAATCCAAAAGTTATTTCAAAACATCGGAAAATTCACACAAACAAACACAAACATATATACAATAAGTTGTCCAAAGTTAACTTAATCGAAATTCCTTTAGAAAAATGTCGAAAAACACGGAGCAATCTCACACACGTTATGCCTGGTCCGTGTCACGTGACTTTCTATGATTTAAAATGTTCTTGTCTGAAATAACTTTTGACCAGTTTCCTATGAACTGTTCGAATCTCCTTCCTAGCGGGATTTTTTAAGGTGCCGAGAGCCTTATAGCGATCATGCAAAATTTTGCCTGTACCCCGCCTTTCCGATCTCAATGGCCGAAATCAAATAGTGCTTATTGGTATTGAACGTTTCTTACGCTTCATGACTTGGAAACATTGGATTTAATTGTTGATGTCGTTGTTTATTATTGTATCTTTGTTCAGTAGGTAAATAACGATTATTTGGAAGAAGGTTTATTATTCGCGGATGGATTTACTTCGAAACAGATTTTCCCGCGAAATTTGTGTCGCACGATATCATTAAGTACTGTTCAGATTTGGTTTTCATTTATATGTACAGTCTCGTAGTTTCACCAAGAATCCTTATTTCAGATCAGTAGAAACAGATAAATACTAAATTGGATTTCGAATTGTCACGGTTCGCTTCCTATTCCAAAAACACAGACTATTTCCAGTTTTGTTTTGGTAATCCCGATCCCGACTCTAAATTAAGCGAAACGAAAGTAGTGTGTGCATCGCGACGAAAACAAGTTACTTTGCGAAGAAACCTAGGCTAGGTAACATTCATTGGGAATTTTGTTCAGAATTCCAATAACCTTTCTACATATTAAGTTGAAATTTTGAATTATTACACATTATTGAAAACAGAGACTTAATACCTTATAATTGTTACATCATACATGAAGAGAAGATACAACTTCTATAAACAAGTAGTCTCACTCAGAAGCAGTTATATTCTTTTCAGCATTTTTCGTCTGCAATTTCAGTTATTATAGCCTTTGTAAAGTAACTGATCTTGAAGGAATATCATCTAGCAAGAGGAGGATACATGTATGAACTTGTTAGGATAAGCAACTTCAGCCCAAGCTCTCTTATCTATTTCTTTGTATATAAATAAACACATATTGCTGAAAATTTACAAGTGATTGTAATGCTTTATTTATATACTTAAACATGAGGAAATGTTTCCTGTGGCACTCAAACATTTTTTTCTCTTACTCTCTGTAATTTACCTGCCCTCTGAATTCATTGAGAACCTTATAATGTATGATATTGCACTCGATGCCTTTGTGGCCCTTCAGGCCTTTGATTGATTGCTCTACTGATATGAAATTTAGCGCCAGGATGGCCGCATGGAGATTGCAGTATTCTCTCATTTTCTCTGTAATTTTATTATCGAGACTTGACCCTGTGTCTGAATTTTGAGCGTACCTTGTTTTGGAGCTCATATTGGGTCTCTATTGCCCTCTCCGCTGTACGGTGCCCGTTGAACCCTTACCATGATGGCTTGACCGCCGTGGTCGGTTCGTCGTATTCCTCGAGGGTCATGATTGAAAGGGCTTCAGCCATTATAACATGTGATCCCATGTCTATGGAGATTTCTCTGGCCCGTTTCCGGTTTTTAACTTTCTGGTCAATGCTATAAAACTCGAGTCCAAACAGTTTTTCGTCTCCGTCTAGACACTTCTCGTTTTCTTTCAACATTCCACCAGCATTTTTTGCACTACTCATGACTTTTGCAAGGAAATTCAACCTCCGTTCAAACAAGCATGCAACATTGGTCTGCGCAATCATTAAAATGGTTTTCTCAATCAATTTTTTCATTTCGTTTATGTCCATTTTTGACTAGCTTTTTGTGAGGTCATCTACATTGTCCCATATCTTTGACAATGGTCCCATTCATTGGCCGAGTCTTTTTTGTATGATTTTGAATGCATTGTTATTCATTTTCAAAAATTTGAAGGGCGGTCGTCATCTATTATATCTTCTATATACTCGTCTGTAGATGGTGGTGTTAGGAACGAATTTGAGGGCACAGATGCATTATCTAAGATGGCTGACTGGATCTTCTCCTCAATCAGGTGAAAGCGAAAATATATTTTCGCAAATTTTTCTTTGCTTTTGTCCAATCGGAAATCATTGGCCTCTTCTAGAGAGTCAAAACGATCTTCAACATCAGAATCGTCACTAGACTGCCGAGAATGTGCACTAGAGGTCGAGGCGGTGATTTCCCCATCCTCTTCTAAGGAATCTTGATCAGATTCTCCGTCGTATGGATCAGTCTCCGATTCTGAGCCAGTGTCCCTACTTAGCTTAGGGATTTTGAATTTTTTCAATTTTGTAGACTGTATGCCATTTTGGCCAATTTCGCCCTCTGGGCCATCATTTGCTCCTTCTGAGCTAATATTGTCTCTTTCAGACATTTGTGAGAAAGTTTTAAAACTGAAGAAGTCAATTTTATCTGATGATGTTGGCGATAAAATATAGATAAATTCCTGGTTTGAAAAAGCACACTATGTCAGCTCGAAGTCGACAGGAAGAAGGAAGATCGCGCGAGATCTCGTTCTTTAAATAGGCTCAGGATTCCAGAAGTGATGGGAGAATACATAATTAAGCCTTACCTCTGTTTACTAAATAAAATTGTGAAATTCAAGGCCCTTTGATTTTTGAATCAGGTCCCATAATGGGGATAATTTGGTCATGTATTTAAAATAATTTATATCTTAGAAAATCTTCTTTTCTCGTGGACATCAAGCGTCAAACCGTTTTTATGATTATAATTAAGAATGAGCCCTCTTATTCTTTCTGAACAGCTAGATTAACCTCACAAATCACAATACATGGTGAATAGATCGACATTTATCATACATCAGCAAATGAGTGAGCATATAAGTAAGTCAACTGAGGTAAATAACTGAAATTTAAAATTAAAAAAAAAACAAGATAGGATTGTGAAATATTAATGTTCCTGTATGCGAAAAAAGTAATTCTGGTACCAAACGAAAGGTCTTATTACAAGAAATGCACATGTGAAATATGAAAGCTCTAGCATTACGCATTCAGAAGTTCTGGCTAAAGTTAATGTTTTCCAAAAATAGGTGAAGGTCGTGAGGTCAAAAGTTTTAGTATCAAAAGAAAAGTCTTGTCACAAGGAATACAGATGTAAAATATAAAAACCTAGCACTAAGGTATCAAAAGTCACGGCCAAGAAAGTTTTTCAAAAGCAGGTTAACTTCCAAGGTAAAGATCATGAGGTTAAATATTTTGATACCAAAATAATGGTCTTACAAGATATACTTGTAAAAGCCCTAGCACTAAGCATTCAAAATATATGGCCAAAGTTAAAGTTTTACAAAAGTAGTCAAACTACAAGATAAAGATTATGAGTTGGAAAGTTTTAGTACCTGTCACAAGGAATGCAGGTTCCTTGTGTTCAAGAGTTGAGGCCAAGGTAAAAGTTTTGTGAATAAACAGACAGACAGACGAGGAATCTGATTTTGGAGGCTAATTGCTATATATAAAAAAAGATACTAATGGAATTTTATGGAAATTGCTCATTTAAACTTTAGCATATACAATGTAATTTCTAACTTGAACTTACCATATAAGCATCTATAGGTGAAATGAATTAGTTACAATTTTATTGATTTATTAACTTAACCTAATACTCCTCTTGATCCTGTTGTTAAGGTGTACTACAACAAGACAGAACTATATTTTATTGATTGTTTAATTAAACACTTCGTTCATTTTTATGTAAATAGAATAAATAAAACACAATACACAATAAAGTATTATAAATATTATATCAATTATCATTACAGTTGAAATCAGCCATCTGAAAACATAGAGCTTAATTTTAAAAGTGCAAACATAAGCTTCTTGCCTGTTATTAGAGGCAGTAAAACGAGACTGATTTTTATTGGCTGCTGCATCTTATACCTCCACATGTCCTTCAAACCTTATTACTACATTTGTTGTTTCTTATAAGTAATCGATACAATTTTTACAACCATTGGTTATCTTGATTATACGAACTGAATTGTTTAGCAGTTGTCCCAAGACTGTCAGTTTCACCCCCCCCCCCCCCCCCCCGCCGCTATTTTGTAAGGAAATTCATAAACATGTCTTCCATGTTGCAGAGAAATTGCAGTTATACCATTTTTAAGGTTTCCAACGGAAGCCCGTCTACTGATCGTACTATTTATTAAGGTCTTCCGTTTACACTAGAAGATTTAATGATCGTACTGTTTATTATTATTATTTTTTCCCCTTCGATTTCAAACTCTCGGGGATTATTCAGTGTACAAATACTCCCAGGTTTTTTTTCTCAAAATTCACTTCCGGTTGTCAGATAAGTTCGATTTCCGGATTCTGGTGTCCACCCTTTTTCTCGGAAACGGTAAAAGATAAGAGTCACCAAACTTTCAGGGATGAAAGATCTCTTTTCGTAGGCCTGTAGAATCGGGTTGGGCATATCGGCCGTCGCTTCCGGTCTTCACCGGAAGTGACCAAAGAAATCGAAAATTTAAAACTGTTTATTTTGAATAAATCATTCAACAACATTATTTCCTTACAGCATCAATGTTCTTCATATTGAAATATATGTTGTACATCATTGAATTTGAAGTGTATACTAATATTCAGTTATTTCAATTGTAATTGAATACATTTTAGTCTGTAAAATATTATGTATTCTAAAGGGGGGAGAAAAGTTTTTATATCAAATATATTTTAAATATAAATGAATTGCATAAGATATACAATAAAGTTTACAATAGTTAGGCTGAATTGTCGAGCGATAAATATACAGAACACATGAAAGGCTACCTTCGTTTACCTGTAAGGCACACTGTCACATACACCAAGAGTCCATTTGCCTCCAGGTAAACAAAGTGTGAGGGAGTTGTCTCTCTCCACACCGGGCCTTTTATATACAAAATCCAAAAGGACGAACACAAATCAAGATGTATCAAAATTTGTACAAACTTTCTTAAATATATTTTTAATACATATATTTGAATAAGATTTTTCGGCAATGCATTGATATGTATTTAAAGTCCGTTTCACTGAGTTGTGTAAATTCTTACTGTTACAAGAAGTTTCAGTTATTGTGCATTTCATTTTATATTTGTAAATCTTCAGTGCAATGAAAGAGAAGAATATCAAGAGCCTCTGATAAGGTGTGTTTCATTATAAAAGCCTGTGACAAAATGTTTCCAGGAAATATCAAGATTGAGTACATTGTTAATCCTTTCCCATATTCTTTTAGACGTTATGCAGGCATATATAAGGTGTTCGATGTTTTCAATTTCACCAGTTTTGTTTTGGGTTTGTTTTTGTTTTTGTACATATGGATTCCATTTGCTTACATTCAAATTATTATTCAAAAGTTTATGTAACAATTTATAGTTAAACTCTGATATTTGTTTATCAGACATTTTTGCGACTTTTAGGAGATAAATTGTTCTCCGTAAAGATTTAGGAATGTCACACTTTTCCGCCTAAAGGTTTTCTGTGATTGGCTTAATGAACTTGTTATCAACTAATATGTTATAGAAGAAAGATGATTTAATATTCAATATATTAACAAAGTGATTTACTTAAATAAAAATACACGTTGTCTTTAGTATTAATATAGGGGGCTTTTTGCAGTCAAATATACGTGTAAAGCGGTTAAACATTGTTTTTAAAATATAGTATTCACAGATAATATTGTTCTATGAGAGATAAAATCTTGAAAATATTTTAAATCTCTTAATACACCATTATTATCTTATAAATCTTTGGTGTATATAACTCCTGACTTAACCCAGTTGGGAAAATAAATTAGGTGGTTTTTGAACTGAAATAGGTTATTTTTCCAAATTGTTAAAGATCATCCGAAGTAGTCATAGAGATATCTTTAATCATTTTGGCTTTGTTAAAAGTGCAAATTACTTCTTTATAGAACACAAGCAGAAATGCCCTATCTTTATATTCTTTTACATCTCTTAAGTTTGTGTTAATTACATAACTCAGCGATAGATTTTATTTTTGAAAATTATGATTAAGAACTGTTCAGAGACTTGATTTACTTCTTAGCAGACGTGCAATCCAAGAAGCTTTTAATGAGAAAATCTTGGATTCAACATCAATAATATTGATTCCACCTTTCAATTCCTTTCCAATAAGTGTATTTCTTTTGATTCTTTCTTTGCTATTACATATGAAGTTAAATATCTTTCTGTTCAGTTGCTTACATATTTCATCAGGCGGATTAGGAATTACCGACGCATTGTATTGCAATTTAGAAATGATGAGAATATTAATTATTTCCTTTTTACCAAATATACATAAATTTCTTTTTCCCCAGCTATCAATTATGCTTATAATTTGATCAATTTTTCACATCCAATTTTTTTCTTGACACAATATTTTGTTATGTCCAATATACGAGTGTTTGAACTGGATTATTTGTTGTAATTACATCTTCAATCTTTTCACGTGTGTTTTTGAAAGAACCTAGCAGTGTACATTCTGATTCTTTAGATTAAGCTTTGGACCTTCGACTCTAGAGTTTTACAGTGTTAATTACTTGTTTTACTGATTGCTGTCTGAGTAATAAAATTAATTGATGTTTACTTGTGTCAACATCTTGATTTTCATCAAGTTTACAATTAAAGTCTCCAAAAACAAGTAACTTTTCGATATTGGATGCTTTTTTTCTAATCCAAGATTTAGAATTTATAAAAAAGGATTTTCTATCTAGTACTTTGTTTTGGGCATATAAATTAGCAGTAGTAAAAACAGTGTCATTGAACTTAATATTCAATAATATCTTACGCCCATCGGTGGATCCATGACAGTTAATAAATTCAAAAGCAAGAATTTGTCTAATAAGAATTGATACACCTCTGTTCGAGATCGATTCTGAAAGGCAATGATAGCTGGTACCTCGCCACCTTGCATTATACGAGTATTCCCTTGTTTCTATAAAATGAGTTTATTGTAATAACACGATCTCAGTGTTTAAATCTTGTAACCAATCATACAATGTATTACGCTTATTATAATCATTTAAACCTCTAGCATTTAAAGAGAAAAAAATTAACAAAGGACTTATGGTCATCGAAGGGTTAGTGTTCTAATACCTTAATCACTGTCCATGTTTGACCTATCGTCTCCATCATCAGTGGGTAGGTTGTCACGTGGCCGTTTGTTATTGCCATTTTTCAGCTGGCTAACAAAGGCCGTGATCTGCTGCTGCGTGTTTCTGGGCGCTTTTCGGACTGACCGCCTAGGTACAGAGTAGTTCCATGGCTTTTTCGTTTGTTTTTTAGTGAGGGCTTTAATGATTTTACCAAGCTTGTTTAAGCCCGGCCAGGCTTCTGGGCCTATATTTAGCGTGGCATCTTCATCCAAACCGCCCTCCCCCCAAAAAAAATCGTCTCGTGTAGCTTCTACCACAGTTGTGTTAGGGTCAAGATCTTGTACTGCATCCCTGAATGATTTTACTTGCTTGAATTTCGCCTCAATGATTGTTGTCATAACCTCGATTTTCTCTGTTTCCGAAGACGAATTAGTCTTCACTATGGCACCAATGCGCTTTGCTTCTAAAGCATTAGGTGCGGAACGAATACGATCAGCCGCTGATATGTCCCATTCTGTAATGCTTTTGTGAGCTGGAAGGCATGCTCTGTAGATTTATGAAACTTTCCATGACTTTTACATCACATGCATGGAAATTTGAAAGGACATTTTCGTGCCCTCGAAAAACAATAATCTTTTCTTGGGTTTCGTAGAATTCACAATTAACGGGACCAGGCTGATGTCCAGCTTTCTTGCAGACCTTATAACACTTATCATTTGAACAATTTCGAGCAAAATGTCCGGGAATCCTACTTATATTCGAAGCAATCTTACAAAGGATGAAATTCTTCATAATCGTCTTTCAATTTTAAATACTTTCGACAATCCTAAGAATCAGATCAGTTTGAATTACCATACCTTTATTGGATTCCGAAATTACATAAAAATCCTTACAAACAAAGATACATTGCTGGTTCCAGTAAGTGTTTTACCAAGCCTTTATCTTTATTACTACCTAAACTGCTAACAGCTATTAAAGAGTCACTTCAGAGATACTGTTCCACTACCCAGAAGTGATGTCAATCAGATGTGGATTCTCAAAAACTCTAAGGAACTTTTGGAAAATCTAAAGTCTTAGGATTTTTCTAAAATTGACAGTATCAAAACGTATGATTTCTCCACACTTTATACAACAATTCCTCACGCTAAATTAAATCTGGACTTTTTCAGATAACAGATAATTGCTTTTTGAACAAAAATGGCACTCGAAAATACAAATTTCTAGTGATTGGAAAACAAGGTACATATTTTGTTAGACACCACTACGATAGCCCGCACAAGTACGAGTACTCTGAAGAAGACATTAACAGTATGATTGATTTTTTGTAGATAACATTTACGTAGTGTTTGGAAACCAAGTCTTCCAACAATCTATTGGTATTCCCATGGACACTAATTTTGCTCCCTTATTGGCAGACTTATTTTTATATTCTTATGAAGCGGAATTTGTTCAGAAACTGTTACATACCACTGTAATATACCACTTTCGCCTGCTTATGGTGTGTATATCTCCCAGTTGATTCGATACGCGAAAGCATGCTATGCGTATGAGAATTTTTTAAAACGAGGTCAACTACTGACAAAAAAGTTGATGTTGCAGGGTTATAACGAATCTCGTTTGAAGTCATCAATTCGCAAATTTTACGGTCGCTATAATGACCTTGTTTGCGATTACAAAGTGTCTCTGGGACATATGTTGAATGATTTGTTTCATATCCTTTGTTAGACTGTCATTTTTCATACTAACTTTGACTACGGGTAATCCCGTATACCTAATTTCGACTAAGGGCTCACGGCGGGTGTGACCGGTCAGCAGAGGATGCTTACTCCTCCATGGCACCTGATCCTACCTTCGCTTTGTTGGAGGTCCGTGTTGCCCTACACTCGAACTTGTTTTATGATTACGATTTACACACTGTTTACTTCACCATTCGATATTTATGATACTTAAACTCAGGTTTTGAGATGTTCTTGCCATAATGATAGATACGGCATTTTTTCCCCGACACAATATCCTGTTCTAGGCAGAGTGATACACTCTGGTAATGGCGAAATGTAAATGAAGAAATTTCCATTTTGCACGCTTCTCATTTTACCCGTAACTGGATTTCTAATATTTTCATATCTCAATTCACTTAAAAGTTTTATGTTGAATTGCTTTAAAATGCCAATCATTTCGGCATCCTGAACTGAAAGCCTTATGCATTAAATTTGATCAAAATCTCGCAGCTCTCTGAAGTACGCCTAGGTTCCTCGGAGCTCGTCACATGACCTCCTTTGCAACAATACTTGCATGGAGTAATTAAGTCTCTTTTGTAGTTTCAGAAAATGTACAATTTACCGTAAGTCAAAACAACAACTTCCGGTTTTTCGAGAGAAACTTCGAAAAATCGGCTTTTCTTTCTTTTCCTATAACTCTCTAACAGAGCATTATAAGTCATACCATTTCCACCGGAAGTTAGTGTTATCAAACCGGAAATTGTTTTAAAAAATGAGCATTTTTTTTTTTTGAAACCTCAAGGGACGATTCCTGCACGCTCATACGTACTGGGGTGAAACGTCACAAATAAAAAATATATTTCCGGAATAATTATAATTAATAATAAACCGTATCAAACTACGAAAAATTAACCATAATACAGTTATTTCTATTAAACATAGAACATATTACATATTTAATTTTTTCCTTAATCATACGGTAAAAATTTATATATATATATATATATATATATATATCATTTCAATATATCAGGAAGTTTTCAGAATTTTAAATGAACTTGTGTTGCACATAACAATCATAAAGAGTATCAGACACATAGCATCCTGATTGTTTGTGGCAAAACCTTGACATCACAAGCATCACCCATTACTGCCAATTTTTTAATCATTGCTCTGATTTGAGGGAAGTAATAAACTTGTATATACCAGAAAAAATAAGTTTAAAATGGTGACAGCAGGCGTAGTAGCTGCTTCACTCCATCTATTCGTTTGTCCATCAGTCACCAATCATGGTAGCTCAGTGGTAGAGCACTGGGAAGTCGTTGGTTTGAGCCATGGCCGTATCAAACCCAAGACGTAAACATAGTTAGTGATTGCTCCTTTACGAAATGTTCAACATTTAGAAGTGAGAATCATGGGTCTTTCAGATATGACCTTAATAACAGAGGTCCTGTGTTGAGGCAGGCATTGGCACGTTAAACCTTCAGTAGCATCATAGGACCTCAGAGGCCTGACAAGCTGGAAAACATATCTTATTTAATTATTTATTACTTGCCACTTTATGTATTCTGTATTCTCCTGAAAATACACCAAAAAACAGTTGATAATGTTATTTTGTCAAAACAATATATACAGTTGGAAATATGCATACCCAATTCTGACCACCCTCTAATTGCAATGTGGGGCCTCCAGAGTTGAAAAACCGGGGAATCAAGTTTGTTCAAATGAAGGTCCATGAGATAATTATGAAAATGCAATAATAGGGCGAGGTCGTTTAAAAATCATGTTTTCAAGAACTACTGGGCAACTAAAGTTCGAATTTGCATGAAAGTTTCCTGACATAGTGCTGATTTAAATTCGTACGAATCATTGTCCCTGAGGATTGAGTGGGACCACAATAGGGGATCAAAGTTTTATGTGCGGGCATATGCGGAAAATCTTTAAAAATCATCTCAGAAACCACTAGTCCAGAAAAGTTGAAATCCTGAAATTGTTAAACTCATGATTCCTGGGAGTAATGTGGGGCCACAATAGGGGATCAAATTTTGCATGCAAATATATAGGGAAAATCTTCTCAAATAGCACTATGTCAGAAAAGAAATTGTTCAGGGGGCATTAAAAAAAAACTTGAATCCACACAACTTTGGATCATTTGCATCTGGATCTGATTAACTGTGGTCCTCCTACTCTTGAAAAGAATTCATTTAAATGAATTTCCTGTATATTCCTATTTATTTCTATAAAACTTTGATTTCCTATTGTGTCTCCCCAACCCCAGGGTCCCTGTATTGAACAAACCTGAATTTGAACTACCTGAAGATACTTGCTTATCACTGTAAATTATATACAGTGGAGCCTCGTTAATCCAAACACTTTGGTTCCCAGCAAAATCGTCCGGAAAAATGAAGCGTCTGGATAATTTAAACGCATATGTTACAGCTTCATATAAGTAACCAGTATGCTAGATTTATTGATGTGTAGTAAATGAAACACATTTTTTTTTTTTTTAAATTTAACCATTCGCTTTATTAAATAAATTAGTATTGTGAATATTTACATGCATTTTAAAATGCAATGCTGAATATCTTGTAGGGATGTCAGGGGATGGTCAATTTTATGTTGATATATTTTCTTTTTTACACTTAGAGGAACTTCAACTTGATTTCTCTTCACTGGTGGTGTGGCCATGTTGTCGGTCAAAAACACTAGTGACCAAAATTTGATTTGCCAGGTTTTATATTTCATGATTTTATAACTGTTCAAGCCAACATCAAAGGGAAAAATTATCTAAGCTCGTCATTACTTGCTTGCTACTACCGCTTTGATCTAACCATGCGCACTCATTATGTTGAGACAATAATAACTGAACTAAACTCGGGCAAAACCAAAATTAAGGGTGCTTATAAAAAATAAATGTCATTAAAATGGCTATTTCTTTGTTTCTACATAGTGTTAAAAAATTCCAAAACAACAATAACTCTACAGCATTGTAACAAGAATGAATCGTAAACAGGTACATGTGCATGTACATGTATATTCTACATGCGTGGTATTTTATAAAACTTACAATGTGTAGAGGCCAATATGCTCATACAACAATATGAAATCCATGTAGACTGTAGTATAATATGCATTCTTTAGGTTGGAATAAGCCGATATCAATTTATGAAGAGTGCAACTGCTATATGTAGGCTTAGCAGTTCAAATAAATATATACACTGTATATTACGGTAATATGTTTAATTAAATAATATGTTATCAATAATATGCTACAGACTTTAATATATACAAAATTCAATGCTTCACGTATTGCAGATACCATGTGCAAAATCTGGCGATACAATGTCTCAATCAACATATGCTACCTAATTGACATATCATCACATACAATCTGGAGGTGTTGACAGGGTACTGGTAATCGCGTCAATTAGACTGTGTGGCTTGTGGTTTTTTTTTTACAATTTACACACTGCTAAGATTGTCCATTTAAAAAAAATTAAAAAAATACTGTCCAGATTAACGGTACATTTTTCAATGTATTTTAATGTTTTGTAGTACAAAATGACCATCCAGATCCGGAACGTGAATTTCCGGATTAGTGATGTAAAATAATGTGTTCAAATTCCGTTCTCAAGAAAAATCGTTCAGAAGGTGAAGTGTTCGGATTATTGGTGTCCGGATTACCAAGGCTTCACTGTAATATAATAATAGGAAATTATGGTCCTGTTGTTGTTGAGATGAAGATTTGTAATGACATTTCTATATAAAATCCCATGTAAAACTTTGAATGCCTATTGTGGCCCCACCCCTACATACGGAAGCTTTTATGTAAATTTCAACTTTTCTAGCCAACTGGTCCTTGAGCAGAAGATTTTTTTTCTATATATCTGCATGTAAAACTTTGATTCCTTTTTGTGGCCCCACCATGATTTGAACAAATTTGAATCTACTCTATGTCAGGAAGCTTTCAAGTAAATGTAAACATTTCTCGTCCACTGGTTTCTTAAAAAGAAGATTTTTAAATGACCTCACCCTAATTTAGACTTACTTGATTATCTCCCCATTGAAGGGGCAGGAACCTTCATTTGAACAAACTTGAATTCCCTTTAACCAAGGATGATTTGCACCATGTTTGTTTGAAATTGATTGAGTAGTTCTGGAAAAGAAGATAAAATTGTGCAAAGTTTACAAACTGATAAAATGTGATAAAAAAAAAAACTCACTTGAGCTTTAAGCCCAGGTGATCTAAGCAAAACAAAAAACAACTATCACTTTCATATTAATTTTACCAAATAATATCATCAAAAAGAATGTAAGACAAACTGTTTGTGAAACACTGATTCCCCTGGATTACAACAAAGTGGAACTGTAAGGCATTGTAGGTTTTTTTTAAAATAAAAAAGCAGTATCTCTTATGATTTAAAAGATACAGCTAAAAGTAGGTTTCCAGATCAAATAATTGGTGTCAATGGAAAGGTCATGCCACAAGGAATACACATATGAAATATGAAAGGTTTACCTCTTGCGGTGTAAAAGATATGACCAAGGTTAAAGTTTTTTTAAAATTTCCAAAAACATTCAAAGGTCGATGTCAAGGTAACAGAATCAACAAATCAGGTATTGTTGAAAAGTCTTCTCACAAGAAAGGCAAGGCAAATGTTATGGTCATCAAAACAAAGAGTTTGGTGTCAATGGAAAGGTCATGACACAAGAAATGCACATATCAAATATGAAAGCTCTACTTCTTATGATCTAAAAGATATGACCAAGGTTAACGTTTTTTGCCACAGACAGACAGACAAATAGACCAAAAACTATATGCCCCAGAATTCTGAAGGTATATAATTATTGTTGACCCAACAATAATAAAAGTCTGTAAAATGAAACATAATCACTTTTTATTACCTTAACATCAAATTGAAAAAAGTTGAACATCCACAAAAATTAAAGATTTTACAGTAATTTGAAGGTATACACTCTGCTAATGTGCCATTAAGTGGCAGGCAATCTGCTATTACTGATTGCCTTTGACAAGCCTAGTCCTCTGAATAACATGTCCTCAATTGTTTCGGAGTCCTCAGTTGGCCTTGGCAATGAACGAGCAATGTCTGCTATCATATTTATTGAATCCTGTAAAATAAATGAAAACGGATTTACAAAGGGTATTTTCTCCGAGGAGCAGTGACATTGACTTTGACATCACAGACTATTACAATGTATGTGTAGCGGTCTGACAGGTTCCACTGCTAGATAGGTCAGTTGGTAGAACACCTGACATGGGAACATGGGTTCAGATCTCAGAATCACCGAGGATACACCAACATGCAGGGTATAGGTTAAGTTATAACTGGGGTGTAGGCTGCTACCAAAGTGGCAGTTGAAGTGATTGATTAGATATTGTTTAAAGTCCCGCTCGAGAATCTTTCACTCATATGGAGACGTCACCATTGCCGGTAAAGGGCTGCAAATTTAGGCCTATGCTCGGTGCTTATGGCCTTTGAGCAATGAGGTATCTTTTACGTGCCACACTTGCTGTGACACAGGACCTCGGTTTTTGCGGTCTCATCTGAAGGACCGCCCCATTCAGTCACCTCTTACAACAAGCAAGGGGTACTGAGGATCTATTCTAACAACCCGGATCCCCACTGGGTGGCAGTTGAAGTGATTAAGGTACATTTTTGCATAATATTTCAATCTATGGATATACTCAGTATTTTGCGGGAAATCATATGATTACAGAAGAAAGCATTAATTCAGGAATTTACCTACTGTACACTTTTTAGTTTTATCAAACATCTGAACACAATCCCACTATTGGGAGACAGGTTGTGGTAGCTTTGTGATTTGAGTGTTCACTTGTAACTGGGAGGTTGTGAGTTTGAGCCCTGTTCATGCCATGACCATATCAAACCTAAGACATAAACATAGGAAGTGATTGCTCCTTCACCAAATGCTTTGTATTTAGAAATGAGAATTGTGGGTCTTTCGGATATGACCTAAAAAATGGAGGCCCCATGTCATGGCAGGTGTTGGCACATTAAAGAATCCTCACTGCTATGGTTCTGAGTGCTAAGTATAGGTCTAAATTTGTGGTACTCCACCTACAGCTTATGATGTCTCAATATGAGTGAAAAATTCTTGATGGGACATCAAACAAACAATCAATCTAACAATTGGGGCTTGTCTGGCACTATCACATCTTTATGATCAAATATCAAGTCAACACTTTGTTCCATCATCAATTTTACATACCATAATCACATGTTATCTGTATAAGTTAGTATGCTGTCAGTAAATGAAGCCAGTTGTATTCAAAGATGTTGACGGAAAAGTAAAGCTATGCATGGGTTGTATGCTGTCAGATTTCTTTGACACATACCAGCATAAGTGCAGAATTCAATCAATTTTTAATTATATTGATTGTAATGGTAGTTTGATGTTTTGTATTCTTAAGTGTATACTACTTTATTGAATTCTGAAAGCAAGATTTAAATTATGTATACCTTGGTACAACTCATTAACATTGGTATATCTGTACACTATTATATACTGAATGCTATTTATACATGTTAATTTAATATCCACTGTTGCTTTGCAGATGAACGTAGAGGTAGACCATACAGAGGAAATTCGCAGGGATAAATTCTTCTACATCAGTTTTGCTCAAAGTGGTTTAAACATAAGCCATTGGTTTGAACGTCACAAGAATAACCTATCATTTAATGTGTTCAGTGCCCTAAAATCTTTGTTAAAGTTTTGTTTCAAGTTATTACCTAAATCAGCACATTAAGAAATATTCATACACACCCTAGAGATCACTAGAGGGCACTGAATGCAGCATGCATGAAAGTAAATTCAAATACAAATATGCATTAACTTATACAAATAACACAGAATTATTAGTCATGTAAACAAAGCTTTGCCCTGATAACTGATCATAAACATGCAGAAGTGCCAAACTAGCCCAGATGTTTCATAAAACTAAAAGGTATACAGTTGATGTATTTGTTTTCATATATTCCTGAATTAATGCTTTTATCTATAACCTTATATGTTTTCCTGCAAAATCTACCCATAAATTGAGGTATCAGGCAAAAACATGCCTTGACCACCTCACTGCTGCTTTGGTAGCCTACAACTTAACCTACACCCCACATGTTGGGGTCTATTCGGTGAGACTGGTCCACTGCATTTTCTCCCTTCCTGTTACATTCCGTGCCATAGATCAGCCCCTGGAACTAAAAGCTAAAAATGCTTGTTGGGGATAAAGATCCCAGGTTGATGTCTTCAAGGTGTGAAGACATTTTGGGAGGGAGGAATATGTCAGTTTCATTGCCTGTGGCCAGATGGCACAGTTGGTATAGCACCTGATTAGATTCAGGGGACCCACATTCAAATCTTGGACTGGTCCACCTCATTTTCTCCCTTTCTGTTACACATGTAATACCCCCACTGCATTCTCCAATCAACAACTAACCATTTTCACCAAGTGTTTGTGATAGTTATCCTCCATCTCTCTCTGTCTGATTTCTCTAGTTTTTAATCTGATGAAATTTCTTTCTGCTGCTGCTGCATTTAAAGACAGTTGATGGGCTCTGAAAATGAACAAAATTAATTGATATTTAAGTGAATTTTGTCAAATTATGTCTTAACAGGGAAGCACACTGAATGTTTTGTTTTAAATGGTATATGTACTTGCCTGCATTCTCTGCATTTCTTTGGATCATGGATTTCTGTCTGTGCTGCCTGTACAATACAAGAATCAGAACTTTTCAAAATAAAGACTTGAATTTCTCTTTACAATGTATGTGTACTCTTATACCAATATCAGATATCTAAAAGAGCCTAATGACTAATAGAAGACTTATTGATGCAAGCTTCAAACTGGCTGGTAAACCATAAAAACCATTTAGAAACCCTCATGTTTTTGGTTTTTGTATTGAAACTTCTTTTCTTTTTCTGTATTCAGTCTTTCACTATAGTTCATTCTGGCAAATTAAGGGTATTGTTCACATTTTAGATAATATTCCATTGCAATATTCCATTCTAATCAATCTAGCAAATTACCTCAAAATAATTGCAACAGAAACAAACTAGACAAAACTGAATAAATAAAAGCATAATTAATCACATACAAAAAATCATATAATGTAGTATATTTCATATGTAGACTTGAATGTTTTAGTAAATCATCAATATTTTGTGGTGTTTACAGCACACCGTAAACATAAAGGAGGGAATAACTCAATATGAAGGTCACTGGGGTAAATGCCTAGGCAATGATCAAGGGTTAAAAAAAAAATGTGATAAAACAGCTTAACAATTGAATTTAAAAGGTGATTTATGAAAACCTGTATAAGGACACTTGATATAAGGATCAGAAGTCTCATATTCATTGCTGATTTCCACTGCTGGTGAGTTGTCGAAACAAAGTTTCAAAATATATATTTTGATCCTCTGTTTTTCTCTACTCAGAATTTATTTGATTCAAACATGTAAACAAACATGATATTTATTTGAGAAATGATAAATAGTCAATTATAAGTGAAACTATAAAGAAATAATATCATTTTAGAAGGAGAACCCATGTTCATTATGAAAAAGTATGGTAAGCCATTCAGGTCATTAACATTTCAGTTATTTTGTATATTTTCATTATTCCAGCAAGCATTTTATTAAAAAAAAAAAAAACTCTATTAAACTATTCAATAAAGTATACTCTTTGTTTTCTCTCCTTGAATTTCAGGTTTTGAGAGTCATTGATGGGTAATAATGGTAATAAATATAATAATGTTAAAGCAATACAAGCTGTAACTGTTGGTAAAGAAACTGAAAAATAAATTATCAAATAGAACAACACATTTGTGATTAAATATATCTAATCTCACTGAATCAGAGCAGATCTGAAGGAATACACCTGTCAAATAAGCAGAAATTGTCGACTCAAGAATGATTATTTCTGACAGTAATTCCTGTTCATAGTCTCCAATGTGCATTGACCTGAAGGTTACCAGTTCGGAAAAATGCAGAAGAGAGGCACTGCTCAAGTGTCAAATTACTTGAATAGTTAAAAAATACCATCATTTACAGCTTGTGAATTGCTTTCAAAACAAAAAACAAAAAACAAAAAAATCAATGTAAAGTAAGCACATGGGCCTACCATATATTGATGTAAAAATGAACAATCTCAAAATCTAGTGTTGTAATAACTCAGCATCCTATCATCTAGACATGACACAAAAGTCTTTAGGTTAATGAATTGTAGATTAAGAGTCTTTTGGTGGTATTTGAATGTACAAACTAGTGTATAATAACAATGTTCATGAATGCACACAGGCCTGCCTTACCCACTGACATAGTTGCATATATGATATTATCTAGTTAAACCCATGAAGGACTATGTGCACTTTGTCTATGTATGTATCAGAACCTGTTGGTAAGTTTGACATAGGAAAATATATATCTACTGTAAAGAATTTGACTGTGGTATCTTTTATTTCAAGTTCACTGGGATATATTGAATTGACATATGAATGATAATGATCATTGTTAAAAGATCATTGTTATATCTAAATATCGAATTGAAGGCCACAGCAAGGGATTTTTTCTTCTCACATTTCCTACATTGGATATATTATCATTGCATCCATATGGAAAAGCAGTTTACGTCTACGTGTATTACAAAAAAGTCCCAAATATTCACCTTATTTCCTTGTGGACTAGTTCAAATTTCCTACATTGGATTATCGTTGTATCCATATGGAAAAGCAGTGCCTAGAGTTCTAATCCAGTGATCCTCTCATTGTCTACAGAAAAATTGTCTGTTTGTTTTACGTCACATCAAGAATTTTTCACTCATATTTAGATGTCACCAGCTGTAGGTGAGGTACCACAAAAACAGACCTATGCTTAGTGCCCAGGGCCGTAGCAGTGAAGGTTCTTTAACATGCCAACGCCTACCGTGACAGAGGACCTCCATTTTTAAGGTCATATCCAAAAGACCCATGATTCTCACTTCTAAATGCCGATCATTTGGCGAAAGAGCAATCACTACCTATTTTTACGTCGTATGATTGACGTGGCCATGGCACGAGCGGGACCCAAACTCATGACTTGCCAGTTACGAAACGAATGCTCTAACCAATGAGCTACTGTGACTGGTAAACTTGAATCTCCTTCACCCAAGGATGATTTGAACAAAGTTTGATTGACCTTGGCCTGCTGGTTCTCTAGAAGACTTTCAAAATTTGTTAGTGTTTTTTTGCTATTTCCCCATTATCTCCCCTTGGAGAAGGGCATTGCCCTTCATTTGAACAAATTTGAATCCCCTTCACCCAAGGATGTCCTTTGCCAAGTTTGATTGAAATTGGCCAAGTGATTCTGGAGAAGAAGATAAAAGTGTGAAGTTTATGCCAACAATGACAACAACATAGTTAATTTTTTTTCCAGAATCCTGACCCTGATGGACAAGATGGAATGATCTGGGGAATTAAAATGTTTGTGGTTGATTTTGATTATCACCATTATTAATTTGAAACCTGTTGCCCAGTATTCTTTTATTGAGTAACCCCTTAGTTTCTCTGACATAAATTAACTCACAGAGGTTACACTCAAAAGCATAGACACTGTTACAAGATTTACAGGTCAAATTTTCAAATGCTTTGGTACAGAAACTACGACTGATGATATTACTAATAAATGAATTACTGGTGATCAATATATCACATGTTTTACAATTTTACAAAACATTTGGATAGGAATCCTCAAAAATATTTTTGAAAGATACATGGCAATCTTAAATTTGAGTAAATGAATTTCCATTTCTGTACCAAAGCTGACTATCTGATGATTGTACAAATGACAAATGACAGATAATGATTAGGTTAATGTACAAATGTATATTGTTTAACATCCCACTCAAGAATCTTTCACTCGTATGGAAACATCACCTTTGCTGGTGAAGGACTACAAAATTTTAGGCCAGTGCTAAAGGCCTATCTGCAGAGAGAGATCTGTATCGTGCCATACCCGCTGCGACATGGGACCTGGGTTTTTGCGGTCTCATCCAAAGGACTGCCCCATTTAGTTACATCTTACAACAAGCAAGGGTTATTGAGGACCAATTCCAACCTGGATCCCCACAGGATGAGAAGTGAGTTGTTGATCCCTTCTGAGATATAATGATCTCTTCCATGATCACTATAGTGTTGCTTTTAAATTATCTGCCTTTTTAATGACAATATCTGGATTGTTTTTCAGTGAGACTACAGTTTTTTTTTCATGTTTGGTTATCATTAAACCTTTCTACTTGCGAGTTTGGTCTTGCCAATATACCGGTACTGTTTAATTGCATCACCACTACTACAACCATAATTTTTTTCTTGCCGCACAACTTACAAATTGTGACATTTGACAGTGGTTTTAATATGTTAATATTGACTAATCATTATAGAATCACTAATTTAGTGATCATTTAGATAGCAAACTAATAATCCTGAGTACTTACCATTGCAATATTATTAGTTAAAATATATTTAATTCATCATTTTCACATTTCGATTAAAGTCAATATAAAGCATTCTTTATGTGAACATTTCACTAAGAATGAGCCCAATAACTGGTAGTAAAGTACATTAGTATTCTGAATTTTCCTAATCATTTCATGTACGGAACCAGTGCACTAGATAGTCACTACATATCAAAATTTTGCTGTGTGGATGTGTTTCTTTCTTTCAATTATCTGTAATAATCATTTTAAATAGGAGCACATGGCATTAAATAAATACAGACTGCAATATAGTACGACATTGTCAGTGAAATCGATTCCCATTAGAATTAAGCTACAGTAATTGATTAGACAGTTATTTGACTATGCTTAACCGTGGGTGTGGCTTGGGAAGTGAGTACCCCTTAATATTAAATAGCATGGGCAGTGAGCAATTCGTAACTAAATTTCTATTTCGTTTGTCCAATATTCTGTGGGAAATTATAGGTCCACTCACCATGCCAAAGAGACAAAAAACAAGAGGCCCACGGCCCATATGAATCATCTTGGCCTTTATTTAAAGATTTTCCCTATTACTTTGATCCCCTACTGTGGCCCCACCATACCCAACTGCATCATAATTTAATGAAAATGCATCTGTACTATGTCAGAAACTACCATATAAACATGAACTTTTCTAGCTCAGTTGTTCTCAAGAAGATTTTTAAAGATTTTTCCTATATTTTTCCATGCAAAAATTTGATCCCCTATTGTGGTCCCACTCTACCCCTTGGGGCCTTGATATTATCAAACTTAAATTTGCAGTATATCAGGGAGCTTCCTGTAAATTTGAACTTTTCTGGCTAAGTGGTTCTTGAGAAGATTTTTAAATGACCCCACCCTATTTTTGCATTTGAACAAATTTGATTTGTACCAAGTTTAATTGTAATTAACCTAGTGATTCTGGAAAAGATTTTTATAGATTTTCCCCTATATTTCCACATTTAAAACTTTGATCTCCTGTTATGGCCTCACCATACTCCCAAGGGCCAGGATTTTAATAAATTTGAATTTGCATTATATCAGGAAGCTTCCATGTTTGAATTTTACTGGACCAATGGTTCTTGAAAAGATTTTTAAATGATCCCATTCTATTTTTTTTTTTGTCATTATCTCTCCTTTGAAGGAAGAATGGCTTTTCATTTAAGTGAACCTCCTTCACCCAAGGATGATTTGTACCAAGTTTGACTGAAATTGGCACAGTAGTTCTGGAGAAGATTTTTAAAGATTTTTTCCTATATTTCCACATTTAAAACTTTGATCCCCTGTTGTGGCCTCACCATATCCCAGGGGCTATGATTTTAATAAATTTGAATCTGCATTATATCAGGAAGCTTCCACGTAAATTTGAATTTACTGGACCAGTGGTTCTTGAGAAGAAGATTTTTAAAGATTTTTTCCTATATTTCCACATTTAAAACTTTGATCCCCTGTTGTGACCCCACCAACCCCAAGAGGCCATGATTTTAATAAATTTGAATGTGTGTTATATCAGGAAGCTTCCAGATAAATTTGAATTTTACAGGACCAGTGGTTCTTGAGAAGATTTTTAAATGATCCCACCCTATTTTTGTGATTATATCTCCCCTTTGAAGGGAGAATGGCTTTTCATTTGAGTGAATCTCCTTCACCCAAGTATGATTTGTACCAAGTTTGACTGAAATTGGCCTAGTGATTCTGGAGAAGATTAAAAAAAAAAAAATTCTTGTATTTCCACCTTTAAAACTTTGATCCCTTGTTGTGACCCATACAACAGTGGTTCTGGAGAAGAAGATTTTTAAAATTTGTAAGTATATTTTTGCTATTTCACTAATATCTCCCCTTGGAAAAGGATGTTGCTCTTCATTTGAAAAAAAACTTGAATACCCTTCACCCATGGATGCTTTCTGCAAAATTTGGTTGAAATTGGCCCAGTGGTTCTGGAGAAGAATTCGAAAATTAAACAAATTTTACAGACAGATAGACAACAGATTATTAGAAAAGCTCGCTTGAACTTTAAGCTCAGGTGAATTAACAATGAAACAAAAATTAATATACACTCTGTAAAATTCTAAGAGAAACAACCCTTGCTAGAAAATAGGAATTGAGTTGATGGAAAACCTTATCAAAAATTGAGTCCACCTTATAGAGTCAATGTGAAATTCCTAAAAATTTCTCTGAAAACCGGGTTCTTGACTTAAATACAAACTCAGCTAATATGCAATTATATATATGGTATATGCCTATTTAGGGCCCACCCTAGAGTCAAAGTCCTGGGGTTGTGAAATTTACAATTTAATAAATCCTTTTCTACTACTTCTAAATTTATACTGTATTAGCGAAACAAAGGGCCCACTGGCCTTACCGGTCACCTGAGTACTAGTCAAAAGTATCATTAGTGCCAAGGCTATGAAATCTAGTAAAAATTTTCTGTTCTGCATATCTAAGCTACATTCTAACCTTTAGAAAATGAACCTGAAAGTGCCTATACTGATGAAAGACTTTACATATACTTTACTAGACTTTACTATATGTAACATTAACACAATATGACTAATTTGGACCTATCCTAGAGTCAAAACCCTAATGTTGCAAAATTCACAATTTTGGTACATCCTTTCCTGCTTTTCCTAATATGCACTTTGCTTTTATAATGTATCAGCAAACTTAAAGAAGTCTTTCAAATGATAAAGACAGTAATTACTATAATTTTACCCCCACCCTGAAACCAAAGCTGTTACCTTCTGATCATAAAATTTACAATTTTGGTAGAGGAATATCTGTTCAGTTTCAAGTTAGTATCAATAGCATTAAAAAGATATTGTTTAAATGTTTCACACTTATACACTATATAATACTAAGTTTGACCTCTACCCCAAGAATCATGAAATTTATAATTTTTGTAAAGGACTTACTGCTCTACATCACCATGCATTTAGTTTTTCTTACATGTGTGTGGTTGTAGAGAAAAAGATTTTTGAAAATATGTCCCTCTTGTCCCAAAGATGCTATATACCAAATTTGAAAAGAAGTGGAATGGTAGTTATCAAGAAGTTAAAAATGATCAATTCTTCACACATTTAATATCTAACAATTTTGGCCCCATTCCTGATACCAAAACCCCTACTTCTGGAATCATCAAATTTATAATTTTGGTAAAGAACAATATGCTCCTTCAAAATATCCATTTAGTTTCAATTTAGCATCAAGAGCACTAAAGAAGATCTTATTTAAGTGTTTTACACACATACACTTTATGCCAACTTTGGTCCCACCCTGGGGTAAGAACCTGTACTCCAGGAATCATGAAAATAAGTTTGGTAGAGACCTTCCTGTTTCAAATCACCATGCTGTTAGTTTTTCTTAAACATGTGTGGTCGTAGAGAAGAACATTTGAAAATTGGTAAATTTTTGGCAGTTTTGGCCCCACCCTAAGGCCTCAGGGGTGAAAGAGTCCTGAAATTTACAATTTATTTTCCCCTTGTCCAAAACATGCTTTATATCAAATTTGAAAAGAATTGGAATGGTGGTTATCATGAAGTAGTTAAAAATCTTCAATTGTTAACACACAACAGATGACGCATGACAATGGATGCAGACCAACTGCAATAGCTCAAGATTGGTTTGTTAATGCTATGTTTGGTGCTTACAGCCTTTGAGCAGGGAGAGGTCTTTTTCTGCGGTGATATAGTTTTTGCAATCTCATCCAAAGGACCACCTCCATTTAGTCACCTCTTATGATAAAAACATTTTCCTTGATATGACATCTGATGCAGACCAAAAAGACCAAAGGCCTCAGTTGATGGATGGACGGACAGGTAGATGCCAGACAAAAGGTGATTTTTCTGATAACTTTTCAGCTTCAGTGAGCTCAAAAGCACTTCTAAATGATTAATTGATTGTATATTGTTTAACATCCCTCTCAAGAATCTTTCACTTATATGGAGATGTCTCCATTGCCAGTGAAGGGCTGCAAAATTTAGGCCTTCGCTCAGCTCTTATGGGCTTTGAGCAGGGATGGATCTTTATCATGCCACACCTACTATGACACGGGGCCTTGGTTTTTGCAGTTTCATCTGAAGGACTGACCCATTTAGTTGACTCTTACGACAAGCAAGGGGTACAGAAGATCTATTCTCAACATTCTATACAATCAATGGATTATGTACATTGGGAAGCAAATGAATCAATTGTGCATATTACAGATATCAAATCAGAGTACAGATATGTACCTTTTCCATATTATTGATAAAGTTGTGTAATCTAAGTTTGTCCAATATGGCAGGATGGACCCCGTAGTCTGAAATGCAGCGAGTCTCCTTACTCTCCCACTTGTTTGTCTCCTCTCCATATTTCTGATCTTCTTTTCCTAAAATTGAACAAGAGGCCCATAGGCCACATCACTCACCTGAGTCACCTTGGCCCATATTTAAAGATTTTCCCTATATATTTGCATGTAAAAATTTGATCCCCTACTGTGGCCAATCCCTACCTTCCTGGGCCATGACATTATCAAAATAGAATCTGCACTATGTCAGAAAGCTGTCATGTAAATTTGAACTTTTCTGGCTTATTGGTTTTTGAGAAGAAGATTTTTAAAGATTTTTTCCTATATTTTTGCATATAAATCTTTTGATCCCCTATTGTGGCTCCACCCTACCCCCAGGGGCCATGATTTTAACAAACTTAAATCTGTACTATGTCAGAAAGCTTCATTGTAAATTGAACTTTTCTGGCCCAGTAGTTCTTGAGGAGATTTTTAAATTACCCCACCCTATTTTGGCATTTTTGTGATTATCTCCCCTGTGAAGAAGGCATAGCCCTTCTTTTGAACACACTTGAATCCCCTTCACTCAAGGATGCTTTGTACCAAGTTCAATTGAAATTGGCCCAGTGGCTGGAGAAGACGATTTTTAAAGATTTTTCCTACATTTTCACATATAAAACTTTGATCCCATATTGTGGCCCTAACCTACCCTGGGACCATGATTTTAACAAACCTGAATCTGCTCAGGTGAGCTAAAAAGTTGTAATGACCTGACTTTAAGCTGCAATTTACATTTACCTATATATGCACAAATTGACCAAATTTATTTATTCCAAGACTCAACCTACATGAGCCCAAAAAAGGGTTATACCATATATGGCCATATCATATTATAGGTCACAGTGACCTTGACATACCTTCTACTTAAAAGCATTACCTGACCAAGTTTGATGATTCTTGACCAAATACTTGTCCATCAGGCAGGATTTTGCCATATTTGGCCATATTGTCTTATCAAAGGTCAGAGTGACTTAACTTGAATGTGCAACCTACCCTCTACCCAAGATGTATCAGCTGACAAAGTTAATGATTTTAGGTCTCACAGTATTTAAATTATGAGCCAGACACAAAGTGGGACAGACAGACAGGATCACCATACCATAATACACCCTGTCTTAGATGAGTATATAAAAATCACAACAGCTGAACAGCAAGGCCATGGTGATTCATGTGAGTGATGTGGCCCATAGGCCTTTTGTTAAAAAGTAAGAGGCACTGTAGTTTCCTACTGTTAATGTTAAGACATAACCATAATAAGTTAACATGTACCATGTGAACTTTTAAAATTCCATATGCCAGTGGAACTTTAATACCTGTGTAACTTGTGCCATTTCTTTTCCCAAAATTTGTTCCAAATGATCTCATTTAGATTGATCACTTTCAGATATATTATCAGGAAATGTACCTCTTTTGATTCTGTGTTTCAGTTGCTGTATCTTTTTCTTGATGAACCTCTTGGAGTGCATGTCAAGGTCTTCATAATCTGTTCAGAAATGCAGCTTTTTATTTTTATATATGGGGGTGGAGAACTAGTGGATGTACATACTCCACCCATATTCCACCCTCCTCCTGCTATTATACTCTCTCTTAACCCCTTTCTCTTTACCTCTCCCTCCCTATCCAATTTTTTCTTTTCCTCCCTCCTCCCAATCTGATTAAAATAAGACCCTTAGATCCATTTACGATCGCTACACTAGGATCTGACATAACTCCATAAAGGGTCACACCCACATGATCTTTATCCTAGCCAATCAGTGTGTTGCTTTCGAAACCTTTGGTGTTAATTACAGTTCAAGGAAAATGGCTGCGATTGTTTGATTTGAAAGAAAACACACTGCATCTAGATGTGACATCACAATGCACTGTATACATTGGCTGGCATTATATTTCCTGCATTAAATAAGTTAACCTTCTTGAAAACTATCAAATCGTACCCATTCCTATTCATACATAAATCGTAATCCACAATTATAATAATTTGGATGTATTTTATAATGTATGTTTTGTTATTTGTATGAACAGAATAGATTAATCATTTTGGGGGAAATTTAAAATTCCTTATGTGAGAACATACAATTTTATAGTGTAGAATAAACTTTGTGGGAGAGAGAAAGATTATTGCAACTTGTTTATGAACTGCCGGGTACTGGCTAAATAGCCATCACTGTCTGTATGGTACAATCTGATTAGCTAATAGTTCTTATGAATATTCCAAGCGAAAGGTCACGCGGACATGACCCACTATGGGATTACATGAGCAGATCTTTGGATCTGATTTTAATCAGATTGCCCTCCTCCCACCTTTCCCTTCTTTCCTACCTCTTTCTCCCCCTTCCTTTAACCCAGTTTGTCCTCTCATAAATAATGTACTGAAAAAAATGCATATCATTGTTATGTATGAAGTACAGTACATGTAGTAGGAGAGGAGACATTTATCATAAATTACTTTATCGATGTTGGGTAATGGTACACTTTTCTCAACTATTTTTTTTCTTTTCACTTTTATATTATGGTCCAACAAAACATGTGCTATAAATGGAGTGAAAGAATAAAATAACTGTAACCTGGTCCTTCAAACTCTTTATCAATTAGTGTAGAAATGTCAGTGTCCCTCATTGGCTGTTGTTTAATGTGTGAGATCATGGCTGATACAAAATTCTCCTCTGCTTCCTGGCTGATTTTTTTCAATTCATCTGCCTTTTTAATCTATAAAGATGGTTAAACTAACATGATATATTAAAAACAAAATCTTCAATCTACATGCATTTCTTTTCTGAAAACATGAGGAATGTATGACTCAGTTGTCATGCAATCAGCAGCCTTCAAGTCAGTGGCCTAAAGACCCAAGGCCATTTAGTTTTAAGTTTTTCTTACAGATGTGCAGTTGTAGATTGATTGATTGTTTGTTTTCTGCCACACTCAACAATTTTTCAGTTTTTTGGTGACATCTAGTTTTTTATTGGTGGAAGAGAGACCCAGATACAATGTACCTGAGAAGAGACCATAACCTTCTGAAAGTAAACTGGCAAAATTTCTCGCATATATCAGCACAAGCGAAAATTGAACCCACACTGACTAGAGGTAAGAGGCCTTGTGATTTTAAATACAATGCTCTAACCACTCGGCCAAGGAGGCCCCTGCAGTTGTAGAGAATTGCTCAATTTTTGACAGATTTTGCCAAATCTTGTAGAATTTGACCATGTGTAAATACATAAGTGCAATATCAATTTCAAAACTATTTATTCAAATTGAAAAATACGAGGGACACTTTTTAAATTCGTAGAGTAGGGTGATCTTTTTAAAACCGCTTGAAATATCAATTTTTTTTTATCTAAGACCTTTGAAATATGCCCCGTCTGCCTCAACACACATTTTACACCGATCTACCCATTTCCAGAATGCCGCCCAGTACTCCTCTTTAGGTATATGTTGCAGATACTGGTAGACCACACTGCCTGTACGACAACGGGATTCAAAACGGTGCCCTGCCAGCATTTCCTTTAGTCTTGGCAACAACCAAAAGTCACAGGGGGACAGGTCAGGGCTGTATGAGGGATGATCTAAGACATCGAGCCCAGATTCTTTCAGATATTCCTGTACTGTAGCGGATTTATGGCCCGGTGCGTTATCATGGAGTAATTTGATGCCGCGGACACCGGTGCGCGGTCTGCGTTTCTGATAGAAATCAACAAGCTGAGTAAGAACACTTTCTCTGTAAAACTTTCCAGTGACAGAACTATCTTTCGGGACTGGAATTTGAAGAACTGGACCTTTCGAATCAAAGAATATCTCATACAACATGTGATTTGATGTTTTGCAACGGCATGCAATGACAGGTCTGTCACCCTCAGATGAAACCCAATCCTTATTTTTCGCCTTAGAATCAGGTTGAAAATAATAGATCCAGGTTTCACCACCTGTAACTATCTCTTCCAAATGACGTGGGTCACATTTACCATATTTTTTTATAACTTGCGATGCAAGTCTAACCCGACTTTGTTTCTGCTCGTCAGTGAGCAAATGGGGCACCCAGCGCACGCAGATCTTATGTAGCCCAAGTCGTTCACATAAGATCTTCAAAACACTTGACGAATGAATACCAATTAATTCTTCTATCTCTTGCATGGTATAACGTGTGTCTTCCTCAATTAACGTTTTCACAGTAGCAATGTTCTTTTCCATCAAAACGGAAACCGGCCTACCCACTCGAGGGTCATTTTCAAATGACTCCCAACCATCATTAAAACGACGTACCCACTTGCAAACTGTAGCATATTTTAAAGCACCATTCCCATAAACCTTTTGTAAATTAGCATGAATTTCCGTTGACGGAACAGATTTTACAATGCACACACATTCACTCACTTGTAAATTTGATTAAGGAAATTTTGTTGACACCATTCAAGGAATTCAGATCATAAACCTACATCAAAAATTTCAATTCATTTGAGTCTTTAATAAGTAAATTATGGTCATTTTAGTACCCATGAAAGAAAAGCAATGCAAGTTCCTAAAAGTACAATCTAATTAAGCACACATGAGTAGGACTCAGCAATATTGTTTAAGGCCTTCAATAGACATTTGAAAAATATACCTACAGTATGAATTTCACATTGATCACATCATTTATGAGAAAGTTATGGTGATTTTAAAATCATCCAATCAGAATTCAGCACACATACATGCATGTGCTGGACAGTAATTTTAACCATACCTATTTCTACGGAGTACCAAGACACACCCAAAACGTCAACTTCAGAAGAGTTTGAGGAACAAGAGGCCCATGGGCCTAAAGGCTGAGTATCATAGCCCATACACGGAGTCTCATATTTCCATACAAGCCTCAATATGGAGTCATCTGTGCACATGTTTATGATCTTTCAAAATAATACAATTCCTATTCAATCACAGAAGACAGAAAAATGTAAGTTTGAAGCATATAAATTATTTTAACATTCCCTAATTCTTTTTATACATTTTCATTATGTGGTCATATTGGCCACACTCTTGGGCCTGGACCCTTGACCCAGAAGTCATGAATTTCATAATTTAGGTAGAGAGCTTCATGGACATCATAATCACGCATTTAGTTTTCCTCAAATATATGTGGGAGTAGAGAAGATTTTCTAGGATTTAATACATTTTCACTATATGACCATATTGGCCCCACCCCAGGGCCTGAACTCCTGGCCCAGAAGCCATGAATATTACAATTTACATTGAGAGCTTCATGGACATCTTTATCATGCATATAGTTTTCTCAAATATGTATCTAAGTAGAAAGAAGATTTTCTATGATATAATGCATTTTCACTATATGGTAATACTGGCCACACCCTAGGGCCTAAACCCCTGATCCAGGGTCCATGAATTTCATAATTTTGACGAAGGGCTTCATGAATATCACAACCATGAATTTAGTTTTTCTCTCACATGCATGGGAGATGAGAAGATTTTTGAAAATATAGCCTTTTTAGTATATTGGCCCTGCCCCTGAGGCCCCAGGGGAGATAAGGTCATATATTTCACAATATATATCCCTATTAACCTAGAGATGCTTCACACAAAGAATGGTAATAATTGGCCTTGTAGTTTTCAAGTTAAAATGTGAAATTGTTAACAGATGAAGACCAACAATGGCAATAGGTCACCTGAGTGACTTGGGTGCCCTAAAAATTTATCTTTCAAAAGATGTTGCATGCACATGCTTGTGCATGTTGGCATTATTACAATACCAACATATATATATATATATATATATATATATATATATGTATATATATATATATATATTATTTACCTATGCTGTTTTGACAGTTGATATGAGAGAGATGTACAACCATTACAACAATAAAGGAGAGGGTTTCTAATACTCTCAAATGATAGGATTGTTGAATTTTGAATATAAATGAAAACAAAATCATACTCTTGAGATTGATAATAAAATTGTTGAATAATCCAAAAATTATGCAGCACATTAATTGAATACATTTTCTTTTTTCTATCAAAGTTATAATATGCAATTATAGATAGATATGGTGTATACAAATGATGATATAGCTAAATAAAACAAAATAAAATTAGATAAGTATGCTACTCATTTTAAATGTTAATTTTTTGTACTGTTATTAAATAAATTGAGCCTTACATGAACCAAATAAAGAAAACAACCAAATTACACTGTTCTGAATCTGAACTGAATCGAGCTAACCCTGAATTGTCCCATCCCTAACTTCTACATAAAATTAGCCACATAAACAACAAGTTCAGTAATCCCTGTACTAAGTGATAATGTTTAGTTTAGATTTTCACGTATGATGTTTCATGCCCTTCAAAAGTTTTTTTTTCACTCATAATAAGACATCACCAGCTGTAGTTTAAGTACCTTAGGCCTATATGTACATGTATGCTCATAGCCATACCATTGAGGGTTCTTTAACGTGCCAATGACTGCTGCAACACAGACCTTATTTTCAAGGTCAGATCCAACAGACACTGCAATTCCCACTTCCACGTCTGGTGAAGGAGCAATCACTAACTGCTTTTACATCTTAAGCTTGACAAGGATCATTTACGTCTTAATGATGACATGTTTCAATAAAAAACATCAAGGTCATTAAGAACTGTCCTGGGTAGTATTTTAAAGGTGTCACAAGGATAACTACATTATTTATTCATATATAAATCACTTATTAAATGATTAATGATCATTTTCCCGACATCAATAGTTGCAAAAGTGCAGACAAATATAAATACAAACAAATCCTTCCCTCAAAAAGGGGGGGGGGGGGGGGGGGGTTTAGAAATTTTTCATTTTTCTGTCTTTTTTTCTGTTCTTTTTGCTTTCTGGGTGTATTTTTTTTGGGGGGGACTGACCACTAAACTTGATATTGTAAAATAGTTTTATCATATTATATACAGCTTTTGTTCTACAATTGACAAAATGTTTTTAGTTTTCAAGATATATCCTTTCAACTGCTGAAGATTTTGAAGAATGATTAAGTGGGGTGGGGGTGGGGATAAAAAAAATCCTGAAAAAATATGAGCCTCTGTACTGAATACACACTCTGTGTCAAGGAAAAGCATCTTACATAACAAGCATCAGGTTCAGTCCTATAACGTCCAAAGGTTACAATGCAGGTTTCACTCCAACAAAAAGTATCAGCATAAGACTTTTTATTTATTAGTATTTTTTTTTTTTTGCTTTTAGAGAGTAGTTATTTCATCTTTCATCCCTTCTTTTCTTCTGTCACCTTCTATTGAGTTGTAGGTGTGCTTATTAAGTGGAACCTATACTGATCCAATTTTGAAGGGTAAATGCTTTAATGATCCATAGAATTGGAAAGAATAAAAGCAGACCTTTGTCATTTTAACAAATGATAGAATATGCTATGATATCCTTCCCTGGGGCCCAGCACAGGAGGTCACAATCTCTGTTCAAATTCAGAAGTCTATTAAGTATTTGTATCCTTTGCAACTCTTAGTTGCTCAAAAAAATTATTCGAGACTAAAATAATTGAGATTTCCAGACTTTGGAATGGACTTGGACATTTTCAGTCAATAGTTCTTGTTACAAGAGAGCACAGTTTAACTAGAGATCGAGAGGCTTAAGTTTCATTGAAATATGGGATAAGTGCATTTGATAGAAGTTCTTGGAAGATTTTGCATTGCAACTCTATTCTTTAAAAATAGCAACCAATTAGGGAGTGCATTCCAAAAGAGTCCTAATCATAACATGCATTCAAAGCATAATTTAGAAAATTTGTATTTTTCCGTTCAATTCTGGTGACAGTTGGCATGTTCAACCAAATTGTGCACGCCTTGTACCAGAGAAATATCATCCATGAAAATTTGGTGACTCTCTAAATTACTGTTTCTAAGAAAAAGAGTGGACAAAAAAAAAAAAAAGTAAGTCAACCATATTTCTCGACTGGAAGCAAATTATTGTGATTCAAAAATAGGTGTATCAAGTTGATCCCCTAAAACATCTTCCCTAAAAATGTCAAGAAAATCTACAAAGCCATTTCTGAGAAATCCCTCAGACAAAAAAGGGAGCGGAATTGTCAATTTTTCAGCCACTTCCTGTGTAGACCAAATATGTGGGACAAATGTAGACAAATTGTACTGCATGGATTATTGCTAATCTTTTATCCCTGCAAGTTTCAAGTGTTGTTTTTACTCATTTTTGTGAAATGAGAAAGCAATGTTTAAATTTGTCTACAACTGGAAGTGAATTTTACAAAACCTTTTGACGTTATTCTAGACATGTAAGGGTCTACCACATATGTTAAATTCAAGTCAAAACTTGATTCATAAGTGAGATGTATGGCACTGAAAAATGAGCAAATGAAAAGTTATTTAGAGATAACTGAAAGTTGACTGTTCAAGTTCCTGTGGGGTTAATTTTTTTTTTGACACTTCGAAAGAGACCTAACAAAATGGAAAAGGTTTCAATTTTAAAGAGTAAGTTTGAATTTTTAAATTTTTTTATCGCTTCCGGTGATGACCGGAAATGACTGCCAGCATTCTTAACCCCGTTCTGCACACCTACTACTCAAGGTCTATTAACCATAAAAATTTGGTGTGTAAATCTGCTACTGTTTATGAGAAAACTTGCAGACAAAATCTATTTTTAAAAACAAAAATGTCTACCATATTTGTCGACCAAAAGTGAATTTTGAAAAAAAATCAAAAAACCCCTCTAGACAATTCCATTCTTTATTATCCCTTAAAGTTTCATAAAAACCCATCTAACAATCTTTAAGAAATTCTGCCAATAAAAAAGAGGGGAAAAACAATAATAAACAGTAGAGTCACTACAAGGTCTTGCATTGCAAACAGAAGACCTTAATAAAAAGAAGAAACAGAGTAAAAACTTCCCAAACTTTGGGGAACACAACAAGAAAACTAGACATGATCTCGTTGAAAGCAACAAATAAGTCTTCCATCTGATTTTGAAATGATGTGATCAACTTTCCAACAATTTTCCCTATAAATCACTATTTACATAACCAATGATCATTTTACTGATATCAGCAGTTGCAGAACGTCAAAACAAACAATTTTCCATTAATAAACCTTAAGAAATTATTTCCAAATTTTAAGATGATGGAAAATACTTTCAATTCCTAGAAAAAAGGAATAAGAAGGAGAAAAGAAGAAAAGAAAGTAAAGGAGAGGGTAAAATTTTGGGCTAGACCTGTTGGTTGGTTGTATATTGTTTAACATCCCACTCAAGAATATATCACTCATATGGAGACATCACCATTGCCAGTGAAGAACTGCAGAATTTAGGCCTATACTCAGCACTTAGAGCCTTTGAGCAGGAGAGAGCACTTAGAGCCTTTGAGCAGGAGGGATCTTTTTTGTGCCTCACAGGTTGTAAAACAGGGATAACTAACCACATCAAACTTGATCAAATGATATCATGAGCCTAAAGCTACCACATATTTTCATTACTAACCTTTTCTGAGTCTTCCAGACTTTCTGTAGGGAGAAATGTGTCAGTGTAATTACTTTCTAGAGATGTATTGTCCTCAAAGTCAGCACTGTATTCCCTGAAATATTCATAACTGCTTGATGATATAAATGATAAACTAGAACTATGGATTCGTGAAAACTGATGCCCCCAGAAGGCACCAAAGCAATTCTGGTACCAACAGAAAAGTCTTATCACAAGGAATATATTTGTGAAATATGAAAGCTTTTTCATTAATCATTCAAAAGTTATGGCCAAGGTTAAAGTTTTTGAAAAGTAGGTCAAACTACAAGGTAAACACGTCAAACTTTTGGTACCTAAAGAAAGATCTTGTCATAAGACATATACATGTGAAATATGATTGACTGATTGTTTTCCACCACACTCAATAATTTTCAATTATCTGGTGGCATCCAGATTTTTACTGGTGGAAGAAAGAACACAGATACAATGTACCCCGGAGGAGACCACCAAATTTCCAAAAGTAAACTGGTAAACTTTCTCACATATATCGGTGCAAGCAAGAATCAAACCTGCCCTAACTAGAGGTGATAGGCCTTGTGATTTTGAGCGCGATGCTCTAACCACTCGGACACAGAGGCCCCCTGTGGAATATGAAAGCCTCATAACTAAGTATTCAAATGTTATGGCCAAGGTTAAAGTTTTTGAAAAGTAGGTCAAACTCCAAAGTCAAAATTTTGATATCAAAAGAAAGATCTTGTCATAAGGAATACGTAAGTGAAAAATGAAAGCCTTATCACTAAGCATTCAAGGTTTTGACCAAAGTTATGCAGACAAACAGGCCAAAAACTTTGAGTCCCAAATCTCCAATTATGGGGGCATAAAAAAACTTATTACTTGAAAAATATAAATTTGACACTTAGAGGCAAATATCTACATTAATTTCTTTCACACTTTATTATTTCTGTAAACATAATCCATTTTAGACTTTAAATGTATTTACTATTTATCATTGTTGCAATGGTAATGAATTTGTAAAGTGTTGTTAATCTGATTTTCATTCCTAATTCATTTCAAAGTTCATAATTTGTAGGTTGGTCATAAAAAGTCACCACCCAAATAAATTAAACAATGTGAAGTACTGACTGATCTGCTAACACCAGACCTGCTAAACTCGTATGGTACCTTTCTAACTCAGTCTCAAATGTTAACGTATAAGACTCAGGTGTTGGAGATGTTGATGCAACTGTTTCTTCCAAAGATCTGAATGTGCTTGAATGAGTTTCTGAATCTCCACTGCCTGTGGTGTAATCTGATCTGTCACTCTCAGTATCATAAAAAGTGCTATCTCTCTCAGAAGAATGTTCACCCACTAAATGTTCCATTGAATGAAAAGTATCTGAATATATGCAACTACTTCTTGTAGATTCTTGATCACTCTTTGATGACCTAATGTGTGATTTTTCATCACTTTCAAATGTGTTGGAATAGAAGGATTGGCTGGATTTAGTTTCAGACAATGAAGGTAATTTTTCTGTCACAGTAATGATTTTCTCACTGTCATATTCTGATATACAAGTCTCAATTTCTGAAAAGACCCTTTCAGTAAGAGATTTTGCAGTCCTTCCAGTTGGTAATCTACCATTTAACGGTATTTCCATCTGGATAGTTTCAGTGATATCATTCTCTTTGAAGTTGATTTGGCTTATTATGGGGCTCTTATTCTGCTGATCCCCTCCTTGGGATGCAGACTCATTTATAGATGTGTCTGAATAATTGACCATTCGTGTCCCACCATCATCTGACTCTGAGTACAGGGAAGAAGATGCTGGAGTTCTTGGACTTCGAGTGATAGTTCCAAAAATTGGTGGTACACTCTTGACGGGTTTCGATGGCGTCTTTGGTTGCGAGAGATACATAGTACATTATCTTTGCCTGAAATGACAACCGTTGCAGACACATGACTAGAAACTTATTCCTTTAAAACTTAATTTTTCCAACGATTGCACAGCAATGAAAATGGTTAGTATAAACCAATGGTGCATGTGATATAAACTTAGTTCGAATTTCCTGTGTCGTGTTTGTGGTATTCCAATAAAATTAAGTAAATCAAGATATATTTTTTTATCTTAAAGAATATGATACATACCTACAAAGTTAAAAAGGTGTATATCAAAAGTTACGACAGTTTACTTTCCTTACAAAAACTATTGCTGAACATTGCGCGTCCTTCGTCGTTCAGGCACTCGTTTCAATATACCTTAGAGATCGACGCTTGGAAAAGGCCACATCGAGTCTGTGGAACTCTTTGCCTTTTAAACTCAGACAGTGTACTTCACTGTCAAGTTTTAAAGTTAATCTCAAAACGTATCTTTTTAGAGTAGCTTTTAATTTGTGATTGTTTTACTCAAATGGATTACTTTACTAAAAAAAAAAAAAAACAAACAAAAAAACAAAAACATATTATCTGTAAAGCGCTTTAGAAGACGGAGGTCAATAGAGCGCTATATAAATCTATTGAATTACAATTACGACCTTTTGGATGATGCCCTAAGAAATGTTAAAGCATTAAGTGCTTTTCATATATTTTTTTTTATTTAAGGTAAAGGACAGTCTCACTGACTGATTCTGAGTCTCATTAAATTAAATGAACTTTCTGCTTAAAAATAATTATACATTATACTGTATGTGAATTTTACTATACTGATTTTTTTTTTTGATTTTTTTTTTAAATATTGGGGGTGGGGGCAACCCCCCCCCCCCCCCCCCCCCCCCCGGTTCCTACAGTCATGTATATACATGCGTTTTTGCGGGATAAACGTTTAATGTATTTTTCATGATCCCCCCCCCCCAAATTAGTGTAATTAATATAACTATTCAAGGGGTGATTGAAGTTATTGTTAATATTGGCGTTCGTGTCGTATAATTTCTAGATATAAATCGAGTGTATTTAAAATTAACTTTAAAATTCAATAAACATTATAGTAGTCAATTTGTACTATGTTTGTTTCGGGTTCAATTTATTTCACTTGTATGGAATACGAAGAGTTTGCAGCCTTTTGTATATTCAAGACTATTTATGCGGATTTCACACAACTAGTAATGTATGGAATTGATCTTGAGGTGATAAAGAGAGTTGAGTCAAGACAAGTACCTGAGAACTCTTTTTAAAGTCGTTATCCCTGTAAAGTTGTTTCTACCGACGAATTTTGCTTACTATAACAATTACTATATATTAATTAAAATATTACGTCATGTCTTTACAATAAACTCTTCATCCCGAAGGAATTTACGTTCAAACTTCATATCGTCAGTCCGATCTAAATAATAACAGAATATAATTTCTTTCGTATCTTCTGTGACCTGATACCTTTGCAGCTTGCGTCAAGTTGATTTCTTGAGTGTAAAAGTCGTAATTTTTTCTGAGGTTTCTTTCTTTGCTGTTATGGGGGTCTAGGGTACGCACAAAACATTACTGCCTAGGAGTGGATCCTGAGAGTTTTGTCAGGGTCCAAGCTAAAGTTCTTTTAATCTCTCACTTCAGATTGTGGATTTCAGTACATGCACCTTGCTATTGAAAAATTTGAATTTAGGAATCAAATGTATCATAAAAAACATCTCTTATAGTTCATACCTCCAAATTCATTTATCCAAAGTGTCACTCATTAGTGGAGAACTGACTGAGCTATGGCCAATTTTATATCTTGTATTTCAGACCGACTGTATTTATGGGCGTCCATGTTATCTAATCGGAATGTTGTACCCGGCGGTTAGGCCAATTCAAACTGAAGCGTTCTTGTATTTTTAAATTTGGGGGGGGGGGGGGTGTTATTTTATTATTTTTGTGTGCGTGTGTTTTTATTGGATCACTTTGTTAGATCATTGTACTTCTAGCAACCTCCGTCGACAGTTCAATTCTATCTATAGTATTTCCGTTGCCTCAAATAAATCAAGAATAATGATTGTAATTCATTTTCTCACTTTATTTTACAAACAGGATAAGATTTTATAATTCGTCTGCAAAGGTGGTGTGAAATATAAATTAAAAGCAGACCGTATCCAAATACATTACTATCATTTAAAACACATTACATGTAAATAGGAAAAACATATCAAGAGGATTCATTGTCCCTTCACAACACCACTTCACACTACTGCAATGAATACTCATTAATAAACTTAATGTCGTGAACAATAAAATGACATTACATGCATGTAAAAAACAAAAACCATAAAAAAAAAAATTAAAAAATCTTAGCACTATCATCGCATTGCTGTCTACTGAAAGCAACAAGATACAATAAGTATTTATCAAAAACAGACCTGATGCTAATGAAATTATCAAATCATTTCATAATACTGTAAGGATCGTTCCTACAATAGGAAACGTAGCTACTGTTGATCAATATTCAGTAATGGTCAGGAAGCAGGAGAGATAGAATACGATAAGTACCTATATTATAACCACTAATGCGTACTACACTGCACGCCTGTTATTTTAAAAAAATGAATAAATACATGCAAGATATCTTACTAAAAACCTAAATAAAGGATGTCCGTATTTATATTTGTCTTTTATGTCAATTCTAATCGGTAATTGAAAAACAATAATTAGATATTAGAATATTTCGGCATTCGCTATGGTAAAAAACTAAATATTCAAATTTTCTACACTTCCTCCGTATGAAAAAAAGGGGGGGGGTACTAAATTCATCTGCAAGTACAGACACATATTACAGAAAATGGTGATAGTCTGACAAGGGGGCAGCAAGAACACCATTACCTACAGATTCATCAAGGTGTGCAATTACATCACACCAGGTAACAGATCAACATTCAAAGTAAACTGCAGACATTATTAGTATGAACTATGCTGAATGATTTTGTAATTTGATTGTTGATCAACACAGCCTAATATCAACAAATGTATTTTGTAACAGTCTGAAAATAATGAGGGTTCATGATAAATGTATCAAAAATTAAAACATCATTGAATTCCATGACATCAAATTAAGTCACTTTACTTTCAGGATCATAACCAGAGTTATCGTTCCTTACACTCGCATGTACCTATTGTCAACGTCTAAAAAAAATAAGTTATTTCGTGTTAAATCTGAATATTTATGGCTAGTAAAATGAAACTAAGAAATAGAAAATAAGAAAATGAAAGGGTAATTAACTTGTAGTTTTTAAATTTCCATTACAATGCATACCGACCTAGTGCATCTACAAGTATTCGTATTTCCGCACGATTAAAAATGTTTCGTGTGTTTTGTGTCATTTTACAAGAATCTTGAAAAACCAGACACATTCATAGAGCTCGGTGTACATGAATGCGAGTGTAAGAAACTCTGTAATTGTAACCCTGTATAGAGATTGTAAAGATAAATAAAAAAAATGTACACAATAAAATATGTAAAAATAAATATATTCACAACAAAGTGAATTGCAATACAAAAAAAAAACAAGAGGCCCTTAAGTCACAGTAAAAATATTCAAAATTTGGGGAAATACGGTCTTTGAATTTAAAACAAGTGAAGATTCGGCATTTTTAAAGTCACTTTTCTTAATTTTTGCTCTTTTACATTTTGGAACATTTTACTTCACTCTATTAAAATTGCTGAATTTTATTTATTCATTTATTAACTTTACCCCGATTTAACATTTCACAAAATGACATCCTATTAAACAAAAGTAGCAATATTAGGACATCATTCGCTGCATTTTTGTAAATAGCACGGTATCGTAGTACCCTCGTTTTCAAAAGTATACAGATATGGCCTCACAATCGACAAGCAATTACATTTATATCTGTTTATTTATATGAATAAAAACAGTTTTATAAGGTATTTACAAAACATTAACAATTGAGTGAAATCAGGCCGACAGATATTACAATGAATTGAAATTTTTAAGTATCGCGGTATCATAGGTCTTCGGCATACAACTAAATCAATTGATACATACAATTTCACAAAACAATTAAATCGCCATCTTGTGACGTTGTGTTATAAAGAGTATAAGTCTTGGTGTAGTGAGCTACCTTAACTTTCATTTATCAAAAGATAGAAAAATGAAAGGCTAAATAAATGATAAAATGTATGCAATCATAAATAGCACAGAATGAGATGCTAAGTAACGTATACACACACACACATACACATGTATGTGCTAAAAGACTATTCAAATACATGGGAAGCACTTAGTCAATAGCATGATATCAAATCTTAATGTATGATCATTTTCATATTCAGTATATCTACACACAGTGTTCTGCAAACTGTTCCTCTGTGTGCCATGGATGTAACCTTTGTTACTTTCAAATCCCCAAGGTCGCTGAAGGTGAATATTATGACCTTTTATCCCGTAAGAGTTCTGAATGAACATCATAGGTCCACACGCTGTTGACGGTACACCCTTCAACAGGTTTCCCAGCTTCATAGATTATACCTGACCGTGTTCAAGTTTCAGTGATGGAGATTTGGTATCGGTTGCCTTCACTGTCATTTTATGTTTTTAAAGTTACTAGAAAAGACGTTTGTTCTGTCCCTATACGAAATAAATTGTACGTAAAGTGCGTTTACGTAGTGGCGATCTTTGAACTCCTTGGTCAAATGAAAACCTGGTATTATAAATAGTTCTTGCTATATACACAGTTCATGATATTTAGAAACAATCGACGGAAATACGGCCACGCAGCTCAAACTGGGATAACTTCACAACTGCAGAATCACTGAACTGGCACTCTGGTCCACTTGGTCATTGAACATGATCTGCAACAAAGAAATAATAAATATTCATGAACTTGTAACTTCAGATTTCTGGGCAGTTGCACTTCATGCTTCATTTTTGTAACAATAATAACACTGTATTAACACTCACAACAACTGTCAAGTGGAGATGTCTTGTTGATGTACAATGGTTGCTTCTTTTGCTTGGCTACAAGTCTACTGATTCTGCTTTAAGATCAATTCTGTTCAATGCTTGGTTGTCTGGGTTGCTTTCAGTACAAAAGTTGGCTTGAAGTATATGAAGCTGTTCCTTTATTAAAGAAGATTGAATCCGCTTAGTTTTTTGTTGGCAGGTCACCTCAGAGTCTGAAAAATGTCAATTAGTTATCTTTAATATTGCATTACACAAGTTATGAATCTAGCTGTAGTATATATAACCATGCCGAAACTTCTCCATAAATCTTAAAAGAATTACACCAGACATTTATCTTTTCCTAGATACTTCAGCATTAAGCTATCATATTATGTTCAGATGTTGAAAACTTGGGGAAAATAGCAGCGTTCGGTGTTAGTAATACACAAGATATCTTAATCTCGGTGTTGTGGTTTTGTTCTAAATACTTGTATACTGTGTAGTGGCGGATCCAGATTTTCAAAAGGGGGGAACATGTGAATGTCAAGCATCGGTAAAAATATTCAGCAATTTCGGTGCCAAATCTGAAGTTTCACAAATGTTATTTTGCAAATTTGTAGCTAAAACAAGGGACTGGTCCCCTCTAAATCCGCCACTGCCGTGCATTTATTTTCCAAAGCAGTCAAGTATGGTTTTGAAGGAATGAAAACCATGATTATTAATTTCTTAATATTATTATCTTAATTTTGATAGACAATTTAATGAAACTAAACTTATTAATTTTCTTCCAAATTCCTTAGATATTAAACTTCTAGGAAAATCTACCCTAATTCCAGTAAATATTCTTGCAGCAGATTATTGGTCCTCTACCAATTATCGTCGGTCTGTCTGTCAGTGATTTCCAATCAGTTTTCCGGACTTTTCGTCGAATTGGATGAAGATATTCAAATGAAATTTTATATGTGGCTTTGTCTTGGATAGTTACAGATCAAGTTTGAGGTTCGTTGTGCTTGACCTACTTTGGACTGAATAATCCTCTTGGTAGGGGACTTTGTATTGCCTGCAATACTCTAATAATGCTTGTTTATTTAATGAATTTCAGAAGGGTTGCAAATCTGTAGTTTGGTAGGGGGTTTCGGGAGTTTTATGATTTAATTAATGTATTTCTTCATTTACCAGCATTAATTATGCAACAGAAGATATATTAATAAACACAAAAATATACTTCGAAACCAAAACTAGTCCATACGTGAATTTTTCCACACCAGAATATAGACTGAATTCTATGATTATGTATTTTGTTCATCACAGGCTCTTTAAACCACCACAGGTTTTGGATGATATTACTTTCAAATCAAGCTGCAAGTTCCCTAAACTCAAATTTACTAACAAAAGAATTGATGCCGTCAACATAAGCAACATTCTTCATCATGAAAAAATATGTCTTGTATTCCAAAATATTTCAAGTTCCAAGTCTACACCTTGTATTTCCTGCAAATATACTTCCACTATCGCATCCAAACTTTTTAACTACAAACTTTGTGGTGCCTAGATATACACCATCCTATACTCAATCTACATGTCATTAATGGCAATGTTGATATAGTTAAAAATAAAGACCACATATACTAAAAGTTCCTAAATTCAGTGAACAGCAGTCTTTCAACTAGCGACAGAATTTCAGCAACTGTGTATAATTTCGTTTTTATTAGGTTGTATTTAAATATTGTTTTATTAGGTGGTATTTCAATATGACTTGTTTGCAGTGACCTTTTTTGATATCATTTGGTTGGTTGTATATTGTTTAAAAGAATTATTTCACTTATATGGTGATGTCAACTTTGCCGGTGAAGGACCGTAAAATTGAAGTCTATGCTCAGTGCTTATGGTCGTTGAGTAGGGAGGGATCTTTGTCTTGATACACCTGCTGTGACACAGGGCCTTGGGTTTTACGGTTTCATCCAAAGGACCGCCCCAATTAGTCGCCTCTTACGACAAGCAAGGGGGTACTGGGGACCTATTCTAACCCGGATACCCACGTTTAACTGAAACCATTTGTGGTGGTTTATAGTAGGGGTCTAAAATTCTGTTTAAGGAATATGAAAAAAAAAATGTATAAAACCTGACATTTTGTGGGAACTCCATTCAAATCATTTTGAACATCTCTTTATTTAACCCTTTGCAAATCTAACATTAATTGCAGGAAATGGAATCGGCATTATCCTACTAAATTGGGGGGGGGGGGGGGGGGGGGCTACTCTATAGCAGAGTTTTCCCAAAGATGATTTGGTCCTAACTTTGGAGAGCTTGGCTTTCTAGTGGGGAAAATACTACAGCTTGGAGGCACCAAATAGCCAGTCTTCCAGGAGGAAAAGGGCCACAGCTAACACTACCGGTTCTATAAATACATAACTGACACATGTAACTTCCTGACCAAGATTTTCCTCATGTATCTATCAACTGTTTGTAACATAGCTTTGATGAACTATAGTATGATTACTTTTTAGAAGTAATTAACTAGTCACAATGTAGATAACATGTAGATAAAGTGTCTCATTGTAACTAAGGACCCAAGGATGGGGTGCTGTTCCCCCTTTTTAATGAAAAGGTTTTTAAGTAGAAAACTCTTTTACCTCCCCTCTGTGTCAAACTCCAGTCAATGCGAATTCTGTTTAAAGGCATTGCACACAAAAAGAGGTAACTCTGCTCTCAGCACCCAATCTAATTTTCATATCATCTAATTGTGTTTACAGCACTTTGTTCCAAATTCACTGTAGATGAAAAACAAGAGCTCCATGGGTCACATCGCTCATCTGAATCACCTTGACTTGTATTTAGATATTTTCCCTATATATCTGAATGTAAAGTAAAACCTTGATTCCCTATTGTGGCCCCAGCCTTCCCACATGGGTCATGATTTTTACAAACGTTAATCTGCATTATGTCGGGAAGCTACTATGTAAATTTGAAGTTTTCTGGACCAGTGGTTCTTGAGAAGATTTTGAAAGATTTTCCCTGTATATTAGTATGCAAAAAATTTTATTCCCCATTTGGCCCCATCCTACCCCATGGCCATGATTTTAACAAAGTAGAATCTGCACCATGGCAGAAAGCTTCCACATAAATTTGAATTTGTCTGGCCCAGTAGTTCTTGAGAAGATGCAAAGGTTATTTCCCTATATATTCACATGTAATACTTTGATTCCCTATTGTGGCCCCACCCTACCCCTGGGGTCCATGACTTTCACAAACTTGAATCTCCACTACATAAAGGAGCTTCCATGTAAATTTGAATTTGTCAGGCCCAGTGGATTTTAAGTAGAAGAAATTCAAATTACTACACCCATTTTTGTTTTTTGCATTTTTGTGATTATCTCCCATTTCATGGGGGCACAGCCCTTCATTTCAACAAACCTAAATCACATTTACTAAAGGACTATACCAAATTTGATTGAAATTGGCCAGTTGGTTTTGGAGAAGATTTTTAAAATTGCTATTGTACTTTCGCTATTTGCTATTATCTCCCTTTGGAAAAAGGTGTTGCCCTTCATTTGAGCAAACTTGAACCCCCTTAATGCAAAGATTACTTTTGCCAAGTTTGGTTGAGTTTACAATGACAACAATGATGGACAACGGAAAGTTTTGATCAGAAAAGCTCACTTGACCCTTCCATACAGGTGAGCTAAAAAGAGAAAATAAAACTGAATAGAGAAATATTCAAAATATTTTTACAATACAAACTAGCACTCATGAAATGTACCTGATTTAGTCTTGTCTGTTGTAAATGTTGTCATCTTTGACAATGCAGTTTTCCTTCTGAAGGAGTGCTGTAGAAACTACAACAGAGGCAGTCTGCATGTCAGCACTCGTCATTAACAAGATGGAAATATCTATCTAGGATTATTTACAGATCTGACACTCACTCTACAAGTCAACCATATTGCATCTTAACACAATATTTTTCCTTGTAAATATTTCTTGCTATTTCTTACTCTAGATGTTCAGTTGCGTACATGGCAGATATAAATGACAGATTCTTAGTCTGCTGTACACTAGTTTTAACAAAGCCATTCACTGAAATTGGTGTTTCAATTCAATTCATATTTTATGAATAAGCATTACAATGTAAATCCATACAGATCAAAATACTAATTACAATACCAAGTGTGCTTTTTTACTTTAGTAGAAAACCATGTACAATAAGCTTCAAATTTAGGTAAAATATACTAACCGACTCAACAGCACATACAAGCTGTTCTACAAACTCCGTATCAAATGAAGACAAAGAGAGGGGGGGGGGGGAATTGGTGTCTCATAAATCTTTTTGATGATCCTATTTTGCTCACTGGACTGGTTTACACAGCTCTGGAATGTCAACATAGTTTATCAGATATATATCTCATTGCAACCATGCTAGAGGTTGTAAGAGATGGTTTGAAGAAAAGTGTTATCTTTTTAATTATTTGTATTTAATATATGTAAACAAGTACTACATATACATTGTCTTCCCACAATCCTCCACCAAGTAATGCCATGTCTCCTGATGAACTCTGTCTTCCCACAATCCTCCACAAAGTGATGCCATGTCTTCTGATGAATCCATTGTCTTCCCACAATCCTCCACCATGTGATGCTAGGTCTCCTGATGAATCCATGGTCTTCCCACAATCCTCCACCAAGTAATGCCAAGTCTTCAGAGGAATCCATGGTCTTCCCGCAATCCTCCACCAAGTGATGCTAGGTCTCCTGATGAATCCATGGTCTTCCCACAATCCTCCACCAAGTAATGCCAAGTCTTCTGATGAATCCATGGTTTTCCACCAAGTAATGCCAGGTCTCCTGATGAATCCATTGTCTTCCCACAATCCTCCACCAAGTAATGCCAGGTCTCCTGATGAATCCATTGTCTTCCCACAATCCTCCACCAAGTAATGCCAGGTCTTCTGATGAATCCATTGTCTTCCCACAATCCTCCACCAAATGATGCCATGTCTCCTTGTGGACTCGTATCTCTAGAAAAACTTCAATCACAGGTGGCGGGGCCACCAGTGTTTGAATTTTAAAAGCCCACAATTAATCATAGCTCATCTTACTCAGATTAACAATAATATGTACAGACACTTCATTGGACCAACACAGGATGCTAATCCCTTTCATTCCTATCAAAGATGTGTAAAAATTCATACAGGTTTTACCTAGTAAAATACATGTTTCTATCTAGGATTATTTCCAGATAACCCTCACAAACCTGACACTCTACAAGTCAACCATATTGCATCATAACAAAATCGATATTTTTCCTAGTATATATTTCTAGCTATTTCTTCCCCTAGATGTTCAGTTGCTTACATGGCAGATATAAATGACATATTCTTAGTCTGCTGTACACTAATTTAAACAAAGTCATTCACTGAAATTGGTGTTTCAATTCAATTCATATTTTATGAATAAGCATTACAGCGTCAATCCATACAGATCAAAATACTAATTACAATACCAAGTGTGCTTTTTTCTTTTAGTAGAACACCATGTACAATAAGCTTCAACTTTAGGTAAAATATACTAACTGACTCAACAGCACATACAAATTCAGTATCAAATAAACACGAAGAGAAGGAGGGCATTGATGCCTCATAAATCTTTTTGATCATCCTCTTTTGGTCACTGGACTGGTTTACACAGCTCTGGTATGTCAACATAGTTTATCATATATATCTCACTGCAACCATGCTAGAGGTTGTGAGAGATGGTTTGAAGAAAAGTGTTCTTTTTTCAATTATTTGTATTTAATATATCTAAGTATGTCATTGGAAAAACAATTTGCAAGGTAACAGACGCTGCAGATCGTAAAATATTACTGTGGTATTCAGAATCAAAATAGACTGTTCAATGACCTATCTAGAATATGATGAATAATTAATGGACAGTCCTGGCATTTCACTTCAATGTTATATGGATTTTTTTACTTGTGTCAAAGAAATCTTAATACATATAGTTCTAAATATTTTAGATCAGTACATGGAATTTCAAAATGTACAATATCATACTGAGGTGCAATTATGACCATTTGGGGGTTGCCATGGATACCTTCGGTGTTATATATTGTTCGCTCATTTCGAAGTTACGTACCCCAGATACATTGTGTTCTCACAATCCTCCACCACGTAATGCCAGGTCTCCTGATGAACTTGTCTTCCCACAATGCTCAACCAAGTAATGCCATGTCTCCTGATGAACTCGTCTTCCCACAATCCTCCTCCAAGTAATGCCAGGTCTCCCGATGAACCCATGGTCTTCCCACAATCCTCCACCAAGTAATGCCATATCTCCTGGTGGACTCCAATCTCTAGAAAAACCTCAATCACAGGTGGTAGGGCCACCAGTGTTGGAACTCTAAAAGCCCACAATTAATCAAAGCTCATCTTAATCAGAGTAACAATAATATGTGCAGACACTTCAATGGATCCATAAGGATGCTAATCCCTTTCATTCCTATCAAAGATGTGTCAAATTCATACATGTTTTACCTGTACTGTTCTTTCAGTAATAGTTTTGAAATATCAAATAGGGAGGAGGGGTAGAGTTGGCAAGACATGCATGGTTTGAATTCTAAAAAACACTGAGAGTTATAATCTGGAACTCAAAACAAATCGTATCATAAACTTTTCTTAATAGTATCCAAAATTTTTTTCAGTTATGGTACTAACTATATCTCCCCTATGCACTGTGTCATTCATATTGATGAATTACTAAGTCTTGAAATTATCAAGAAAAAAAAGATACACAATATTTTAGACAAAAAGGCAACACATTCTTAGTTTGAAAATTCTCAACAACAAAAAAATAAATCTAAATCTTGATAAATCGATAAATCTATTTACAAACTTTGATCATAAACTATTTAAAAGCCTAATATCTAAGAAAAACTTCCTCCTTACTTGTGTTCGTCCTCTGCACCAAGTTTGGTGTTGATTAAGCAAATGATCCTTAATACATAGAAGACATAATATATTACTATTCCAAGTTTGACCCATGACCTCGAAAGTAATAGGGGTCATTTACTACATACAATGTATCGAGTTTGATGTTTGTCAAGTAAAAGGCTCTATAAAATATAATATCAATCCTTTCCACTTCGCATCAGGATGGACACCACCAAGGGGCAAAAACTTTATTTTTAGATTCATTTATCAACATAATAATCCATCAATGTAAATAATCCATCAATGTACCCAAAACAATGAAAAACAAAAGATCTCTATACCAGAACCTGTCATTTGAAGAATACCAAGCCCTATCCACCCTCACAGTCAACCCAGACATCATTACACCCGACGACAAAGGTGGGGCAATTGTAATTATGAACCTGAAAGACTATTACAAAAGCCGGGGGGGGGGGGGGGGGGGGGGGGGGGGGCAGACACAAAGGAATTAATGAGGAGGAAAATAATCATAGCATACAGAAGAGTCCCAAAAAGGACACAAATAATAAAAAAAAAATGACGAATATATTTGCTACTGTACAGTATTTCTTTTACTCAATATTTCACCCAATGCATTAACTCTACTGGTCACCACTATTCTTAATGTATCATTTTATTTACTAGAACTCTATTTTAAATGACTACCATTTCAATAATCATAGCATACAGAAGAGTCCCAAAAAGGGCACAAATAATAATAAAAAAAAGGAATTAATGAGGAGGAAAATAATCATAGCATACAGAAGAGTCCCAAAAAGGGCACAAATAATAATTTTAAAAAATGACGAGTATATTTGCTACTGTACAGTATTTCTTTTACTCAATATTTCACCCAATGCATTAACTCTACTGGTCACCACTATTCTTAATGTATCATTTTATTTACTAGAACTCTATTTTAAATGACTACCATTTCAATAATCATAGCATACAGAAGAGTCCCAAAAAGGGCACAAATAATAATAAAAAAAAGGAATTAATGAGGAGGAAAATAATCATAGCATACAGAAGAGTCCCAAAAAGGGCACAAATAATAATTTTAAAAAATGACGAGTATATTTGCTACTGTACAGTATTTCTTTTACTCAATATTTCACCCAATGCATTAACTCTACTGGTCACCACTATTCTTAATGTATCATTTTATTTACTAGAACTCTATTTTAAATAACTACTATTCTATTTCAAGGGCTACATGTAATTGTGAAATAGGGAGGAAGTGATATAGTTGGAAATATGAGCAATTAGTGACAAAATTATTATTATTACTATTACAAAGTATTTATATAGCACATTATCTAACATTACAACTATTACTCTAAGCACTTGCATAAAACAATATATCACATCAAACAAAGCAAAGTTACTCATAAAATGCTAAATGGAGTATTTTAAACAAACATTAGATTTAATATCACAAAGATAAATAAGAAGACTAACATAGTTCATTTAAACATTCTTTAAATTTTCACATCACATATACATCACACCTTACTTTTTTTTTTTGCATATTTGTTTTCGGGTTTTTTTTCATTTTTCTTTTTCTTTTTTTCTCATTTTTCTTTTTCTTTTTTTTCCCCTCATTTTTCTTTTTCTTTTTTTCCCCTCATTTTTCTTTTTTTTTTCCTCATTTTTTTTTCTTATACTTCTATAAAAAAAAAATGTTCAATACATATAAGACATGCTCATAACTTAAAATCACAATACACAATAAAAGACAATTAAGAATCTTGATACACCAGTCTAAAAAGAGATGTTCTGAGAGATTTCTTAAAAACACAAATAGATTGTTCATTTCTCAAATGACTGGGTAAGTTGTTCCATTGGCAAGTTGTTCCAGTGTGGCAGCTGATTTGTCAAAATGCCTCTCGCCATACGTCTTTTTGCGAATGTGAGGTTACACTAGTAACGCACAGTTCTCTGATCGCAGTGAATGTGTTGGTTGGTAGACATGAATTAAGTCTTGTAAAAAGTTGTTGTACTGCCATGGAGACATTTAAAAACATACATCAGAATTTTATATTGGTATTGGTAGTACACAGGTAGCTGATGACGAGTAACAAGCGTGGGAGTGATCTAATCATGTTTCTTAGTTCTAGATATAACACGAGCTGCTGTGTTCTGAACACATAATTCGTTGTGTTGGCTGGCAGTCCATACATCACATTTCCATAGTCTAATCCTGAACTGACTAGTGAGTTGATTAAAGTTTTACAGGCATTGTTCGTTATATATGAGAGTAGGCATCCAACATTTCGAATGTGGAAGAAGCACGATTTAGCGGTGGTACTTATTTGCTTCTCCATAGTGAATGTCTTATCAAAAATAACACCAAGGTTTCGGACACAGGAAACATCGCTGACAACAGTACCAATGAAATAAAGATGACAGTTCGAAAAGTGTCTCCACTGGTGTTTAGGGGTGAAACAATCAATTCGGTCTTATCCTGATTCAGTTTCAGAAGATTTGATCACATCCAGTCACTGATAGCGCCCAAACTTGTTTCGATGTGACTTAATATGTCAGTCCAACTATCTAGTGGTTCAATCATAAGATTTACTTGAGTATCGTTTGCGTAGCAGTGATATTCCATACCGTGTTGTCAGCAATCGATTTCAAAAATAGAAAATAAAGTCTTGGACCCAACACAGATCCTTGGGGCACTCCGTATTTGAGATGAATTTCATTTGATCTGATTGTTGCATGTTGTGAAAGATTTGTCAAATATGATCTTCTCCATGCTAAAGCAGATCCACTTATGCCATAGGAATATTCTAAACAGTGGAACAGTATCTTGTGATCTATAACGTCAAATGCTGCTGATAGATCCAACATAACTAAAACGGCACAAAAAGCTAACATTCTAGGAAACACAGACTTAAAATCTGGAACTCAAAACAATTGTAAGCACAGTATCTAGCATCTAGTCTAGTATCCAAAAAAATTTTCATTGTATATATACATGTATATATCACTGTCTTGTTACTAATTGTATCCCTTTGTGCATCTAGTTATATACATCATGAACTTGAAATCCTTTTACATAGGAACCTTTTTCAGTTGTCTTAAATTTAGTATACAAAAATGGTTATTGTATAGACATATTACTCTTTCCTTATTTACAGTATCCCCTTGTACACTTATTCATATTCATAAATGAACTTCATTAAGATTACGCAATAATCCGAAAACTCATAACATTCCTAAACTTATCCTGCCATTCAGCAACCTCAAAATCACACAATCTTTTTTATAAATACACAAAGGAGTTTGTTTTACACTTGACTAGATAGATCTGAAAATGTGCCTGGAAATATAGCTGATGTTTCTACTAAAGCAAATAGATGAAAATATAAAAGTTTCTAGTAAAGTAAATAGATGAAAATATCAAAAAGTTACTCTACTATTATGAAATACAAATATATGCAACTTGTCAAGTAATGAAATGACACACGAGGGAGAGGTAAAGGACAGAACTATATCTCTATTTTAAAAGTGAAGTAGAAAAATCTTCAAGGAGAGAAAATAGTTTCACCCATGTAGTCCTGAATTCATTCATTGACACAGAGAGCAAAAAGGGCACAAATAATAATAATAAAAAAAAATAACTAGTATATTTGCTACTGTACAGTATTTCATTTACTCAATATTTCAGGCGGTGAGTAAACAGAGAATATTTAAGGAAGGATTAGGATTATTAAGGTTGCTCATGTCTACAGAAATCAAAAACTAAATTTAACCGTCATCAGGAAACCCAATATAGATATGTATAACTCAATATATAGATGAATAAATGAATGAAACTAGATTTTAATTCTTAACCGTTACAAACAATGCCCACAAGTGAATTTGAATGAACAAGGTATCAGAAACATGTATGATCTCCATGGTGTACAATGGAAAAGGATTTATACAAATGTATTATATTGATTGATGTGTTATATGCAGTGTGTTGTTTGTACTTTATTGTATCACTGAATCTACAACTTTATTGAATGTACTACTATTATATTTACTGAATCACCATGGAATAGAGAGGAGGGGTTACAGTTGGAAATGTGAGACGGGGCCTTCAATTAGCAACAAAAAGGCAACACATTCATAGTTTGAAAATTCTCAGAAACACGCAGACTTAAAATCTGGAACTCAAATCAACTGTATGCACACACCGTTTTTAAGTCTGGTATCCAAGAAAATTTTCACTGTGTAAATATATCACTCTCTCGTTACTAACTGTATTCCCTTGTGTACTTAGTTATTGATATATATCAAATTCCAAATATCAGAAGACATATATATCTTTCTTATATTTAGTACCCAAGAAAATAGTCACTGTATAAATATATTACTCTCCTAATTAACAGTATCCCATGTACACCTATAAATGAACTTCCACAAAATTATGCAGTAACTCGGAAACCCATAACATTCCTAAATTTATCCTGTCATTCTGCGACCTCACAATTACTCAATCCTTTTCACAAATACACAAAGGAAATTTTTTACACTTCTCAGAAATATCAGAAAACAGTTGATGTTACTAGTTAAGCAAATGAATAAAAATGTATAAGTTACACTATCATTATGAAATACAAAATATATAAATATATGTAATTTGTTGAATAAATGAAATTACACATGAGGGAGATGGTGATGGAGAGGTTGAGGAGAAAAAAGAATATTAATGGAAGGATCAAGGCTATTAACAGGTGGGGATCCTGGAATTTTTGAAAGGGAGGTTCTACAATTACTTTTAGTTCTCAAGGGGTGATGGTGGTGGTCAACCCTCAAAAGCATTACTTTACCTTTTTAAGCAAAATTTTCTGATCAATTGGGAGGAGGGGGTGGGGGGTGTGTGTCCATAGATGAATATGAAAGAGAATGAAATGTTTCAGAAAAGTGTTTGACCCCTGTGGTCTAAAATTGAAAAGGAAAAAATATATGTACTATAAAATAGGGAGGAGGGGATATAATTGGAAATGTGAGATGGGGCCTTCAATTAGCAACAAAAAGGCAACACATTCATAGTTTGAAAATTCTCAGAAACACACAGACTTAAAATCTGGAACTCAAAACAACTGTATGCACACACTGTTTTTAAGTCTGGTATCCAAGAAAATTTTCGTTGTATAAATATATCACTCTCTTGTTCCTGCTTGTATCCCCTTGTACACCTAGTTACATATATCAAATTCCAAATATCATAGACCGGAATTACATGCATGTTACATAGGAACCTTTTCTAGCAGCCTTAAATTTAGTCTCCACGAAAATGGTTATATTACTCTCTCCTCATTTACAGAATCCCCTTGTATGCCTACTTATTCATATTTATAAATAAACTTCGGTAAGATTATACAATAACTCAAAAACTTGTAAAATTCCTAAACTTATCCTCTCATTCGGCAACCTCAAACTCACACAAAGGAATTTGTTTTACACTTGACTAGATAGATCTGAAAATGTTCCTGGAAATATAGCTGATATTTCTAGTAAAGCAAATGGATGAAAATATAAAAAAAAAGTTACCCTACCATTATGAAACACATTCATAGTTTGAAAATTCCCAGAAACACACAGACTTAAAATCTGGAACTCAAATCAACTGTATGCACACACCGTTTTTAAGTCTGGTATCCAAGAAAATTTTCACTGTGTAAATATATCACTCTCTCGTTACTAACTGTATCCCCTTGTGTACTTAGTTATTGATATATATCAAATTCCAAATATCATGAACTGGAAATCATTTTACATCAGAAGACTTATATATATCTTTCTTATATTTAGTACCCAAGAAAATAGTCACTGTATAAATATATTACTCTCTCCTAATTAACAGTATCCCATGTACACCTATAAATGAACTTCCACAAAATTATGCAGTAACTCAAAAACCCATAACATTCCTAAATTTATCCTGTCATTCCGCGACTTCACAATTACTCAATCCTTTTCACAAATACACAAAGGAAATTTTTTACACTTCTCAGAAATATCAGAATACAGTTGATGTTACTAGTTAAGAAAATGAATAAAAATATAAGAAAGTTACACTATCATTATGAAATACAAAATATATAAAAATATGTAACATGTTGAATAAATGAAATTACACATGAGGGAGATGGTGATGGAGAGGTTGAGGAGAAAAAAGAATATTAATGGAAGGATCAAGGCTATTAACAGGTGGGGATCCTGGAATTTTTGAAAGGGAGGTTCTACAATTACTTTTAGTTCTCTAGGGGTGATAGTGGTGGTCAACCCTCAAAAGCATTACTTTACCTTTTTAAGCAAAATTTTCTGATCAATTGGGAGAGGGGGGGGGTGTCCATAGATGAATATGAAAGAGAATGAAATGTTTCAGAAAAGTGTTTGACCCCTGTGGTCTAAAATTGAAAAGGAAAAAATATATGTACTATAAAATAGGGAGGAGGGGATATAATTGGAAATGTGAGATGGGGCCTTCAATTAGCAACAAAAAGGCAACACATTCATAGTTTGAAAATTCTCAGAAACACACAGACTTAAAATCTGGAACTCAAAACAACTGTATGCACACACTGTTTTTAAGTCTGGTATCCAAGAAAATTTTCGTTGTATAAATATATCACTCTCTTGTTCCTGCTTGTATCCCCTTGTACACCTAGTTACATATATCAAATTCCAAATATCATAGACCGGAATTACATGCATGTTACATAGGAACCTTTTCTAGCAGCCTTAAATTTAGTCTCCAAGAAAATGGTTATATTACTCTCTCCTCATTTACAGAATCCCCTTGTATGCCTACTTATTCATATTTATAAATAAACTTCGGTAAGATTATACAATAACTCAAAAACTTGTAAAATTCCTAAACTTATCCTCTCATTCGGCAACCTCAAACTCACACAAAGGAATTTGTTTTACACTTGACTAGATAGATCTGAAAATGTTCCTGGAAATATAGCTGATATTTCTAGTAAAGCAAATGGATGAAAATATAAAAAAAAAGTTACCCTACCATTATGAAACACATTCATAGTTTGAAAATTCCCAGAAACACACAGACTTAAAATCTGGAACTCAAATCAACTGTATGCACACACCGTTTTTAAGTCTGGTATCCAAGAAAATTTTCACTGTGTAAATATATCACTCTCTCGTTACTAACTGTATCCCCTTGTGTACTTAGTTATTGATATATATCAAATTCCAAATATCATGAACTGGAAATCATTTTACATCAGAAGACTTATATATATCTTTCTTATATTTAGTACCCAAGAAAATAGTCACTGTATAAATATATTACTCTCTCCTAATTAACAGTATCCCATGTACACCTATAAATGAACTTCCACAAAATTATGCAGTAACTCAAAAACCCATAACATTCCTAAATTTATCCTGTCATTCCGCGACTTCACAATTACTCAATCCTTTTCACAAATACACAAAGGAAATTTTTTACACTTCTCAGAAATATCAGAATACAGTTGATGTTACTAGTTAAGAAAATGAATAAAAATATAAGAAAGTTACACTATCATTATGAAATACAAAATATATAAAAATATGTAACATGTTGAATAAATGAAATTACACATGAGGGAGATGGTGATGGAGAGGTTGAGGAGAAAAAAGAATATTAATGGAAGGATCAAGGCTATTAACAGGTGGGGATCCTGGAATTTTTGAAAGGGAGGTTCTACAATTACTTTTAGTTCTCTAGGGGTGATAGTGGTGGTCAACCCTCAAAAGCATTACTTTACCTTTTTAAGCAAAATTTTCTGATCAATTGGGAGAGGGGGGGGGTGTCCATAGATGAATATGAAAGAGAATGAAATGTTTCAGAAAAGTGTTTGACCCCTGTGGTCTAAAATTGAAAAGGAAAAAATATATGTACTATAAAATAGGGAGGAGGGGATATAATTGGAAATGTGAGATGGGGCCTTCAATTAGCAACAAAAAGGCAACACATTCATAGTTTGAAAATTCTCAGAAACACACAGACTTAAAATCTGGAACTCAAAACAACTGTATGCACACACTGTTTTTAAGTCTGGTATCCAAGAAAATTTTCGTTGTATAAATATATCACTCTCTTGTTCCTGCTTGTATCCCCTTGTACACCTAGTTACATATATCAAATTCCAAATATCATAGACCGGAATTACATGCATGTTACATAGGAACCTTTTCTAGCAGCCTTAAATTTAGTCTCCAAGAAAATGGTTATATTACTCTCTCCTCATTTACAGAATCCCCTTGTATGCCTACTTATTCATATTTATAAATAAACTTCGGTAAGATTATACAATAACTCAAAAACTTGTAAAATTCCTAAACTTATCCTCTCATTCGGCAACCTCAAACTCACACAAAGGAATTTGTTTTACACTTGACTAGATAGATCTGAAAATGTTCCTGGAAATATAGCTGATATTTCTAGTAAAGCAAATGGATGAAAATATAAAAAAAAAGTTACCCTACCATTATGAAACACATTCATAGTTTGAAAATTCCCAGAAACACACAGACTTAAAATCTGGAACTCAAAACAACTGTATGCACACACCGTTTTTAAGTCTGGTATCCAAGAAAATTTTCGTTGTATAAATATATCACTCTCTTGTTCCTGCTTGTATCCCCTTGTACACCTAGTTACATATATCAAATTCCAAATATCATAGACCGGAATTACATGCATGTTACATAGGAACCTTTTCTAGCAGCCTTAAATTTAGTTTCCAAGAAAATGGTTATATTACTCTCTCCTCATTTACAGAATCCCCTTGTATGCCTACTTGTTCATATTTATAAATAAACTTCGGTAAGATTATAAAATAACTCAAAAATTTACAAAATTCCTAAACTTATCCTCTCATTCGGCAACCTTAAAATTACAAATTCATTATACATACAGGAAAATTTTTCACTTGAACAGAAATGTCAGAAAATGTGCTTAGAAACATAGCTGATGTTTCTAGTGAAGCAAAAGGATAAAAATATAAGAAAACTATCCTATCATTATTAAATACAAAATAGATGCGACTTGTTGAGTATTGGAAATTACACATAAAGGTGAGGGTGAAAGAAATAGCGAGTAGAAAGAGAATATCAATGGAAGGATTGAGGTTAATAAGGTCATTCATGTCTAAAGAGATCAAAAAATAAATTTACCATATCATTAGGAAACCCAGTATAGATGTATGTAACTTGATAAATAGATGAATGAAACTAGATTTTGATTCTTAACTATTACAAAAAAGAAGTCCATAGATGAATATGAATGACCAAGAAATGTTTCAGAAAAATGTATCATCCCTGTGGTGTACAACTAATATAATAATAATAATAATAATGCACTTAGTGCCTTATCTAAATATACTCTAAAGCGCTTTACACTATACTAAAACGCAAATCAAAATTATACAGAATACATAAAATACTTAATAATGCCTTAATAATCTTCCTGATTTTAGATGGAAGACTAAAAAGGACTTATATAAATGTGTCATATAAATATACTATAAACACTGTGCTATATGTTTTACTTCATCATAAAACTTAAATGTTATATTTCATTGAATGTACTATTTTCTATTATATTTACTGTACAGACAAATGGATGGACAGAACCTTAACATAATACATCCCATCATTAATGAAGGGAGTATAAAAATGTACAAAACTAAGCAACTAAATCTTGTTGGTGGAAACAATGAATGAAGAACTCAGGAATTTGCTTTCGGTATGATAAAACACAAAATTTCTACCACAAAGGACTTTGGAGCAAATCAACAATCAAATTGACACATGAGCCAGTATTAACATCTTAGATGGCGATGCTTTCCAAAATTATTCTTGGGAAAGAAAACTCTGAGACAATCAAATTCTTACATATTTGCATCTGAGTCTGCTATAACTTTGAAACAACAAGGAATTATACACGTGAATATAAAATACAACTCAAAAAGAACAACATATTGCCATGTTATTTCCAGAAAATGTAGCAGCAAAAACACCGTCCAATAGTTGAAAATGATTAGAATTGATCTGCAACTTGTTCAATCAACAGGTAGCATGCAAAATAGTTCAGAAATACGAAGATTTTTTGTTGGGATTGGAAAGCTAAACAAAAACATTACTAATTGAAGCTACACATAGACGAAACTGTTAATCCAGTGGCACAACCAATGCGACACCTACCCTACCACATGTTTGAAGCTGTAGAAAGGAAAATAAATGGCTTAGAAATGCTTGATGTAAATGAAAATGCTGAGGGACCAACACCTTGGGTTTCTTCATTGGTGTACATTTCGAAAGCCAATCAAAAATGTGAGAATTTGTGTTGACAAGCAAACTATGCAAAAATGTGAGAGATTCCTGATTTCAAATATCAAGGAAACACTATATGAATGGGGGCCACTTGTTTTTCAAAGCTGCAGTCTTTGGATGAGAATTCAAGATATATTACGATGTTTGTCTGCCATAAAGTGTCTTGTATTGCAGTTTCTTCCACCAGTGCGATATACCAACGAATATTTCAGCAAGTTCTATGGACAACATAATCGTGTTTGATAAAACAAAATCAAATCATGACAATGCACTGTAGGCTGTATTTGAAAAATTTTGGGAGAGTAATCTAATTCCGAACATTGAAAAATTCGAGTTCTATAGATTGGAGCTAAAATACACACACTGTCAAAAGATGGTATCAAAGTCAATTCCCCCCCAAAAATTAAAGCTTTTTAAGAAGCTCAAGTGAGCTTAGAAAGCCCTTACCAATAACGTAAATACTGAAAACTCAACCACCAAGGAATATGTTAGTTTTCTGATAGGACATTCAGTACTCAAACGCAATCTATAAATGAAATTAAAGAATACATTAAATATCAGATACTGCAGCAAATCCGCAAAAATACAATCTCCAAAACATGGAACAAATCAGATCAAATTCAACCATATTACAATATCTGCGGAGAAGTGTCAGTACCAGGGACAATAGTTTTGAAACTGAACTGAAGTATATTACCCTTAGTCTACAAAAAAGAACACTTAGATATTGCACATAAAATGCTCCAAAGAGTCATTAAATCAAATGCATTACTACGAGAAAAAGTATTGTGGCCAAAAATGGATGCAGAGGTGGAAATAAACTTTTTCATTTCACTCTTGCCAGTTACTGTGCAAAATAAATCAACAACCATCAATAACAAAACTGCCAGAGGTACCATGAAAAAATTGGAATGAATTTATGCAGACCATTTCCAACAGGGAAACAAATACTAGTCTCAGTATATTACTATTCCAGATACCCAGAGGTAGCGATAATGAAATTGGTAATGTCAAAAATTACTATTATCCGATGTCTTAATCTATAGTAGTACCAAACAAATTCAAGATTTCCTGACCTTATTCATTTACTGAGTCATATAATTCACTATTTACTTGACTGTATTACTGAGTCATATAATTTACTATTTAGTTTACTTAGCTAATTCACTGTGCTGTTTTATTCACTGTTCTACTCCATTCCATGCAATGCCATCATTTCTCCCATCCTCCTCCTCCTCCTCCTCCTCCTCCATGTGTTTGGATATTGCCTCTAATGCGCAAATCCCTCTTGAAAAAACACTCAAAAATGGTGAATAAATGAAAAGAGGACACAATTAATGCTTATCTTGCTTTGAGCTATTTAAGAAATGTCTTCCAGTTTTTGAAAGTAAACAAAATGGTATACCTAGAACATCTCCACATGGCATATTGAATGGATATTTCAAAAGTTGAAAATTTATGAGAAATCAATTTTCTTCTCCGCTAGTAAGAATATTTAGGGGAAAAGGTATAAATCATGTTGCAATATGATAGAACTACAGCTAAATAATGTGAAATAATTCAAAAACCCAAAACAATCCTAAAATTGTCCTACCGTTATGAAACTTCAAAATCAAAAGTGTGGGAGGTAGTGAAAAGAGCAAAACCAACAGAGAAACCAAAAACCTACACAAAGCATGGGGGAGCCATAGAAGGAATAAGGGAGAGAGATGACTGCACCTCCACACGCATGGTGGTACCTACCAGCGAGGGTCCCAGAGAGGCGTTGGCTCCTCAACTGCAGGGAAGTGATGAGGAGAAGCAGGGTCCGTTTTGTCACAACAGCAGAGGGGATAATTCTTGGTGTCACCTGTAGGATTTGTAATTCAAACCGTGGTTCGTTAATACCATAAATCCAGTGAAAAGAACTCTAGTTACTGCTGGAACGGAATGAATTCCATCGGACTCGTGATACTACTACAGATACAGCGAGTCGGACAAATAGCCATGATGTTGAAAAAGAAAAACCACTAGAAAACAAGCCATAGTGAACCACACCAATTTACAGATTTTACATATGAGAGCTCTCTTAGAAATCGGACATTATGAAACCACAACTGATGGATTTGAATCATCTGAGGAAAATGAAATCCCATATACTGACAGACCACAGATTCGAAATGTTAGAGGTGAAGTTCATTTATGGAGTAGCCCACTACAATCATTTATCATTGGAGAAGCAGAACCACCTACCGTGAGAAGATCAAGTCCATTGCCACACGTTGGAAGGAGAAGTCTGTTAAACCTAGATTCAACAGAACCCGCAACTTCAAACAGACATCCTTCCAATGATGCAGAAGACAAATCACCTAGTATCTATAGTGGAGTCAAAGGAACATTAATGGAAATGACCAGCCAGACAGTATTGGCTATCCAGACAGCGACTGAAGGATTGGTTAGCCATCAACAACCTGATCATTCCAAATTCAAGAACAGTGCTATGAGTGGGAGAACCTCTGACTGCCTTGCAACAAGCAGATGCAACAGGTGTCAATTTCACCCCGAAATCAACGGAAGCTTCCTTCATCTTCAGTAGAAGAAAAACCAGATCGTTACCTCACAGAACATCATCCACCAACCAAAGGTCAGTCAGCAACACTAGCATACAAACCAATGAGGTCTGGCAACCAACCCACCAAAGTCAAAAGTCCAGCCTGAAGCTACCAATATTCACAGCTACAGCTGAGAAATGGGAAGTCTGGTACAACAGACCTGAGACAGAAACCAACGTTGAGCAGTAGACACATGAGGAAGAGATGCGTAAAGTCTTTCCAAGGTTACAGGGAGTAGCTGGTGAGTTTGCATACAGGAAGCTATTTACCTCTGTACCGAGTAACTACAAATTCCTGCTTAAGAAACTACACAGTCAGTCTGGCAAAATTGAAACTTCCATGATGTACATTTTCCAATTCACTCAAGGAAACTAACAACTAGGGGAACCATCAGAGGAATTTGCTGCTGAGCTGAAACAGTTAGATGACAAGACCTACAAGAATAGAAGTGCTTCAATTAAACAGGATGACCTGCTACGAAGGTTCTTTCTTGGACTTGGTGACCACAAGGCAAGAGTCCATGCAAAATTGAACAAGGAACCAGAGACCATAGAAGATGCTGTGCATTATGTAGTGCATTACCTAGAGACCACAAGATATCCTCACATTCAGGAAGGTGTCGATAGGAAGGACCAGAAAACAACAGGACAAGAAAACAGTCCAGATAAACAGAATCCTGACAAGAAGTTGACTAAACCAGCAGAAAAGCAACACACAAGAGGGAACTCTGTTCAGCACAAACCTGGAGTAGATGCATCCAATACCACCAATTATAATTCAGACAGCAAAAAGTTGGTGAACCAGTTATTTGCCCTTGTCCAGCAGATTCAATTTAATGAGAAATCAACTTCTCCTAATCAATGGCTTTCTCAGGAGAGAAATAACCTTATGCAAAATACCAGAACCATACCTGATAATAAAGGAAACTCACAAGCACCTGGGAAACATCCAAAATATCAACCAAGCGAAGCAAATGACAGAATGTGCTTTGCTTGCAACCAATACATGCCTGTGCCAGAAACTGTCCAAACAAAAACTCGCAGGAAGCTCGACAGAGAGGGAAGATTCCAAGAGGACTCTCCAACATTTTCCTACTGCCACCAACAACAATCAATGAGTATTCTAGGAACTGGTGAAGAGGCAGATCTAAATCGAAACTCACCTCCAGTTCTGACCAACTCATCATCAAACTAGAGTGGGTCACTCTCGTTGATCGGGGAGTGACCCACAAAGAAACTGGTACAGGAGCATTCCAACGCTACAAACCAACCAACAAAAATGCCTTTTGTGACCAAGCGATGTACGACCACACTTGCAGTTAACCAGTGTAAATGACCAACCTCTAAGAGAAATGGGGAAAGTCAGGTTTTAGATTCAATCTCAGGATATATATTTGTGCGTGTATGTGAGTGTATGCGTGTGTGAATCTCACACTGAACTGTGGTGATTCCTTTCATTATTGATATTATCATTATATTTCATTTCAGAACCTTACTTGTACATTATAGAAAGATTTTTTAATGATAGCATCATTGTCTTAACATGTATGCATTCAGTGATGTACATTGTAACATGGACATAATTACCTTATCATAACTATGGCAGAGTTTGCGAAACTTGCCAGGTTTGTTGGATTTGCTGGCAAAAATTGTAAATGTCTGATAAAAGTTCAGTAATAATCAGTAACACAATTTTTTTTCTAGCATTTTTAGCTTTGTATATCACTTAAAAAAATGTGTATACGTACATGTAAACAAAAACTTATTTTGTTGATGACTGAGAAATATTAAAAATGGCCTGCAAATCTCTGACATCTAACATCCCGGATCCACACGGGGAGGGGTTGAAAGAGCTGACAAGTGTCCACTGACATAATCTAGCCTTCATTGTTATTAGTATTTGATGTCTATGAATTTCATTATTACTAGGTAAATCTGAGAATTTAACTTTGGTAAGGAATCTAGGAATTTATAGATAACTTCCCACAAAAAGTGTGGTAAATTCAGTTGAGAACATTTATGAAGAGATGCGCGATTTTGATGATTTCTTTGGAATCTTGGTTATAGTAAGCACTGCACTACAGTAAACTGATTAAGAGAGACTCAGCACAGTAGGAGAACACTGAAGTGTGAAAGAGCTTCACTTCTTTTAATATTGAAACTGCAATTGGTGTTTACTAATTTAATCATAGTACAATTTTAACACCTAATAGAAGAGGATTCTCGTAACTGCAATGTCTAAATAACGGTGTGTGCTTGAGTTCCAGATATCCAGACACCGCATTCACAAGAAATTAGTTTACTGCAAGATTTTATATATTTTATTTATCATACCATTTTATTTACTGATATATTTCATTCACCATTTGATTGCGTTCTGTTTTGTATTTACTGTACCAATTTAATCGTCGCACACTTTAACACAGATTCTCATAACTGCAATGTCTAAATAACGGTGTGTGCTTGAGTTCCAGATATCTAGACACTGCATTCATAAGAAATTTACTTGCACTAAGACTTTATTCCTTATACCATTTCACTTGCTGTTAGTTTTCATTTACCATTTGATCCAGCTTGTCAGCTCTTTCAATTTGTTGTAGTGTTGGGAATTGAATGAAAAATGATAATCTATTAGAAGCAAACGAATTATTCTTCTAATTCTAAGTCTGAAATTCATTAAAATCATCAATAATTTCCAAGATTTAACTGCAAGACTTCAGTAGTAAACAACTGCAGATCATAACAAAAATTCCCCCAAAAAATCATCAAACTCGTACAAAATTTCCAAAAACTACCTCTCTTTAAGAATTAGACTCAAAAATGATTCATTGCAAGTCAAAATACAAAACACCCAAATCATCACTGCAAAGTTGGCCCCTGTTTTAACCTCTATACACTTAGATTCCATTGATTTTTTTCCTTCCATCACCAACTGAACTCTTCTGCATTGCAGAGTAAGAAAGTCTATTGCAGCTGCAAAGTGTTACTCTCATCACTCACAAAACTAAAAAGGAAAACTGCAAAGCGTTACTCTCATCGCTCACAAAACTAAAAAGGAAAACTGCAAAGCGTTACTCTCATCACTCACAAAACTAAAAAGGAAAATTGCAAAGCGTTACTCTCATCAATCACAAAACCAAAAAGGAAAACTGCAAAGCGTTACTCTCATCACTCACAAAACCAAAAAGGAAAACTGCAAAGCGTTACTCTCATCACTCACAAAACAAAAACGGAAAACTGCAAAGCATTACTCTCATCACTCACAAAACAAAAAAGGAAAACTGCACAGCGTTACTCTCATCACTCACAAAACTAAAAAGGAAAATTGCAAAGCATTACTCTCATCATAGGCAGCACTTGTCGAACGTGAAAAAACTTCTTAGGAGAATACCAGATTTCTCAGTTTTATATTAACGTCCCGCTCGAAAATCTTTCCCTTACATGGAGACATGAAAACATCCGATTTGAAAACTGCAACTGTTACATCGTGAAAATTTCATCAAGAAACATCCTTTGACTGCAGGAAAAGTGGGAAAAAACATTTTTAAAAAACCTAACTGCCCCCCACTTCAAAGAACTTCTTGCGAGACTCTCCGGAGAGTCCCTGGTGAAGTGCACACACTGCCCGTAGGCAAAGCAAACTCCACCATCTACCCCTCACGACTGACATCTCAAATGCCTACCTGAAGCCTGAGAGTCTGCCTCACCTTCAGTCATGGCTCTGACAATCAGCACAGGGTCACCTTTCTTCTGGGTCGCCCACCGACCGGGACAAGTCGACTTCCCACCAAACTGCATCTGCTGAACAAGAGCCGACAACCGGCTCATCCAATCCCTACCACTTGAATCATGACTGACAGTGCAGGAAACATCCACCCCAATTTCATGCTGAACAGAACCTCCTCCTGCATGCCACTTCTCCGCTGATCCAGTCACCCTCCCATCTGGACCCTGTCTATCGGGACCCCTCACCCGTCCTCCGCCGCCCCTCCCCATCAATACACTTCTGAATGCAAGGAAATCATATGGTATCCAGATAACACACCACACAACACACAGCATTCTCCATGACCCATGGTCCCCTGGCCAACCACAGACTCTTGCCACGTAATCGGGAAGTGCAAGAAGGAACTACACCAGCAGGCCCTCATGTCCAACCGATGCACCTCTATTCCCACAGACCCCCCCATGTAACTGAAACTGCTCAGCAGGTTCCTCCGCTAGTTCTCCAGCTGCTGGCCTCCTTGGGTGAACTGCATGATGTTCATCTTAGCAGCCCCAACCTAGCCAAATCCAACATGTAGTTCCCCGAACAGGTGTTTGCAGTTACTCAGGACAGAGGCAGATAGCTACCCACACACAACTCCCCAGCTACTTCCTGCAACCCCAGAAGGATTTCACTCAGCCCCCCCTCCCGCATCCACTGCCAAATGTGAGCCACTGCCCCAAGTCTGCTGCATTAGACCTCCCCTCCCCCAGCCACGGCCGCAAATGCCAACAGTCTCAGGCTGGACCCCCAACCTCAGAGTGCCAGCCGACAGAACCCACTGGCCCGCATGCTAACACTGCTGAATGACCCTAAGCTGCTGGATGACCTTTGTGAAGCAATGTTCTGGCTCCTCCTCCTCTGAAAGTGAAGGAAGATTGCACTGATTCCAGGATAAAACCGACATCCACCGCACCATTCTCCCTGCAAGGCAATCAAATGTTTTCCCACTAACAGAACCATCCCTGAACTCGGAGCGTTCAGACTGTTGGAAACCAACCAATCCCCCAAAAGCCATCCAGATATCCAACACTATATGGCCATTCACTTCCATCAACGCTCCCTCGACCACACCATAAATGCCAGGTAAATCACCTCCTGCATCGTTTGAAGGATGTCTAGATGGAGCCGAGGGCTCTCCTAAACCTGGACCTTACGGACTTCTCCCTCCAAAGCATGACACCAGACCCTTCCCTCCCACAATAGGTCGCTCTGCTCCTTCTATGATGAATGGTGGCAATGGGTAACTCCCTAAACAAATTTCAGCCTTAACACCTTGACTCTACAGTTTGTCAGCACCAGGGATCCCATCTCACTCAGAGGATCCAAATCAATCAGCTATGGGTTCACAATGTCTGAATTCCATGAGATATCTCAATCTGTAAACCTACAAATTGGCCTGTTTCACCATGACTACCTGCCCTCTAGAGACCCACTTCCTCTTCATCTTGGTTACTTGTCTGACTCACGGGACCCACAGCACCAACACTCGGCTGCTGAAATTCATACAGCTCCAACAGACATCAGAGAAGTTTCACCAGACCATGGCACCAATTCACCTCAATCTGAATAACAAATCCAATTGACGATACCTAGAAACAACCCCGATGCTGTCGTGGTGGAACAGACACTTCCTCCCCTGGTCACCACCCCGCAGTCAAAGGGCCATTGCCCCCGGGATTTCTGCAGCCGTCCCTCTCTCCTACTCTCCAACACTGCCCCATGCTCTCTATGGGTCCTACTCTCTCTAAGGGCCCCACTCCCTCCACTCCCCCCCCCCAACATGCAGGGAGGCTCTCCCAATCAGAAACTTGTCCATCCCAAAGCAATGCTCACCACAATCATGACGCCAAGGAACATCAAAGCCAAACATGCCCACTAACCAAAGGTCAAACGAATAACATGGGAATATATTAAAAAACTGTTAGATTCCCAACCAAAACATAGACTGACATCTCAAGTTTACCATTTAGTAATATTGTAATCTCAAAAACAGCAAATATTAACAACTATGAAGTCTCAGTTTAGTCTAAGTCAGTAATCACTAGCCAGCTCCATCAAAAACTCTTACGTTGGAAAGTAAAAACTGGACTAAATCCTACTCAGAAAACTTTCTCCTAATCCTTCTGGAGGAAAGTTAAAATACCATTACTAAAACTGATGCACCTCTACTAAATTCCTGGCTATATTCCTTGAGATTTCCAACTCAAATTCCAAAATAATTCCAAGTCTGAATTCATAAAAATGATCTGACTACAAGTCCAAAAACTTTCGTAACTAAGGTACTTATTGAAAAGCACATGGACACAATCTCTAATTAAATAAATCCTAACTTTAACACTGAACTTCAAGATGTTAAAGCCTACTTCCTCAATAAACAAGTGCAGAACAAGTTTTCGTTTCACCCTTTGTGACATCATGGGGACCATCTTAGAATGGCAATTTCACTCCAACTCAAAGACGAAATCTCAGTTCCAGCGTTGATCTGCTCAGCTAAAAAATAAAAATAAATGAATTAAAAAAGTTCTCGATACTATTGAAATATTTTCCCACCAATTATTATTACCATAATACATCTGATTTTTTTCATAATGAATATCTTTATTAAATATTAATTTAAAAGGAGGTACGTAAACATTGAAATGAAGTGTAAAATTAAATTTGTACACATCATGAAGACCCTTGGAATGGGGCGAGGAGTTAACGAAAAATCTCACAATTCTCTTGCTCTGTGTGTGAAACACAATTAAAGAGGCATTGGCCTGAACTTCTTCAAATTTCATTCCCCCATTTTTAACAGTGTTTAACTAAGATATTTTTGAAGGTCATCAAAAATTTGAATGTCAGTCAAGTGAGACAGCACTCCCAATTCTTTGTTATGTAAATAATTAAGGCTCGTGTCATGTTTTTGTTTACATATAGATGACTTAACAGAAAATATATTATATTGAAAACAAAATGAGATTGACAAACACTAAAATGTTTAACAGTGTTCAGAATGAACTTATGAATTACAAAAATTGCTTTAAACAATAATTAACCTATGTAAAAAATATGACACGAACCAGAAAAATTCAGGAGTCTAAATAACATACTTCTGTGAGAGTAAGAATGAAAGAGGTACTATGTAAGGATCTAATAAATTTATCGGTTCCTAATACTTTGCTGACGTAGGCGAGATAACTTAAATACCCCCTCCCTTATACAAGAACATTGCAGGGGCGGATCCAGGTGCGGGGGCTGAAGGTTGGACCCCCCCCCTCCTTATTTTGTCAGATTATTTTGCTAAAAAATAAATTAATGCATTTTGAGGGTGGAACCCCCACTCTCATTCAAAAATTCCAGGATCCGCCTTTGCACAACAGAATACAGAATATCATAACATGAAAAGTCTAAGAGAGACATGTAATACCCAGGGATTTCTCCCATAATATGGGCATACAGATAAAAATGTACCTGCTCCATATAAACGCTGTCTCCCGAGAGGAATCATGTAGTAAGGGACCCTCTTCTTCTGCTGTGAGATAAAGGGAATGTTCCTGCGATCAGGTCGTCTGTTGAGGACTACTAATTTTCCAAGCATTCTGAAAGTGTCCAGTCTTCATCTCCGCAGGCTCTGTAAAGTTCAAATAAATTCTGTTAGTTCCTTGTTTGTTTGGTCAAAGGCTCATAGTGTTTGTAAGCATCCTCTTTGGTTGTGATCTTACAGGAAACTTTGTTTTTGTTTTCTATATAACAACTGAAAATCTACATTTGGAAATTTTCTCTAATGACAGCACAAAGTATGTTCCCAAAATGTCAACATGTGCTTTATTAGGTTTAATACGGTGCAGATGAGTTTTGCCCAGCATTTAAAAAATCAACAATGATAAAACTGGACCTTTTTCAGGCATTTCTGTTCTGAAGAGACATACACTATACAACTCAAACTAATGAAAATAATGGTTTTACAATAGTATAATGTGTTTATAATCAAGGGATGAGTTTGAATTCATTAAAAAATAACTTCTCGAATACCTAAATTCAAGATTATCAAAATGTGGGTAAGAATGTTACAGATATTCTATTTTTTAGGTCATGCTAAATATGGATTTTATCTGCACGACAATCATACTGACAATTGAAATTATCCGCATGACAAAATTTGTATACCATAAACCAGGTCTTAAAATAAGACATTTATTATGATAGAATTTGCCAATAGTGTAATTTTACATGGTTATCAATTCAGAGCGTATTTATTTTATCGCTGAAAATGCAGTCTGGTCCTTCCTTCTCCTTATGCTCCTAAGGAAAAGGGTATTGTTTTAATCAGATTGCCAAAAATGGGTTGACTAACACTGTGGGGTGAACCACCTATGAAAATCATATATTCATTGAAAATACGGATTATAACTTGAGTTTCCGATTTTAGATTTATTAACTGTGTTTATTACTGTGTGTAGTGTTCACATGTTTATTGTTATGTACATGTGTAGTATTTATGTTTATTACTGTGTGTTGTGTACACTTGTGTATTGTTATGTGTAGTATTTATTTGTGTGTTTATTGTGTGTATTGTGTTTACTTGTGTGTATTGGTATGGGATCTGTTGTTAGAATAGATCCTCAGTACCCCTTGCTTGTCATAAGAGGCGACTAAATGGGGCAATCCTTCAGATGAGACCGCAAAAACTGAGGCCCCATGTCACAGCAGGTGTGGCACGATAAAGATCCCTCCTTGCTAAAAGGCAATAAGAGCCGAGCATAGGTCTAAATTTTGCAGCCTTTCACCAGCAATGCTGACGCCTTCATATGAGTGAAAAATTCTCGAGCGGGAAGTTAAACAATAATCAATCAATATATTTGTGTGTTTACTACTACTTTATAGTGTTTACTTATGAGTATTGTTATGTGTAGTACTTATTTGTGTTTATTACTGTAGTGTTTACTTGTGTGTATTGTTATGTGTAGTATTTATTTGTGTTTATTACTGTAGTGTTTACTTGTGTGTATTGTTATGTGTAGTACTTATTTGTGTTTATTACTGTAGTGTTTACTTGTGTGTATTGTTATGTGTAGTACTTATTTGTGTTTATTACTGTAGTGTTTACTTGTGTGTATTGTTATGTGTAGTACTTATTTGTGTTTATTACTGTAGTGTTTACTTGTGTGTATTGTTATGTGTAGTACTTATTTGTGTTTATTACTGTAGTGTTTACTTGTGTGTATTGTTATGTGTAGTATTTATTTGTGTTTATTACTGTAGTGTTTACTTGTGTGTATTGTTATGTGTAGTATTTATTTGTGTTTATTACTGTGTAGTGTTTACTTGTGTGTATTGTTATGTGTAGTATTTATTTGTGTTTTTATTACTGTGTAGTGTTTACTTGTATGTATTGTTATGTGTAGTATTTATTTGTGTTTTTATTACTGTGTAGTGTTTACTTGTGTGTATTGTTATGTGTAGTATTTATTTGTGTTTTTATTACTGTGTAGTGTTTACTTGTATGTATTGTTATGTGTAGTATTTATTTGTGTTTTTATTACTGTGTAGTGTTTACTTGTGTGTATTGTTATGTGTAGTATTTATTTGTGTTTTTATTACTGTGTAGTGTTTACTTGTATGTATTGTTATGTGTAGTATTTATTTGTGTTTTTATTACTGTGTAGTGTTTACTTGTGTGTATTGTTATGTGTAGTATTTATTTGTGTTTATTACTGTAGTGTTTACTTGTGTGTATTGTTATGTGTAGTACTTATTTGTGTTTATTACTGTAGTGTTTACTTGTGTGTACTGTTATGTGTAGTATTTATTTGTGTTTATTACTGTGTAGTGTTTACTTGTGTGTATTGTTATGTGTAGTATTTATTTGTGTTTATTACTGTGTAGTGTTTACTTGTGTGTATTGTTATGTGTAGTATTTATTTGTGTTTATTACTGTAGTGTTTACTTGTGTGTATTGTTATTGTAGTATTTTTTTTTTTTATTATTAACATTATATATCACAAATCAGACAGAATATAATCATAACAAAGAATAGTGGTTTTTGTTTTGTTTATTTTTGGATAATTCCTCTCATACCCATAAACACACACACTTTTATCCATAGTCTATATACCGGTATCGTTATTTTAAATTTGCATAAATATGATGCAAGCAGATAATAAGAGTTAAAAATCAAAAATATTTTTCCATAATGACCATAATTTTTCAAATCTATGTACATCACTGTTTTGGATAGCAATATGCTTTTCAATGTTGAATTTGAGTTTCAAATGAGATAATAACCCAAATGTATTTGGTAGTTTGTTCTGTTTCAGGCTAGAAAAAATATACTGTTTTGTGTAAAGGATCAAAACATTTATCACTTTGTTTCTTTTTGTGAGTGGAAGATCACCAAATAACATATTTTGCAAGTTGAACCCAACTCTTTCTTTGGTTTTTACATATATATGTAAACTGAAACTATTCCATAATGACAATTTTTTTCACAATCAATAAAAATATGTTGTATAGTTTCAGCAGCTTCTTTACAAAAAGTACAGGAGGCGGAACTTATAACGTTAATTTTCTTTAGATAATAATTAACAGGAATGATTCTATGAAGAATTCTATATTGTAGCCACTGAACTGTAGAATCAGTTGTTATTTTGATTGATTGATTATCTATCGAGAATTTTTCACCCATATGGAAACGTCACCATTGCCGGTGAAGGGCTGCAAAATTTGGCCTATGCTCAGTGCTTATGGCCTTTGAGCAGGGAGGGATCTTTATCGTGCCACACCTGCTGTGACACGGGACCTCGGTTTTTGCTGTCTCATCCGAAGGACCGCCCCATTTAGTCACCTCTTACGACAAGCAAGGGGTGCTGAGGATCTATTCTAACCTGGATTCCCAGTCAGTTGTTATTTTGAAGCAAACCTTAAAAACATCTTTCACCAACAGTTTTTGTATTCTATGAGGTGATAATTCAGAGTTCCACTTAGAAATTGAGTTAAGCTCAGTATAGTTCTCATTCAGAAGCCTATATATGACTTTTGTACATTTATGATACAATTGATTCATAGTAAAAAGGTATAAAAGGCTTGCATACTATTTTGACACAGTTTCTTTTAATAGACATTGTTTTCATAAAATTTGAAATAGCACTAACAACACTGTTGTATTGCATGATACATACATACTCAAAATTACATCTTTGTTTAAAAGCATTTATAGACAGAAAATTGCTTTCATCATCAAAAAGATCACTGTTATACCTTTATCACACCATGTTTTTATAAAGAAACCTTTATTTCCCACCTTGAAAAGTGAGTTATACCATAGCGGAGTGCATAAAAAATCGTTTTCATTTATTTTCTGATCCCTAAGTTTCATTACTGTTAACCAAGAAGTAAAGACATCTTGCCAAAAGGTATTTTCTTTTATCACATAATCTGAAATAAATATATTTCCAAAATCAAATTTTTTTTTACAATATCCTGGCCATTGATAGTAATGAAAATATCTAACCATGGCTTTGTGTCACTTGTAGTTAGCCTTTTTTATCCATGAGCATTTCAGAGACATAATAAACTTATTGATATCAACCATTTTAAGACCCCCCTATCAAATAGTCTTGGGTAACAGTTGTTCTTTTAACTTTATCCGACTTTGTATTCCAAATGAATTGAAAAAACTCTTTATTTAATGATGAAATAGTTTCTTTTTTATGTGTTGGTAAAGAAATAAAAAGGTGATTCAGTTTTGGCATAAGTAGTGTCTTAACAACTGTTACCCGACCTATTGGAGTTAGGATCCTCCTTCTCCACTGTTGTATCATAGCTTTTATTTTTGGTATCTGACTTCCATAATTGAGTTCGATGATTTTGTCTAATTCTACCGAAAAATGTATACCTAATAAATTAAAATTGGTGCATCCCCAGTCTAGTTTCCATCTAGAATGATGAAAAACTTCATTAGAAATTTTTTTTGATCCAATCCAGATAATTTTAGTTTTTGAACTATTTATTTTAAGTCCTGAGAATTTTGAGAAAAAATCAATAGTGTCAAGGTCAGCAAGTAAAGACTTTGGTGTACCATCAAGAGCAAGAGAAGTGTCATCAGCATACTGAGATAGTTTATGTTCTTTATCATTAATCACAATACCTTTTATATCATTGTTTTATTTGATCAAAATAGCTAGAATTTCTACACAGTAGAAAAAGATCCCTTGTCAGCAACCACGTTCAACATCGAACTGTTCTGATAGGAAACCACACTGTAGAAATGAAACTTTGAAATTTGTATTCAAGATCATAATCCAATCTAACATGTACTTCTCAAAACCAAAATATTTTAGAACTTTGTAAAGAAAAGACCAAGAAATTGAATCGAAAGATTTTTCAAAATCGAGAAGTACTAGTAATCCTGGAATATGTTTATTTTCTGTGAAAGACATCAATCGTAAATAAACAGAGTATTTTCTCCTATATATCTTCCTTTCAGAAAGCCATTTTGTGTATCTGATATTAAGTAATCTAAGGTAGATTTTATTCTGTAACTTAAGCATCCAGATATAATTTTATATAAGACATTCAAAAGATTATTGGACGCCAGTTTTTCAAGAAATGCCTGAGTTTGTCGCCTTTCCGCAAACATGAGATTATTCCTAATCTTTGTGTGATTGGGAGCTCCTTTTGAATAAATATGTTATTAATTGATTGCACTATGTACATTTTTAAATCTTTCCAGAAGAATTTGAAAAATTCAACTGTAAAACCACTTCCTGGAGATTTGCTATTTTTCAAAACATGAAACACCTCCCTTTCATCTATACTTTTTTCAAGATTATCTACTGTATGTTGATCAAGCTTCCGTACTTCACTTGTTTCGATAATGTCTTCAATAGATATATCTAGTAGCATATGACCTGTACTAGTATAAAGTGTTTGGTAAACATTTTTGACTTGTCTTAAAATTTCTGGCTGATCATATATAATTTGGTTGTTTTCTAATTCTACTTTTTTTATTGTTTTGTTCAAATAATTACGAGATTCCATATTACAGAAGTACTTTGATGGTTTTTCTCCTTCTTCAATCCATTTTGCCCTTAGACCTTATAACATGACCTTGTAGTTTTTATTTCTTAAGTCTTGAAGGGCATTCTTTTTTTTGTTCAATTAAATCTATATTCATTTCTTGTTCAGATTCCAGAGACCCTAAATTTCTTCAATTAAAAAATTCTCTAGTCCATCCCTTCCCTTTTTCTTGTATGAAGAGTAAGAAATAGCAGTGTCCCTTATTTCCATCAAAAAAACTTCTAGGAATGTACTATCATTGATAATGTGTGAAGATTGTTTTCACCGCCTTCAGTTTCCAAATATTGTTGTTTGACTTTTTGAATTGTGTCTTTCACCTTTTCTACAAATGTTGGGTCTGTTAATAAGCTATTATTGAATTTCCATAGCCCACGTCCTCTTTCAAATGAGTTAAATTTAAGTTCCAGTAGTACAATTGAATGATCTGATCTATACCCCGGTTTTACTAAGAATTTTTCGACACTGTTTGATAAGCTTTCTCAAATTAAAATATAATCTAAACGTGCTTGTTTAAAAGGTGTTTTTCTTCTCCATATGAACACTTTTTTATCTGGATTTAAGATCCTGTAATATGTGTAGTGTTTACTTGTGTGTATTGTTATGTGTAGTATTTATTGTGTGTTTATTACTGTGTGTAGTGTTTACTTGTGTATATTGTTATGTGTAGTATTTAATTGTGTTTATTACTATGTGTAGTGTTTACTTGTGTGTATTGTTATGTGTAGTATTTGTGTGTTTATTACTGTGTGTAGTGTTTACTTGTGTGTATTGTTATGTGTAGTATTTAATTGTGTTTATTACTGTATGTAGTGTTTACTTGTGTGTATTGTTATGTGTAGTATTTATTGTGTGTTTATTACTGTGTGTAGTGTTTACTTGTGTATATTGTTATGTGTAGTATTTAATTGTGTTTATTACTATGTGTAGTGTTTACTTGTGTGTATTGTTATGTGTAGCATTTGTGTGTTTATTACTGTGTGTAGTGTTTACTTGTGTATATTGTTATGTGTAGTATTTAATTGTGTTTATTACTGTATGTAGTGTTTACTTGTGTGTATTGTTATGTGTAGTATTTATTGTGTATTCATTACTGTGTGTAGTGTTTATTTGTGTGTATTGGTATGTGTAGTATTTATTTGTGTTTATTACAGTGTAGTGTTTACTTGTGTGTATTGTTATGTGTAGTATTTATTGTGTGTTTATTACTGTGTGTGGTGTTTACTTGTGTGTATTGGTATGTGTAGTATTTATTTGTGTTTATTACTGTGTGTAGTGTTTACTTGTGTGTATTGGTATGTGTAGTATTTATTTGTGTGTATTACTGTGTAGTGTTTACTTGTGTGTATTGTTATGTGTAGTATTTATTTGTGTGTTCATTACTGTGTGTAGTGTTTACTTGTGTGTATTGTTATGTGTAGTATTTATTTGTGTGTTCATTACTGTGTGTAGTGTTTACTTGTGTGTATTGTTATGTGTAGTATTTATTTGTGTGTTTATTACAGTGTAGTGTTTACTTGTGTGTATTGTTATGTGTAGTATTTATTGTGTGTTTATTACTGTGTGTAGTGTTTACTTGTGTGTATTGTTATGTGTAGTATTTATTTGTGTTTATTACTGTGTGTAGTGTTTACTTGTGTGTATTGTTATGTGTAGTATTTGTATTTATTACTGTGTGCAGTGTTTACTTGTATGTATTGTTATGTGTAGTATTTGTGTGTTTATTACTGTGGAGTGTTTACTTGTGTATATTGTTATGTGTAGTATTTAATTGTGTGTTTATTACTGTATGTAGTGTTTATTGGTGTGTATTGTTATGTGTAGTATTTATTTGTGTTTATTACTGTGTAGTGTTTACTTGTATGCTAAATCATATTAAGATATATTACTGTATTAACATTAAATAAATTTTATTCGATGTCATTTCTTACTTATCTGACTAAGAAATATAAAGTTTGGACAAAAATATTTATTCATTGCATAACCGTCTTGCAAAAAAGTATCGGGTTGTTTTGGTATTGCTATTCTAAGAAAGTTAATGCTCCCAATTCTAAACCAAGACTTAAAAAAATACATATATGGCTCAAATTCATTTTTTTTTTTTATTTGACTTAAGCATATCAATAATGTACATGTTCTATTTATACACATTGGTACAGATTTTACCAACAGTTATCAAGAAATTCAAGTTTCATGTAATAAACCCATTTTTTTCTGATATGATTAAAATGTATGATGATTTAAATTGTTTTATTATATTTTAAATCAGATATGGTCTACAAACAAAATTATCTCAGACAAAAATAGCATACAACTGAAAAATGACGAAATCTAATTTTCTTTAAAAAAATTGTTACAAATGAAAGACAAGAGCAATCAGAGATTGATTGATTGATTATTTATTGCTTTCCGCCACACTCAACAATTTTTCAGTTATCTGGTGGCGTCCAGTTTTTGTTGGTGGAGGAGAGAACCCAGATACAATGAACCTGAGAAGAGACCACCGACCTTCCGCAAGTAAACTGGCAAACTTGCTCACATAACGCCGCGGCCGAGATTCGAACACGCGCCGACAGAGGTGAGAGGCTTTGTGATTTTGAGCCCGATGCTCTAACCACTCAGCCACGGAGGCCCCTAGAGCAATTAGAGAATTTATGATATCTTAAATAATTAATGATAACTTTAATTATGATCTGAGGTCATTACAGATCGTTCAATAAATGCTTGAGGAATTGGTACAGAAAAAAAAAATCACTCGGTATATCATTCCATCTTACACAAACATTAATTTTCAAAAGATTCAATCACATGTGTACGTTGTGTACACATAACAAAAGAAAAAATCTTAACACAAACAATTACCTTGGACATATGGACATGATGGATTCAATTTAATAACATTTTCCATTCATTGCTCACATCAATCATTGTTCTCATCAATTGAACTGATGAGCACATTGATTCAATTCATGAGAGTAATTACTGAATTGAAGAGGTTTAGATTTAATTGAAGGGAGTAATAATTGAATTGATGTATGCAATATTTCAAATGACAAGAGAAATAATTGAATTTATGATACCTTCAAACAATTATATCTATAATTATTTAAGGTTCTGGTAATTTGGCACTCTAAATATGACACTACCCTATTTCAAACACTGTTCTACTTTAGTTGCCAGTGGTTATAAAAAGATTTTTAAATCACCCCACCTTATTTTTTGCCTTTTGTGATCATTTCCTTATTTGCAGGGGGTATTGCCTTTCATTGTACAAAATTGAAATCTCTTTACACAAGCGTGATTTGTGGTCAATTTGATTAAATTTGACCCAGTGATTAAATTGTGAACAGTTAACAGACAGACAAAACAAAAGCTCCCTTGAGCTTTCAGCTTCGGTGAGCTAAAAAAAAAGCATCCTAACATCAATAAATTAAATAATGCTTACCTTTGATGTCTTCTCCATCTTGAATTCGCTAGATGTCTTCTAATAATGCAGAGTTGGAAGTTCCAGTATTCCTCTTAACATGTACAGATACCGTGACGATTCTCAATACAAACGCAGAACTCTTCAGTTGCTGTAAAAATTCATAGAAAATACAAAAAAATGCAATGCTCACTATCATTGTCGCTTGACATTGTCGCAGGTTTAGAAATCACGTGATTACTGACTAGTTTTCACCGCGTTTATATATAATATTACGCCCGTCGGTAGATTGGGTTTTAATAGATTATGTTTGTATGGGACAACCTCGCAACATCCATACAACGTACTGAACATTTACACCTTACACGTATTCTCAAACTTCAGATACACCGAATTACCTTAATGTTTGATTTGTTTGTTTTACGTTCCATCGAGAATTTATCACTAATACTGAAATGTCACCATATCACATATTTAGACATGCTTAGCGCTCAAGACCGCAGCAGAAAGTGCCATCGTCTGCCGCGACGCGGAACTTCCCTTTTTAAGGTTATATCTAAAAGACCCGTGATTCAACTTCTAAATGCCGAGCGTTTGGCGAAGGAGTAATCACTACCTATCTTTACGTCTTGGGTTTGATGCTGCCATGCCACGAGCAGGACTGGCACTCACGTCCTCCTGGTTATGAAACGAACGCTATACAACCGAACTAACTTTTTAAATGATTATATTAATTAAATGTATAGGATTAAACTATGAATTATTAATATAGTAAAAAACAGCTGATAAATTGATCGATCATTACCAGTCTACATCACTCTGTACATGCATCTTCATAATATTGCGTGTTTCCACCTTGACGATGTGTGCAGGTATGGGCCCTGATATCGTGCCGATATAAATACAACTCACTCTTTGGAACCTGTATACCTAGTCACGTGATATTCAAACACGGCGAATCCAACATTTGAACCTGAGTAGGTGGATCCAAGCACAGTTATCCGAATTTAAATCAATGAATAGATATAAATAGAAAAAAGAGAGGAAAAAACCTCTCTCTATATAGATGCATACATAGAGCCCCCGCTCCTTTAATCTATTTATTGATTAAAATTGAGATACCTCTGATCAAAGACCCAACACCTAGCTATATATATTCTCCGGTGGTGGATCTAAAGAGGGGGGGGGGGGGTCCAAGGGTTTCCTCCCTTTCGTAAGAAAATTTTGCTAAAAAGGGTTTAAAAAAAAAAAAAAAGAAAAAAAAAAAAAAGAAGGTAATTTTGTTTTAATTTAGTTAGATCTATGATATAGCCTACCAAAATAACGTGTAATTTCATTCCAGTTGTGTCTCGTAAACTTCGCAATACAAATAGATGTGTGACTTTATTATTAATAATTGTTCCTTTAAAAAAATACGTTAATAATTATTCCGGAAAAATGTTGTTTATTGGTGACATTTCACCCAAGTACGTCAAATGTTTGAGAGAATACCGAGGTATATAAGTGGACAAATTTCTGGTCAAAACGGAATGCATAGAACAGTGACGTTTTAGTGATGTTTTTGTCGAGGAAATTAGAAAAAGCGGACAATATGAAGTAGCACGATTGCACGAGGAGGTAATCACCAAACAATATGACTTTAATGTAGTTACATACATATTGAATTGCAGATGAATTTGGTAATTACTGACCGGGGTTTGATAATCGAACCAGGACCATATTTTCACGTTATATTCATTTCACATGACTGGAAGTTGCTACAAAAATAGGCCTAGAACATATGTGTTTTAAGAAGAAAGCACTACAATACTGTTGATATTATGATACTATAGTACATTGGTATTTTCTAAAACAGAAATTATCAATTAGAGGACAAAAATTACAAAAACAGAAATCTAACACTGCAACACTCTCATAACCCTGAACAATTTCTGTCACATAAAACAGATAACATTTTGAACTACAATATTGTAAGTATCCTGAACAATTTCTGTTACATAGAACAGATATATGTTACACTACAATATAGTAATTATATTATAATACGATACTGTAAGTATCTGGGATAATTTCTATTGTATAGAACAGATACATTTTAACTACAATACTGTAAGTATCCTGGACAATTTCTATCACGTAAAACAGATACATGTTATACTACAATACTCGTAGTATCCTGGACAATTTCTGTCACATAGAACAGATACATGTTACACTACAATATTTTATGTATCCTGGACAATTTCTATCACAAAGGACAGATAAATGTTATACTACAATACTGTTAGTATCGTGGACAATTTCTGTCACATGGAACAGATACATGTTATATTACAATTACGATACTGTAAGTATCCTGGACAATTTTTGTCACATAGGACAGATACATATTACACTACAATATTGTAGGTATCCTGGACAATTTCTGTCATATAAAACAAATACATGCCATACTATGATTTTATAGATAGGCTGGAAAAGTTTTGTTTCATAGAACAGATGCATGTTATAATACGATGCTGTAACTATTATGGATAATGTCTGTCACATAGAACAGATATATGTTATATTACAATACTATAAGTTTCCTGGATAATTTATGTCACATAGAACAGATACACATTATACTATGCTACAATAAGTATCCGTCACATAGAACAGATACATGTGACACTGCAATACTGTAAGTATCATAGACAATTTCTGTCACATGGAACAGGTACATGTTACAATACAATATTGTAAGTATCCTGGACAATTTCTGTCACACAGAACAGATACATGTTCCACTACGATACTGTAAGTATCCTGGACAATTTCTGTCACATAGAACAGATACAAGTTACGGTACAATGCTATAAACATCCTGGACAATTTCTGTCACATAGAACAGATACATTTTATAGTACAATATTACTACAGTAGCCTGGACTAATTCTGTCACATAGAACAGATGCATGTTACACTACAATATTATAATAAGCATGGACAATTTCTGTCACATAGAACAGATACATGTTATAATACAATATGGTTAGTATTATGGACAATTTCTGTCACAAGGAACAGATACATGTACATGTTACACTACAATATTGCAATAAGCCTGGACAATTTCTGTCACATAGAACAGACACACGTTATACTATGATACAATAATTATCTTGGACAATTTCTGTCACATAGAACAGATACATGTTACACTACAATATTATAATAAGCATGGACAATTTCTGTCACATAGAACAGATACATGTTATAATACAATATGGTTAGTATTATGGACAATTTCTGTCACAAGGAACAGATACATGTACATGTTACACTACAATATTGCAATAAGCCTGGACAATTTCTGTCACATAGAACAGACACATGTTATACTATGATACAATAAGTATCCAGGACAATTTCTGTCACATAGAACAGATACATGTTACGCTACAATGCTATAAACATCTTGAACAATTTCTGTCACATAGAACAGATACATTTTATAGCACAATATTACTACAGTAGCCTGGACAATTTCTGTCACACAGAACAGATACATGTTAAACTATGATACAATAAGTATCCTGGACAATTCCCATCACACAGAACAGATACATGTTGCACTACAATACTGTAAGTATCCTGGACAATTTCTGTCACATAGAACAGACACATGATACACTACAATATTGCAATAAGCCTGGACAATTTCTGTCACATAGAACAGATACATGCTACAATACAATGGTGTAAGTATCCTGAACAGCTTCTGTCACATGGAACAGATACATGTTATAATACAATACTGTTAGTATTATGGACAATTTCTGTCACACAGAACAGATACATGTTATAATACAATATTGCAAATAGCCTTGACAGTTTCTGTCACACAGAACAGATACATGTTACACTACCATACTGTAAGTATCCTGGACAATTTCTATCACATAGATCTATTGACCTAAGAGGACTGTTTTATAGCTGATAATGGATATTTCCATATTCCTACTGGTATTTCAACATTACAGTCTTTATTTTTGTATCATATACAGCAATGACATTGTTCACATCATTGTTGAAACTATAGTTATGTAACAGCCAGAAACACACATGTTGCAACACTGTAGCATGAGACCACAGTCATATAATGGCAAACACACATTCTTGTAAAATGAATTCAAACTTACAGTAAATTTAAATTGTTCCTCCCCATGATTTTGCTATAAGCATGTTTTACTGTATCTGTATAATACAGAATAAAATAGTTAACAATTGGTGAAATAGATATTCATGTAATTGTGTAGAAATTCATTATCCAGTAGTTTATCCACAATCCTTAAATATGTAAAGTGCATATTGTAGTAATGATAAGCTCTTAGTGCCATGGATGAAGAGGATAGGAAGAAGATACTAAACAAACCCATCAGATGTAAGATCCAAACTGTAGGAACTCACAGAATCAGTCTGAGAAAGAAATTGGATCCTATCTACAATTTTTCAGCAAGAATTAAAGAGAAGGATGTTGTATATCCCAATGTTGGTGAACCAAACGCAAAATGTTTGGCTAGCACATCCACCAGAGTATCTCTTCTTCAGGCAGAAAACTCTGTTCGTGATGCTGAAATTGTTCCCAGTACAAGTATATATACAAGAAAATATGTGGTAAAGCAATTGTTATTTCATTTTATAATAGATGATGTTCATCAAAGATAAAGTTTTGTTTAAAAAAATGGGAAAACATGAGAAGTGGATACATTGTTATTTAGTTACTGATGATTTGAATGATGGATGAACAATTTAATGAAAGCTTATTAACTTTAGCATTATCATGTCATGGAATAAATGGTATGCTTCCAATTTCAGTACTTTAGTAAATGTAGACTTTAGATTCATAATCTACCTGCGAGTAATAAAAAATGAAATATTTTAGGGAGTCCAGTTTTTCAGTGAAGCAGAGCTTTACTTCCAGGATTTAATCTTTACTAAAGGAATAACACTTGGAAATGAGAGGATTCTGATCATCAAAGACTTCCGTGTAGCCAAAAAGAAAATGTGTGTATGCCATATACCATATTTTTTTTCTTCTGAAAGAAATAAACTTTATAAGTTAAAGGTTTATTCTGTAATGAAATTTGTGAATTAGTATCTTTTATTATGCTTCCATTTTGGCATTCCTGTAGCAGATTTGAAATGAGTCATATTTTTAGTCAAATATTATTCTCATGAATTTAATTTGGAACTTAGTATAAATGATTTGATCATTAACTGAATCGATGCACGCTATGAGTCATTTAAGGAGAGAAATAATTCAATTACTGTGTTCATTAATTGAATTGATGTGTGTACTAATTGAATTATTGCTTACTTCAGTTGAGTTGTAGGATGCATCAATTCAATTTTTTATATCTTCATTTCATTTCAAGAGAACAACAGTTTAATTTGTGCTCATCAGTTCAGCAGAATAATTAATGTTATGAACAATTCAAATGAGCACAGTAATTCAGAATTGAAGATATCATTAATTATTGGGGAGATCTTTAATTCAATCATTTTGCACATGAAATTGATTGATTTCTTGTTTGTTTTATGTCTCGTTGAGAATTTTTCACTCATATATTGAGATGTCACCAGCTGTACGTGTAGAACCACAAATTTAGACCTGTGCTTAGGACTCGGGGGCCATAGCAGTTGGGGTTTTTTGATGTGCCAACGCCTGCTGTAACATGGGACTTCTGTTTTTAAGGTCATATCTGAAAGACCTGTGACTCTTGCTTCTAAATGCTGAGCATTTGGCAAAGGAGCAATCAATATCTATGGTTACATCCATTGCATGAGTGGGGCTCAAACTCATGACCTCCTTGTTATGAAGCGAACACTGTAACCACTGAGCTACCATGACCTGTCATTAAATTAATTGATATCTTCAAATAATTAAAGATATCTTCAATTATATGAGTTTATGTTAATTTTGCATTCCTTATGTAATTAGTACCATACATGCTGAAATTTTGATTGTCTTTCATGATGTATAATAATGATGCAATATATGGCCATATTGAAAAAATCTATCATTCTACTTTCAGATGACAAGCGTGGATATTCTTTAGTGAGTTTCTTTTTAATTGCTAAGATTAATTATGCCAGGGTGATCAAAGTGTTCATGAATAAATTTGGTCATCTAAAAACTATATATTTAGGGAATTTGATAGTATTCTTATAAAATTCAGCTATCTGACTTTATTGATTTCCTCGAGGACTTTATTTTCAGAGAGGATGAGTTGCCAGATTTGAAACTGATATTGTTGTAGATTACACTGTAAGAAATACAGATTTGTGACTTTTGAAATAACACTGTCTTGCTTGTCCTGTTCAACTAGACATTGTTCAAATGTATCCACCATCAGGAGTATTAGTGACAATATGGAAGACAGCATCTCCTTCAACCTTATGGAAAAATTCACATTGACAGAAACTGAAAAAAGTGAAAGCATGTGAATGACCAGAACTGTTTACAGACAGAAACTGATTTCGTTAAAAAAAAAAATCCTTTCATCAGATCAAATGAATTAACAGGAAAAGTTAAAGGGACAAGGACACGATTTGAGCTGAAAATTTATTTTTCTGTTTGTTTTTTTTTTTTTCAAATGTTTACAATGCTTAACTAAGGTATTTCTAGTGATCAGTTGTTGAGTTACAAGTGAGATACAGCACTCACAATTCTTTGATATGTAAACAAGGCTTATGTCATATTTTTGTTCACATATAGATTGCTTAACATAAAATACCATGTTTAAAACAAAATGAGATGTGACAAACACTAAAAACTATTTAATTGTGTTCAGAATTAACTTGTAAATTTAAAAATCTGCTTTCAATGAAACCTTCACTGGTTTATTTAACCTATATAAACAAAAGCATGGCATCAGTCTTGTTTACATAACAAAGAATTGTGAGCTCTGTATCTCTCATGTAACTCAACAACTGACATTCAGATTTTTGCTGACCATTAGAAATATCTTAGTTAAGCATATTAAACATTAAAAATTAAAAAATAAAATTTGAAGATTTTCAGCTCGAATGTGTAACACTTGGACACTTGACCTTTAGATCACATTTTGTTTCCTTGATTAATGTGATACTTCACATGTAGAGAGGATGAACCCTATTCATTGTGGAATGAGAGTTCAAAGGTTAAAGTCACAACAGGACTTCACTCATTGCATGGGGATATGCCCTGCCTTCCGGAGCTCTTATTTATTTAAATCTTTCAGTTTTTATACAAATGATTGAGATATGAATTATCTTAAATGAGTTCAATACCAAACCAGATTATGTGATTAAAATCATATATGATATAATTATTATAAGCCATGGACCTATTGTTTTATAAACTACTTTGATGAATATACATTCTTACCAACACTGTACTTTATGTTGTTTCTGTTGATAATTGTAGGAGACTGTTGTACACATTTTACCAAACCTGATGCAATGTTCATCTGAATTATGGGAAAGCTGACATTAAAGATTTCTATTACCAGAGACTACAATGAATGGCACAGCTTTATGTTATTGCGAAAGATTGATTTTAACAAAAGATTTTTGAGTCTGTGTCGTGGAAGTGATGACTCACCTGAAACCATCATTTGTGATGGTACAACACTTTCTTTTCAAAGACACATGTGGGATTGGGAAGAAAAGGATACTGTTAAGAATTTTCAACACTTATATTCGTCAAAGTAAGTGAGTCTGTCTTATTTCATAATTTTGTACATTAGTACAAAGTTTACATGCATGTAAATCTTTCCCTTTACTTTAGGGGGATCTTCAAACTTCATTTATTACTTTTTACAGGAATTTCAGTTGAACATTCATACCCATTGTGGATTTTCAAAAGCTTTCAAAGAGGTGTTCAGCAGATGGAGTTGTTCTTGGAGGAGGGAAACACCAGCCCGATTGATAAAGACAAGAAATGTCTGCTGAATGGGATCCAAAAGATATCTCTTCCACTCCATTCAATTTTGCATAAGATAGCAGAACTATGGGAGATTACCATAGATCCATCTGAGGATGCAAAAGATCTTTCCAGAGAAGAGAGTTTGGAGGTTGAATAATTTAGTTTTTTATATGCACGTCTTCAGATGGGACATAATGTGATACAGCGATGTCTGTACATTTGTCAAATGTCCATTCAGGTTTTTTTTTCTTGTTTTCCTTTCTCTTCACATATCAAGCTGAAACGTGGTATGTAGCTTCTTTATGGGTCACTGTAGATCATGTTGCAATTTTGATCCATTTTGAATTCTCTTGCCAGAGTTTTGCCCCTTTTTAGAAAGTAATGCTATACAGAGGGTTCATAATTTATCCAGCAAACTCCTTTTCCATAGTTTTCAAGTTAGGACCTTCTTATTATAATGTGTGTTTGTTTGGGTATTGAAGATGTGTATGTGCCATGTGCCAAGGATTTTGATTTTCTTTAATTTTCGAGAAAATTACATGCTATTAAACTTAGTCAGTTTTGAGGAAATATTTCAAAGATAGTACAGGATTTGTCTGTCTAACTACATTTATTGTTAGATTATGTGTTTATTACAGATTATTTAATGCTCTATAATGCAAGAATTAATTCATTTCTAAACTTATACATCTGCCTTTTTACAGGATGTAATAAAATATAGGGATATCTGTGTTTGGTTCCATTCAGTGTTACATTCATAATATATTGTACCGTTGTAATAGAATTTACATAAACTCTTGCAAAAGTACATTTTATTGTTATATTAAACAATTCTAATTCTATGATATTCAAACCTATGATTCATGGATTAAAAGTTGACCCATATATAACCTCTGTATATGTTATGTACTGTTTATGGTGATCTTGTTTCCCTTCAGAAATATACATTTGTACAAACAGGGGTGGGGTTTTTTTTAATGGAACAAAAATACAACAAAATGTGTAAAGGGGAAGAAAGATGATAGTTGTTGTAAGAAATTTACAAGATACCCTAGTTTACTGCCAGGATTTGTCACTATATTTTGTCCACATTGTATGTAAAGATTGAATGTTATTTTATTCAAACTAAAATTCATTTTAAAACATCCTACTATTCTCTTTTAATGGGTGCCATCAGTACATTTTAATTTTTGTTACGTTTCATTTTTAGGTGTTTGCTTTGGCTTCCAAGTCATGGAGTCCCATGGGTCACCAAATGTGCCATTTACAACTTTTAAGAATGATATTTAGAAAAGGTATGTTATAAAATGTTGATATTGGTATTAATATTTACAGTGGATATGTTACATAAAGTAACAGTCTTTACATTTATGTGCATAATGCAGAAATATCAATGATTGATTGATTGATTAAATATTGTTTAACATCCCGCTCGAGAATCTTTCACTTATATGGAGATGTCACCATTGCCGGTGAAGGGCTGCAAATTTAGGGAAATATCAATGATAATAAGACCTTGATATAATTTTATGTATACACACTCTATACTTTTTTCAGCACCCAAGTACATCATATATATGATAATGCTTTTATATTACAGCAGTACTGTATCAGCAGAGACCCTTTGTTTTTCAAGGAATCAGAATTTTTTGACAGACTGCACTGAGATATTCTTAATGGTATGTACCAAATTTTTTTTTTCAGGATATGCAAAATATACATCATTATTGGCAAATTCGATATCAATTTTAGATTATTTAACAATTTATTTCTGACCCAGTAAACCTACTGTGAGTGTTTATGCATACACAAGTTTTTATTTATTAGCCCTAATTAGAAATATGATTCTCCTTCAAAATATGCATTCACTGTTGTTATGAAAATCTTCATTATTTGATGATTCATTATTGTAATGTTGGTGTTTCTTTCATTTCAGCTAGTACCCTTGCATATGACCTGTCTTTGTATCCACAGGTTTGTGCTATAAATAGCCAGTACAATGAACAAACCAATGCAGGATTGAAAAGGATAAAAGATCATAATTTTATGATGCATTGTACATTTTACTTATGGAACGCTAAAAAAATTTTAAGGATGTCATCAATATAAAAATTGGGCTACATGTACTATAAAACTCCACTTTATTGATCATGTATTACACAAGTAAGTAACAGGCAAATGGCTTTCAGACAAAGGTCACTCAAGGTCATTTTGTAGAAAGTCAAAGTCATACAGAACATAAACATTTTATATAAAAGAAAACTTTGACTTCAGCAATATTTCAATTGTTACTGATATATTGGACCAAGGTATCTGAAGGTTATTTTGGAAAGGTCAAGGTCACTCAGAACATATACCTTATATAAGGAAAAAGTTCCTATTTCAACAGTTTTTGAACAGGTGTTTATCAAATATTGCGCAAATAAGTAATATGCAAAATGTCTTTCAGACAAATGTCACTGAGGGTCACTTTATAAAGGTCAAGGAACTTTGTTTCAACAATATTTCGACAGTTATTGATCATTGTGCACGAGTCTTTCATCATATGAAGTATGCCTTTGGTTAGTTGCAGTGTCGGGGGCATCCATCAGTTTTACTGACATTCTTGTTGTATGAGTTGACAAAATGAATCCCACATGTTAGTTCTTTATGGTGATAATTGAACACTGCAAGATTATTAGTTATCCAGGTCCACCCAAGGGTGATGTACCAAGATTGCAAGGTTCACTTCTTTACAAAATGATCAAATGTAGATTACAGGTTGTTATCAAGTGAATTCAAGCAACCTGTTTTGTGATATTCATGAATGTTGCTATTAGTTATTTGAATTTTTGTTGTTTTTCTATATCAAAACAATTGACAGTAAGCATTACGTATATAGGCTCCCTCCTTAACCAAAGAGTTGCTCTGCTTTGTATGGGACATTTCTCCGTCTGTAAGAAGCTCGTATTTTCTCCAAAATGGTCAATTGTTATAAAATATTCATTTTGTTATTGCTGCTTTAAATGACTTGATATAAAATATATACTGGAATTTTTTTTCTGTACTTTGTTGATGTTGCGAAGAAAAAAAATATTGCTCTACTTTTTAAGCATGACTGCTGATAATTTTGCAACTAACAAGAAACAGGGATCTTTGAAATATATTTATTTAATTTAAACCATATTAACAATGACATGTATCTTATTATATATTGTTTTTATGTCATATTTTGTGTTGTCTGTGTTTTTTCCTTTCATTTTATATAGTTTTAAATTGAAATTACAATAAAATTTAAGGAAAGCCAATATCCATTAATTTTTACAAGAATTAAAGAATAAGAAAATTATGATAATGGAACAGGAGAATGAAGATTGAATTCCTAAAACAGATAGAATTTAAAAAAAGAAACAGTTTAAAACAGTTTAATACATCAATATGTGCATTAGGGGAAAAACATGACAGTCATTTTTGTAGTATAGATGTAGCATTTCTTCATCATCAAAGGTTATTTATTTATGTATTTTTTATTGTTTTTTGTATACATAATAAACCACTTGAATACATAATTATCATGTGGAGAGAGAGAGAGAGAGAGGGGGGGGGTATGTTTAAAGGTATATGATTATTTGAGTGTAATGACCTTGCCTGTTTCTGTAAATGTCATTTGTCAGTGATCAATATTGATATTATTGTTACAAATGTATTATCACTACTACAATGAATTAATAAATAAATATTAATGCTCGATTTTGAAGTTTTATTGATAGTTAACAACAGTAACATACAGATAATACTTGACAAAAACATCATCTAGATATTTTTTCTTATTCAGTACTTTATTCTGAAACATTACAAAGCACAGTTTTCTTGATGAAAGATGTTATTAAGTGATGTGAAGCATGGGCACCTGTAGTTTCATTTATGGTGTTTTTCTGGAGGTGTTGACTGTGATAGTCACATGATAAAGAAGCAAGTGGATGCATACACAAGAAACTTGTAGCGAACATGCATTAGAGGTTTTAAATGGCCATTCTTGCCTCTACCCTCTCTGGGCTGTTGAAAATTGTCTAAGACTTTGTCATGGGTGGAGTTCTAGATAGGCAAACAACAGTATTCCCTCCAACGCAAGCAAATTTCAAGGAGTAATACCCCTAAGACCAATATATTGAAATGCTACATATGCGGCACGATGTTTCACAAACAGGTCTTGTTTTTGAAAAACAATTGCATTTGTTTCACTAATAGGATGCACAGTAATAGTTACCCATATATTTGCTTGCTCTCTCTCTCTCTCTCTCTCTCTCTCTCTCTCTCTCTCTCTTATAGAATGAACTGCATATATGGCATGAAGGCTGGTTCATTATTATCGTTAAGTAATTTAACCTGTCTTATCTGTTTATAGTGCCTCATAGTGAAAACTTATCATTATGTCAAAAATTCGGATATTATTTTCCAATAGGTATGATCGAAATGTTTCGAGACTGACTCAATGAGATTTTTTTAAAAAATCATAAAGTTTATAAGTTTATATGTCCTATTTTTAGCCCGTAAAACCAAAGATTCATTTCCAATACTTAACCTGAAAGATTTCAATGCATTACGTTGTTGGTCAAGAAAAACTGAGACGAGGCAGCGTAATTTACAAAATTTAATCTGTCTTTCCACCAGTTTTATATAACTGGTATTTCAAGGCGCTCTCACGTTTACTTATGTTCCACTCAAATTTAAAATGAAACGAGGAGTATTATGGAGCACCAAATTAACATAAGCTCAAATAATTAAAGATGTCTTTTAAAGAAATCAGTTCATTTGATGCACGCAACAATTCAGTCAAAGGTATCTTCAAGTAATTAGTGATATCTTCAATTCTGAATTATTGTGCACATTAGTTGAATTGTTGATAGCATTCATTATTCTGCTGCATTGATGCCCGCAATAATTAAATGGGTGCTGTTTTCAAATGAATTGATATCAACAATTGAATTGATCCGCGCTGCAATTCAATGAAGGGGGCAATAATTCAGCTAATGCGCGCATCAAATCAACAAGTGCGTGCAGTAACTGAATTATTGCTCTCTTCCAAATGATTTGCGCAGGAATTCTTTCAAAGAAAGTTGCTATCTAATTTATATTATCAAATATAAATTCTTTGAAATTTATATTATAGTATCAAAGATAAATTCATTTGAATTGAAGAGACAGTCAAGTCACTTATACCGAGCTCCAATTAAATTTAGCTGGCGATAATTCTGCAGCATAGATACGCGCGTTAACTGCATTATGTTACTTTGGCGCTCCATGGAATGTACAGCTTATAAACATACACAAGTATCGCATTAATCATTATATAAGGGTATATAAGAAATCGTCATAAACGTTATAATAGTTATTATTAATCAGTTTACGCTGCGTATATAGTCAGTAAAAAGAATGCATTTACAAGTACGTGCATGTGCTTGTTAATACGCGCATTCTTACTTTTTTTATTGTACTGTCTTCAGAAACATTGAAGTTTCAGCGAGTAAACTTCTTTGCGTTCACTAATAACATACAACATAAGTTTTCCATCAACGTCTTGTGGTACATTATAACGTTTTTCTAATGAGCTTTCAGATACCAGTATTTTGTAAATCAGATTATTTGCCTAGCAATATATGAATATATGATGCAACCCACGAGTGTTTGTTAGAGGGGGGGGGGGGGTCATCGAGACTTTTATTGATATTATTGTCTTTTATCTGACTAAAACCTCTCTCTCTCTCTCTCTCTCTCTCTCTCTCTCTCTCTCTCTCTCTCTCTGTAAAGTGAAGACGTCATCACACTGTCTAGAAAAGAATACACACATATTAATGTGAAGGCAAAAAAGTAATTAAATGTTCGCTGTATATATGTTCAAATTTAATAAAACATTCAATTACAGGTTTAAAAAAAAAGTATAAAACTTTATTTTATCCCTAATCTCTTGCCAGTAACGTTCAAACTCCCTATACCTGCCGTGTTTCAGAAATAAACGTTTTTCAGTCTATTAATGATCACCCTTTTCTACTGTTGCATCTATACTTATTGTACCTATACTACAGAATGTACTGGTAAAATTTGTTTTATCATAAGAATTATTAATCATGTGTATATATTCCAAAAGTTAAAGCTAAAAAGTTAACCACACTCCCATCCACCCTCATACATACTATGTTTTTGTCACAAAATACAGGGGGCCATGGTCCTAATAACTATTATTGTACTATTACAGATATTGAAACTAAAGGTTCCTGTGCACTACCGCCCATCCCTACCCCAGAGGGATTAAACATTCGAAACCTAGCCCTTCCCTACCACAACAGATAACAACAAGCTATCGTGTGCATCTGGTGTCTCTCATGGCATATTGTTAACAGCGACAATGATTTTATGTCATAAAACCGGACATGTACGGACACATAGCTATAAACCACCAAATTATCACAAACTGAAATCTTTAATTATTTATCAATTCATTTGATGTACGCAACAATTCAGTTAAAGATCTTTTTAAAAGAAGTAATTGAATTAATGATATCATAATTTTAATAATCGCAATAATTTTACTAGGAGGAAATAATAGGAGATATGCGCTCACCAATCCAAAATATTGTGCGCAATAATTCAATTGACGCGCGCGTCAAATTGATTATTGCTCTCATCAAATGAATCATTCAATTGATGCACAAATCAATTCAACTGACGGTCGCAATGTTTTAGTTGATGTGTATGGAGAAGCAAATTAACATAAACTTAAATTATTAAAGACGTCTTAATTGTTTGAAGATATCATCAGTTCATTTGATGCGCGCAACAATTCGTTTAAAGGGTTTATTCCCACCTAGCCAAAATTCTGAAATTTCTATTGCCATCTGGCCAAAATTGTGATTGGTACACCTGAGGATTACCTGGGTATAGTCTATTTCACTAATGACATTTTACCTGTCTGATGAACTGCACTGTCATAGACCTGAACTTGTCTATGTGTTATTTTGATAAAATATCAACAATTTATCATTTTAAATATAAAAATCAGTGTTAACTATTCTCTCTCTCTGTCTCTCTCTTTCTCTCTCCATATATAAACACACTCGTCACAATCATTCAAAGAAAAAATAAATTCACATCAAATATAAAATAAAAACACCCATTAAATTAAAATTACTTAAAATATTAAGATATTTTAATTTTGAAAACAAAAGAATTTTGCACCAACTGAAATAAAACCAAGCATTAAACATTTAATCTTATAGCAGACAAAGTCACAATAGACATATACTGGCATATTAAATATTTTTCTTCAATTTCTTCTTTTTTTTTTTTTCTTTTTTTTTTTCTTCTTTTTTTTTTTGCTTTTTATCAATTTTATAAAAGATAGATACTGCTGTTTAGTTCAATACATAAAGTAGATGTGTATCAACAACAGTCAATTCATTTACCCTTAGCAATCTATCCATTAATCTATATATATCAATATATCACATTTGAATATTTATTACAAGTAAAGAAGTGTGTCTAAGTTTGGTGTGAATAATATTCCACAGACGAGAAACATAAGAAAAATATATAAGAGGTCTGGGATTGTTGATATTATTAGAACTAACACATTTACAAAATTCTTTTAATGAAGAAAGGCAGAAATAACAAACTGTGATCAAACTCATAATTGAGAACTTTTTAATTTTGGAAAATCAATGTTTATATTTAATGAGAAAAACAGACTTGGTTTTAGATCGGGTAAATTTTAACAACCATAGAAATCAGTTGATATAATATTCAAGAAAATAGCCAAAAAAAAAAAAAAAAAATGTATATCATAATGACATGGAATAGAACCAGCAAAGAAAAATTTAATCAAACTAGATCACTCATATGGAGACGTCACCATTGCCGGTGAAGGGCTGCAAAATTTAGGCCTATGCTCGGCGCTAATGGCCTTGAGCAGGGAGGGATCTTTAAAGTGCCACACCTGCTGTGACACGGGGCCTCGGTTTTTGCGGTCTCATCCGAAGGACCGCCCCATTTAGTCGCCTTTTACGACAAGCTAGGGTGTGCTGAGGATCTATTCTAACAACCCGGATTCCCACGCAAGAATGATGTTCTGATACTTCTATGCATGTTTGTTACCTGTATTTTTCAGCAAATTTACATTGCATGACGTAGGCATGAGGCACCATGATCCAACTTTTCTGAGGTAAGGTGTTTTATTTACTTTTCAATAATTTGTCAGTTTTATATTACTTTAAGTTTTATATTACTTTAACAGTCCTAAAACATCCAAATATGGGAGTTTCTCAGTTTTTATTTAATTTCATTCATGTATTTTTCATGTCAGGATAGTATTAACAGAATACTAGTGTTCATCGTATGGCGAAGTATTTTGATCTTAAGTTATATTTCCTCCGTTGTGTGTAAATCCATAGCAGTGCATAAATCTTAGTGTATTTGTGTAGTCTTTTCAATAGACATAATGTAGTAATGTCTTATATATTTGACATGCGTAAAGTATTATCTGCAAATACGATAATATTGTGTAGTTGTGTAGTGTAACGCTAATCAAATCGTACGAGTGGTTGTTAGTTTGTTTTACATCCCGTCGAGAATTTTTCACTCATATTGAGACGTCACCAGCTGTAGGTGAAGTACAACAAATTTAGACCTATGCTTAGCGCTCAGGGCCGTAGCAGTGAGGGTTTTTTAACGTGCCAACGCCTACCGTGACACGAGACCTCCGTTTTTAAGGTCGTATCCGAAAGACCCGTGATTCTCATTTCTAAATGCCGAGCGTTTGGCGAAGGAGCAAGCATTACCTATTTTTCGTCTTAGGTTTGACGCGGCCATGGTACGAGCGGGGCTCGAACTCATGACCTCCCGGTTACGAAGCGAACGCTCTAACCACTGAGCTACCGCGACCGGTACAAGAGAAAACAGAATCAAATTATGTATGTGTTCAAAACAGATCCTCTACCCCTGTGGTTGGTTCAGTTGGTCTGATGCAGAGCGTGTAGTGTGTAGTTCCCAGGTACGGGAAGTGCATGCAACACATGGATGGTCAGGCACGTGTGGCGGGAACACCAGTTGTTATATATGACTTTTGTTCATTAAAGATCCTGACTATAAAAACTTATTCTTTTGTGTGGTTGTATTGAATTTTCAAAGTTGTCAGGCAGCCAGCTCGTACATCCTTGACAGTACATATGCAGTTAAAAAATTAAATGAAAACATTTAAAAGAAAATACATTTAATACAACATTGAAATTGTCCTTCCTATGTGTGGATATGATATCTGCAATTTTCGGATTTTCCTTTTTGAAAATTTTGTTTAAGTATAAAGATTGATGCAGCATTTTGATTTTTCTTCAAAACATAAAATGGAAATCATGTATATTGCATACCCTGTAAATGTTTTTACGACAGATTTGTTCCACATTCAGAAAGAGTGTAGTTTTCTCGAGATTGATATCTCAAATTTCCAGGAGTTATGATTAATTTGAGAAATGTGTTATAAAATTTCCAATGTTTTTTTAGAAAAGTTATCAATGGTTTTGGAGTGCTAACAAACATTATCTAGATAATATACTACTATTTTTAGGATTATTGTGTAAATTTTTTAGGATTATTGTGTAAATTTTCTATGGAAAACCTGCATCGCATTGGACAGAACGATCACACAGCTCACTTTCACTATTTACACAGCCGCCCGCGTGGCGCAGTGGTTAGAGCGTCGTCGGGCTCAAAGATCTGATGATCCTTGAGTCGGGGGTTCGAATCCCACTGTGGGTGCCGGTCTTTCGGATGAGACCGTATAAACCGAGGTATGGCACGATAAAGATCCCTCCCTGCTCAAAGGCCCTGAGTGCCGAGCATAGGCCTAAATTTGCAGTAATGGTAATGGTGACAGCCGCCGGATAGCTGAAAAATTGCTCAGGCGGCTATAAACAAACAAACAAACACTATTTACACCGATTTCTTGTTCTAACTCTACCACAACTTCATTCATTACACAATCACCACTGCACAGATTTTCATCATTGTCTATGTCACACTTAACTTCACTACTGTCTCTATCATACTTAGTTCTTTTATTCTATCGTTCCTCTCTCGGACTATTACATGATTCACTTTTGCAAGTTGATGCAAAGGCAAACACAGATGGAATAGCATCAGGCTTCAATCTCCTTTTCTCACCAATGAAACTCGAAAATGCAATATTGCATATATTTTCACTTTATTGAAGATGAAATATGGATGGAAAGAAACAGCTTGGTAGAATTATGTAACACGACTGATAATCCGAGACTCGTGTCAAAATATACTGACGGACTTTAAAAACGCAACACACTTTTTTAAAAATTTATTCATCGAAAACATTACATATAAACTTTTATTGCAAAATTTACTCACTATACATCGTATTGATTTTTAAAACCCATCTCTCCGTTTACCTGTGTTCATTGTTTGCGCGTTGTGAGTAGCATCGTACGAAATTTTCAGGACTTTTTTCAAACACGTGGGAAGGTAATTAAGGAGTATTTCGCGATAAAACAACTTTGTTAGTGAAAGCATAGACACCACTAACAGAAAAAATTCAAAACCAAGACTATGCCGTCCTTAAGCAATGAAATGCGCAATCAGCCACTTGGTACGCTGCAAGCAGGCCTTAGTCAACGTGAGGTTGCAAGGCGTTTTAATGTCCATCCTTGTAGTTAGTCGGTTGTTGTCACGATTCCATCAGACAGGATTCCTAAATGATCGCCCAAGACCTGTCCAACCATTTGTGAGAACGCCACGGCAACAAGCGTTCATAGGAAAACGTCATCTGCGTAATAGGTTTACAGCCGCTGTGACCACGGCGAGCGAAATCATTGAACGTCATAGAAGGCATAATTCATCCCAGAACCGTTTCCAGAATTTTGAAGCGCCTTGGGATCCGCTGCAGAAGACCTTATTAGGGACTACAGCTTAAACCGCATCACCGACGGTACAGATTGCAATGGGCAAGGCAGCATCTGACTCAACGTCAAAATTGGTATCAGATGCGTCCAGATTTAACGTTAGCAACGCAGACGGCAGATGTCGAGTTTACCGTCGTTTTCATGAACGTTTTGCAGACAATTGTGTCCTCGAGGTTTAGAGGGGGAGGCGTCATGGTCTGGGGTGCGATTGACCACAATTTTCGGTCACAACTGGTCGTTTTAAATGGAACCCTCACTGCTAGGAGGTATGTGGACGAAATTCTGCAGCCTGGATTAGCACCATTGATGTAGCAGTATAGGCAAGTAAATGGGTTAATTTTCCAACAGGACGATGCGCGCTCACATACGGCAAGATTGACACGAAACTTTTTTTTTTCAAAAAGAACGCAATTGACGTCCTTGATTGGCCCGCTATGTCCCCAGAATTGAATCCAATCGAGCATTTGTGGGATGAGCTAGGGAGACGTGTGCACAGCCGCCAGCCTCAGAATCCGCAAGAATTGAGGAGAGCCTTGTTGGAGGAATGACAGAATATTCCCCAGAGGACCATCCGAAATGTTTGTCAATCAAAGTCACGTGGCCTTCTCGCCGTCATCACTGCTATTGGACGTCACACCCGGTACTAGTGAACAAAAACCACATTTTTGACGCACCCCTCATTGACATTCATTTCAACTGTTGCCTCTTTGTGAATAAAATGGTGTTCAAAATCAAAGAATAGCGTTAACATGGTTTATAATATACAACTATGAATTTGTTTATCAGATAAATGAACAAATTTATAATATATAACATTATCAAGTGTTGCGTTTTTAAAGTCTGTCAATATAGATATTTCGGACGCAGCATATAATGTTCTTCACAAAGCATAAAGTTTACATTAATAAACGTATTTCATAATATTTAAGACACGATATATTGATGAATCGATTATTTCAGAATAATAAAACGTGTTTCACTTAAACAAACTAACCAAGAAATGTAGTGGTGTATTTGTCGGATGTGAAGTGGTCACCACATACACGACCGTGAGCAGCTGGCATCCAGAACTTTTTTGTTTTTTCGTTCAACCTTCGAATTGCGATTCGCCATTTCAACTCTAGATCTGGACTGGAAGGGACTAGATGTCAACCATTCTTATTTTTACACAGAAGTACACAACAATAAACGGGCATTTTGTCGATTTATACTTGACACGGTTTACCGATTGATAGACCTATTTAAACAATTCGGCGATGATTATATGTCACAGTACACTAGCGCCACCAGGGGAAGATAACTGTGCATGGTGGACCGTAAAAAATCTAAATATTTTCGACTCATAATTTAAAAAAAAAATGCTTTGCCGTAGATGAAAGGGGTTGATAAACGTGTGTTAATTGCTATCAATACATACCCAGATGACACCCTTGGCTAAATCTGTCCGTCGGGGCCTGAGCTATTGTCTCTTATGTGATGAACTAGCGGTATGTTTTTGATTTCCGTCCAGGTAATTTTTAAGGTAAGTGGTTTAAAATTGGGTTTTTAACAATATATAAAAAGATGGGTGAACAAGGCGAAAAAAGTATCTACGAATGGGTGAATATGAAAGACAAAATTAAATCACTCTCAAAAAGTGTTAAAATTCGTAAATAAGTTTTAAAGCATGCATATTTACCACCGGTTGTAAAGGAAACACACGAGCAATTAAATCATTTGAACTATTGGAATGGGAGAATGAGATCGTACTCAAAATTGTCAAATTTGACCATTTTATAGTCGAGTTTACAAAAAATTCAACGTTTATGGGTCGACTCTCCATTCCTTTGTAATCAAATACTTACAAGAAAACTAAAACCGTACATTTTTCAGTCTTCATAAAGATGGAGCAATGACCCACTATAAATGAAATAAGTAAAAATCTTATACAAAATAATAGCTTTTTGTAAATACATTCCAAGTACTTTCCACTGAAGACGGTGTATCATGAATGATTTAAATCCTTATAAGCAAGCTGGCCGAGTGCTCAAAACAGCTGGAGACAAAGGTGATTTGTAAGTAGGGATTTGGGTAATGGGTTCGATACCACTAACCTGTCTTATTCCCCCCCTCTCTTTCTCTCTCTCTCTCTCTCTCTCTCTCTCTCTCTCTCTCTCTGTGGATTTGAACTAAATATACTGGACAAAAAAAGTTAAGGATCATGATTTCAGAATTATTTTATTCATAACAAAACCAAATAAATTATGTTAAATATATACTTAAAATGTTCAACGACAATCGAACAATACATTTTAAACCTGTTTTTACAAATTAATCAATACGTTAAGCAGTCATAGCAACCATTGTCAGGTAACCCCCCAAAACAGTTTGAAAATCGGTATGAGCAACAATAACAAATTTCATTACAAATGATTGAATCTTTATAAAGGCAATATTAATAGGGTGTATGTCCACCCTGAGCCTGTATAACGACACGACAACGCCTCTGCATACTTCTGATGAGCCTGCGGAACGCAATTTGTGGCAACCTTGCCCATTCCTGCTGTAAAGCTAACATAAGCTCCTGGCGGTTTGTCGGAAGTACAGGGCGTCTGGAAACAGCTTGCTGCAACATGTCCCAGACATGTTCTATTGGATTTAAATCCGGAGAACAACTCGGCCAATCCATACGTTCAATTGTCTCTGTAGCAAGGTAGTCTGTCACTATACGTGCTCTGTGGGGACGAGCATTATCATCCAATAACACAAAGTCGTTGCCTATAGCTCCCGCATAAGGTGTCACAATTGGATGCAGTATCTCGTCCCTGTAAATTGCACCGGTAAGATTGCCATTAATCATGTGCAAGTCAGTACATCCACCAATACTGATTCCGGCCCAAATCATCACAGAGCCACCTCCAAAACGATCATGCTCTGCTACACAGCAATCAGCGTACCGCTCTCCACGCATGCGCCATACACGCCTACGACCGTCATGAAAGTCCACGCAGAACCGTGACTCGTCTGTGAAAAGAACAGGCGTCCAATGACTCAGTTGCCAGTTTATGTGATTTTGAGCCCAATTGAGTCGTGCTACACGATGTCTTCTCCTCAAAATAGGAAGAACAGCAGGTCGATGAGCCCGAAGGTTAGCAGCATGAAGGTCAGTATTGAGTTAGACATCACTCTGAAACCTGTGTCTACGAGCCATAAGTGACATATAGCGATCCTGGTGAGCGGTTGTGGACCTTGGACGACCTGATCTCGGTCTCTCAGAAACATTACCTGTCTGCCTAAAACGATTCCACAACCTTGAAATCACACTTTGGGACACATTAAAATGTCTAGAGACAGTTCTTTGGACTTGGCCAGCTTGAAGCATACCTACTGCCTGACCAGCTTCCAGAGCAGTTAAATGGCGCCTCATGGCTTTTAATGTCAATAATTGTTCACCTAAGAGTCGATTAGAGCAATAAATACCCACAATAAAATGAAAATCACAATTTTTCAATTTCAATATACACGTTGGCACACTTTGATTTTGCCCCTTGCTTGTGTTTGGGCGAAAAAAATCGTGCACTTATGACGTCAATATGAAATCAGGTAAATCTATTGTGTTAAGGACACATTGGAGAAACTATACATGTTAAAATTTGTCAAAATAATTATTTGGTTAATAATAATTTTGGAGGTCAAAATTATGATCCTTATCTTTTTTTATCCAGTATATATAATTAAATAAAATATGGTCGTATATGTTTGTTTATATTTATCATGTTTATCATTCCTATCATTGCACTTTTACTTATTTCACCTTGCATGTTTTAGCTGACTGACAGTGACCTTTGACCTACGTTGCTGAGTTATTTTAGTAGCTGAGGTTTTGGCGGGAGAGTTTGTTATTGTTGGTATAGTAACACGGAGTATTCACTCTTTGCATTGAGGCCTAGCCAGACAGTTGTCAGTCAGTGTTGATTTATAGATGTATAGTTTTATACAGCAACATTTATGTATGCATATACAGTCATCCACATTGAGAATATGAACAAACAATATACAGTAAGTTTTCTTTATTTTTATCTTACTAATCAATTCTTTGACTGAGAGAAAGAATGAGTGAATTTTGCTATAAAGTTCATATTATTTATCATAGTCTAGTAAAGTATTATATTTATTGGAAACAACATTAAATGTAGATGTTGTAATTTAAAAGTATATTTATTTTACTATTATGTTCAGCCATTGCTTTGTTATTATTTCGGCTGCACATGTAATCATTGCTTTATATAGGTTGAGCCTGTAGACTTCAAACATATTTTACACTACCATGCATATTTCCTGATTCCATAAATTGGTAGGATATATATGTATTTATATGAATTTCTATACTCGTGTAAATTGCTTATATTAAAGGAAAATGTCCGCCTAGATATATTCTATATTTTTCTTAAGAGTTCTCTTTCAGTGGTTGAAATTAGGTATTCAGTAAAACCCGTGTCTATGGAGACTGGATGATATGTGTATATGTATTAATTGTGTTTTATTTGTTCTAGGGAATTGTTGTTATCATTATCATCGTCATATTCATTGAGTGGACTAAGATCCAATAAACAGCAGAACCCAACCATCCCACTGTGTTACTTAGTTTTCTACAAATAACATGGTCACACACACACACACACACACACACACACACACACACATATATATATATATATATATATATCACAAAGTCGATTGAGTATATACTCGACTAGTTTCTTCAATTCTTCAGGAGCATACTGAATATTGTTTAGTTACACCTGTTCACGGGGATTGCAAAGTAATATCATAAAGCGTCAATATATTGTAAAAAAAAAAAAAAAAAAAAAAAAAAATAGAGTTCGTTATGACATCATATTATAAACGTCTGTAAAATAATACGGGAAAATTGTAATATTACAACAAAGTGCTCTGTAAAACTAAATTAAGTGGCATTTAAGAAAGGTTTATATTTTTGAATAAATAGTTTTTCTTTAGTTTCACGTTCTTTTTCAGTTATGTTTTTGTAGAATTTATAAAGTGGAAAAACGGTAAAACGCTTAAATGGGTGCACTGGTATTTACGTTTTCGGATCTGATGTTGGTGAACAGTCATGGGGTGTCGTCTGTCTGGCCGATGTAATTCTCACCACATCCGGCGCAGATAATTGCATAAATAAGGTTGGAACTAACACATGTCACTGAAGTTTTTACTGTAAATTTACATCCGCTTTTAAAGAAAAATTCAGACCCATGTGTTATATACGGGCATGTAGCGCATCTTGGTTTGTTGCATTTGATATTACTGGTAAAACAGGCACTGGTTAGAATTGATTTAAGTGAAGGACTATGTCGTTTGCTTTTGATGATTTGGGAATTTTCCAAACCTTTTATCATGTCTGAATCGGCTTCTAAGATAGGAAGGTTGTTTTTAATTATTTGAAAAACCATCGGATTTTTATTTTTCACCGTAAGGACGTGGTGACGTCCTTTCTTCCATGTGATTTTGCTTTTTAAATTCCGTTTTCAATTAATTCCTTAGGATAATGTCTTTCTTATGGTATTTTTTTTAATTCCTCGAGACGAATGTCCAAAATTTCTGTGCCCGATATTATCGTGCAAAAACGTCTAGCTAAATTATATGGAATATTATTTTGGTATGTTTAGGGTGGCATGAATCGAGGAAAAAAGTATTGTTTGGTAACCGTTATTTTGTAGAAAACATAGGTCATAATGTTATGTTCTTCCTTCATTACCATAACGTCGAGGAATACTAATTAATTTCTATCCGATTTCATTGTAAATTTTAATGTAGGTCTCAGAGTGTTAAGAATATTGTAGTTGATCTTCACCTTTGTCCCATATAATTTATATTTGTTCCATATAATTTCTGAATTATTCACACACACACACACACACACACACACACACACACACACACACACACAGGCCCGTGGGGATCCGGGTTGTTAGAATAGATCCTCAGCACCCCTGGCTTGTCGTAAGAGGCGACTAAATGGGGCGATCCTTCGGATGAGACCGCAAAAACCGAGGCCCCGTATCACAGCAGATGTGGCACGTTAAAGATCCCTCCCTGCTCAAAGGCCCTGAGCGCCATTCATTCATTCATTTATTCAAATCTCATCACCATTTTACATTGGTATACAGAGATTATAAATATATTTGTTACATATAGTGTAATGAAAATATACATGCGCAATGGAAATGTAAAGTCGTATTTTATAAATGTGAAATATGGGAATTCTATGCTGGGGAGCAAATTCCATTAATTTTCCTTATAAAATAACATAACTTTCCTTAAAACACAGTGTTTGTTATTAGACATAATTTTGTTTAAAGCTGATGGTATTTGTACTCTGCATATGAGTTACTTTTAAACATCTCTTTCTTTCTTCTTTCAATAGATTGTTCTTACATTTTAGCATATAATGAAATTCATCTCCAATTTCTTTCAAATCACAGTAATGACATATTCTTTCATTTCTTTGTATATTCATCCACCGTCCAATTTCTATTGGTAAATGTTGATTGCATGTCCGAAATCTACAGAAAGTGTATGCATCCTTTCTTGATAAGATTTAAAAGAAGTTTTCAAGTAATAATTCATTTTTGTATATTCTGTAATTCAAAGCTTTTGGCGAAGTTTGTAGAGTAGCTTGCCAACTTTGCTTAAATTGATCAGTCAGTGTTAGCTTCACTTTTGCTTTTAACCATTTTATATTATCAATGCGTTGATTAATCCAAACATAAGAATTTCCACAATGATTCATGATATTCTTTATATTTTCAAACCATACTAATCTTCCCACCCGTTTCTTGATTTACAATAAATTCTAATCTATAAATCAATTGAATAATTTTTGTTTCTTTTCCCGACAGTAACTTTGACCAGTAAGAGATCATGCGGATTTTTATTTGAATTTCCATAGGATATCGACCAAGTTCCCCATATATCATGAACTCTGGAATTGATTGTTTTAAATAAAGTAGAAGTTTACAAAATTTGAGATGAACCCGTTCTATTATTGCAATATTTGAGAATCCCCAGATCCATATAATAATATAGGTTGAACAATCTTGTCATAGGCCTAAATTTTGCAGCCCTTCACCGGCAGTGGTGACTCTCCATATGAGTGAAACAATATATAATCAATCAATCAATCACACACAATCAATAAAGATGTCAAATATCAGTTTATCACAAGAAAAATTATGATAGAAAATATGTTTATAGTAAATATTTCGATATGGAGCGCCAAATTAACAAAGATACCTTTAATTATTTGAAGATATCATCAATCATTTGATGCGCGCGGTAATTCAGTTAAAGATCTCTTCAAATAATTAATGATACCTTCAGTTGTGAATTATTGCGTTCATTGGTTGAAATGATAACAGCATTAATTATTTTCCTGAAATGATGCGCGCTCTAATCGAATTGTTGCTTTTTTCAAATGAATTGATGACATCAACAATTGAATTGATGCGCACTACAATTCATCTGAAGATTGATTATGTATTGTTTTACGTCCCGCTCGAGAATCTTTCACTCATATGGAGACGTCACCATTGCCGGTGAAGGGCTGCAAATTTAGGCCTATGCTCGGCGCTTATGGCCTTTGAGCAGGGAGGGATCTTTAACGTGCTACACCTGCTGTGACACGGGGCCTCGGTTTTTGCGGTCTCATCCGAAGGACCGCCCCAATTAGTCGCCTCTTACGACAAGCAAGAGGTACTGAGGATCTATTCTAACAACCCGGATCCCCACGGGGTTATATGGAGACGTCACCATTGCCGGTGAAGGGCTGCAAAATTTAGGCCTATGCTCCGGCGCTTATGGCCTTTCAGCAGGGAGGGATCTTTAATGTGCCACACCAGCTGTGACACGGGGCCTCGGTTTTTGCGGTTTCATCCGAAGGACCGCCCCATTTAGTCGCCTCACGGGGTTAGGATCCTCACGGGGTTTCAATAGAAGAGAGTAATAATTCATTTAATGAGCGCAATAATTGAATAGAATTAATGCGCGAAATAATTCTTTTAGAGAGATCAACTATATAGTTAGATATATCTTAAATTCAACATATCCAAAACTGACCCTGTGGGGATTCGGGGTGTTAGAATAGATCCTCAGTACCCCTTGCTTGTCGTAAGAGGCGACAAAATGGGGCGGTCCTTTGGATGAGAACATAAAACCCGAGGCACCGTGTCACAGTAGGTGTGGCACGTTAAAGATCCCTCCTTGCACAAAGGCCATAAGCGCCGAGCATAGGACAAAATTTCGCAGCCCTTCAGAAACAATGGTGACGTCTCCATGTGAGTGAAAGATTCTCGAGCGGGACGTTAAACTATCCACAATTGAATTAATGATCTCTTTAATTGAATTGTTGGTCTCTTTAAAAGAATTGAAGTGCGCATTAATTCCTTATGCAAAAGCATTAACGATATCTTCAACTGAATTAAAGAAATCATCAAATAATGTATACAGACCTCTAAACTAATTTTTGCGAGTAATATTTCCATCACATTGATGCTTTCATCAGTTGGATTGATTTAATGCGCGCTTCAGTTGAATTATTGCTCTCATTAATTGAATTAATGTGCGCATCAGTTCAATTGATGCGCACATTAAATTAATTATTGCTCTCATTAATGCAATGATACGCACATTAATTCAATTGACGAGAGCAACATTTGAAATATTGATATGATTAAGAATTCAAATGATTAAGAATATCTTTAATTATTTAAGTTTATGTTAATTTGGCGCTCCATATTCCGTGAATAGACATTTTCCTCGCCATGTTCACCCATCTTCTTTATTTGAACGTTCAAGGCATCAAAGGGAAACAATATTAGTAGTAAAGACTGTAATTAGATACCCTTATAAATTAACACAAGATAAAATACATTAGCATGTTTACCAGCTGTCTTTTTCAGCAGGGTCTCCCGTGATTTCAAGGGATTTACGCTTGGAGTTTAGATTGGATTGATAAAGAAAATATTAGTGTAGATAAGCGAACTTACCTCATTCTATCATTAAAACATCATTAAAGAAAATCGTTTATGGTGGAAATTGCATATTTACTGCATTATTTATGTTTAAAATAGGGGAATTCCTATATTCAGTTGAAGATCCGCTTCTGAATTCTCATTGGCTGTCCCAAAATAAAATCAATCAAGGTCAGTAAACACGGACAAATTCAAGTTACATGAAGAATCACCGATATATGGACTGTACTTAATTTTGGATTAATTTATTGCCCCGCACAACTACATTTTTTAGTTCTGGTAAGAAATGCAAATGTTATTGTTACTTATTTATGATTTGAGACAAATTCTTTGCGGAAGTAAATCACTCCCGCATTGCACCATAACGAAGATCCTATGAAGTTATAGCCCCCCCCCCCCTTTCCCCGCAAAAATAAAGGAGAGGGCTACATTATTGCAGCTAAAAAATGTGACGTAAAAATTCATGGGGCGGTCACAGAACGACTGTTTACACGTCCGTTTGTTAGCTTTTTTGTCTGTTCATCACGCGTTTATATATATGTACGTGTATATATTGCGAGAAACCGTTTATCTTGCCGTTATTGTCATTTATTTGCAAAATAACACCGTTTGTTGTGCATATAAAACCACTTGCTGTGTATTAAGTGGTTTGTCTTGTTTTTGTGTACTATTCCTTTTTGCAAAAATGACCGGTTCGTTTTGAAATTGTCTGTTCGTTACATACTTCTTCTCAAGAACCATTGGGCCAGTAGAGTTCAAATTTACATGGAGGTTTCCTGACATAGTGCAGATTCAATTTTGATAAAATCATAGGTCCTGGGGGTAAGGTGGGGGCCACAATAGGGGATCAAATTTTTAAATGCAAAAATAGTTAAAAGTCTTTAAAACTCATCTTCTCAAGAACCACTGAATCAGAAAAGTTCAAGTTTACATGGCAGCTTTCTGACATAGTGCAGATTCAAGTTTGTTAAAATCATGGCCCCCGGGGGTGGGACCACAGTGTGACCAAAGTTTTACATGCAAATATATTGGGAAAATCTTTAAATGTGGGCCAAGATGACTCAGGTGCTCTCATCAACTGATAATGCATGCTTCAATTCAATTATTGGAGGCATTAATTGAATCACTGCTCTCTTTAATTGAATTGTAGCGCGCATCAATTCAGCAGAATAATTAATGCTACAAAGTATCAATTCATTTAATGCACATAATAATTAAGAATTGAAGATATCATTAATTATTTGAAGATATCTTTGTACAATATGTAAAACGGAGAGTAGTACAGTGTATATTATCTAATAAAAACCGGAGTACTGTGTAGAATATTTGATAAAACTGGTCACGGTAGCTCAGTGGTTAGAGCGTTCGCTTCGTAACCGGGAGGTCGTGAGTTCGAGCCATGGCCGCGTCATACCTATGATGAAAAATAGGTAGTGATTGCTCCTTCGCCAAATGCTCAGCATTTAGAAGTGAGAATCACGGGTCTTTTGGATATGACCTTAAAAACGGAGGTCCCGTGTCACAGTAGGCGTTGGCACGTTAAAGAACCCTCACTGCTATGGCCCTGAGCGCTAAGCATACATGTAGGTCTAAATTTGTGGTACTTCACCTACAGCTGGTGACGTCTCAATATGAGTGAAAAATTCTCGACGGGACGTAAAACAAACAATCAAATAAAATTAATTGAATTATTGTGTGCATCATACAAATTGATGATATCTTCATATAATAAAGATATCTCCAATTATTTCAGTTTGTATATTTGGCGCTGCATAGGTTTCAGCTTAAGTGGGGTGTGGTACAGGAGGGGAGAGGACCAATCCTCAGAGGCAATGGGTCTGAAGAATCTGCCGTTATGCCCCCAGTGTGTTCATGGCTAAACTCTGGTGATGGCATGGGATAAAGCACTTGGTGTTCCAAAGTAGATTTCCCTCAGTAGGTTCCCCCTCCGAAAATCTATATGATGCTTGGAGATATGATGAATTGTCACACAATCACTGTATGAAAGACACTTTAAATATAGACGAAGCTATTTTTTAGTGCTAGATGTTAGATTGCATTCTAACTATACATGTAAATACTCAAGAATAGGGTTTGTAACTAATCTCTCTCTATTGTACTTCTTTTATAAAGACCCCATGTGGATCTGGGTTAGAATTAGATCCTCAATACCCCTTGCTTGTCGTAAGAGGCGACTAAATGAGGTGGGCCCCGTGAGGATAAGACCGCAAAAACTGAGGCCCCGTGTCACAGTTGGTGTGGCACGATAAAGATCCCTCCTTGCTCAAAGGCCATAAGCACTGAACATAGGCCTAAATTTTGTAGCCCTTCACCGGCAATAGTGATGTCTCCATATGAGTTAAACAATGTACAATCAATCAATCTTTTATAAAGCTTCCTTTAATTAGATGAAAGTACTCAATTTATCATATGATAGATATCTCTAATTCAATTACAGCCTGTGGATATGATTACTTGAAAAGACAAACAAAACTTTGGATAAAACATCATTATCTAAGTACGAAACAGATGTGGAAGACTGTGGCATCTTTTGAGTTCACTGGGATATATCAAATCTACATATAAATGAAAAGATGTAACAGATAAAACAATATTTATATATTAAAATGTCAAGTTGAAGGCCACAGGAAAGAATTTTTTCTTTTCATGTAGAAGATTCTGAATAAATTTTGCCTCATAAGAATATAAAAACAGGTCAGCCAGTGAAGGAGCACAATTCATACCAATGGAAATCCCATCAGACTGCTGGAAGACCTGATCACCAAAGACTACAAAGATATTGTTAATAAGGAACTCCAGCATCATTTTAATACCAACTTCAGAGTACTTGTGTGTGTAGAATCAGAGTGTTGTTTAACAAAATAATTTTTTGAATGACTGATTACTAGATATGAACATTTCCCTTTTCCATTTTTGTTAAAGAAGCAACTGCCTATGATGTCAAAAACTTGAGTCTTTAATTTATCATGAGCAATGTCTGTGTAAAGTGTTGAAAAATCACACATTTTGATGTTGTTGATTTGAGAAAAGTTTTGTGATTTAAAATTCACTAAAAGTTCTTTAGAATTTTCGGAATCTACATTTGACTTACACCACTTGTATAATTTATTCTTTTTACCATTTTGTCCCACATTACATCACCCCTATATGATCACTCTTTACCAGATATTTGATTTGATGCAATTCTTAAATTTACCAGATGGAAGCCATTTTTACCAGACATATGTCCATTGAACCTTCAGAAGCACTGATCCATGTCTGTGGAGTCTCAATGAAATAATACTTGTATAAGCATAGCAGGGTATAATGTACAATTTACAGTGAATAATTGTAAATAAAGAAGTGTAACATAAAATATTGGAATGTAAAGACATAAAGAAATTTTATAAAGTTTTTATTTTTCTTATTAATTAAAGTCAACCTTTAATTAATAACTTGTTCAAAACTTTACATAGAAAATATATTTACAACAGATACCATTCTGTCAAGAAATACTGAGAATTAACAAGCAATTTCAACCATATCCTTTGTTTCTGGATTTTAGTTTAAAACTAAAATTCATGACTACTGTTGAATTTCATGATCACCATAACTGTTTTATACAAACATGATTCATAAAAAACACACAGCAAATATTAACATCATCAACCTGAAAGACATTGAATAAACAATCCAACTGTACAAATCCTTGTATATAAGTTTTATCTTCAAGAATAAAAATATTACAAAACCCAAAAGCAAACAATATAACACATGAATAGTGAGTGAACTGGATCTTTATGTTCAAATGAGTGAATGAAAAACCATAACTACATGTATGTTGTGAACTATTCAACAACAAAAATATATGAACACAATAACATCCAGCAGACAAAAGAAGTCCCCATCACTGCCTGACAGAGTGCAAACTTGTGAATGATATCACACACACATATATATCACGATGACCTTTGCTAAAATACAATGTTATTTGCTTTTGATATCACAATAATTTGTATATCTGTAGAAATATTTATTATTCATGATGATATTCATAAAACTGGTTGAGTTTTAAACAGCATTGTGTTTGTCCGAGTATGTGAATATACACACAGAAATTCAAAGCATAAATATGAAATTATATACACAATGTTTTAATATTGTCATTGAATCTTGAATGTATTTCATGAGTGGGACAGGATTTTTAATAAATATTTCCATAAGTGCAAAGCACAAGTGAAAATATTTTTTGACAAAAGGCTCATGGGCCACATCACTCAAATGAATCACTCTGGCCCTGCTGCTATGATTTTTATGAGATTAAACTATCAAAAAGCTATGAGCAATTCAGTTATAGTCCCACAGGCATATTAAAAACAAAAACCAAAAACAAACAAACAAAAGAAACCAACTTTGAATTCACATAATGTGGGCACTTTTGCATATAGATTAATGTGGCCATGTAATTTGTTTGAAATGATTTCCTGCATATTCCCATATAAAGCTTTAATCTCCTATTGTGGCCACACCCTACCCCTGATGTGAACAAATCTGCACTACTTGTAGATGGTTGCATATTAATATGACTATTCATGGCCTGCCAATGTTGAGATGAAGATATTTAAAGATGTTTCCCTGTACATTCTCTCCGGTGAGGATCCAGGTTAGAATAGATCCTTAGAATTGAGGAGAGCCTTGTTGGAGGAATGACAGAATATTCCCCAGAGGACCATCCGAAATGTTTGTCAATCAAAGTCACGTGGCCTTCTCGCCGTCATCACTGCTATTGGACGTCACACCCGGTACTAGTGAACAAAAACCACATTTTTGACGCACCCCTCATTGACATTCATTTCAACTGTTGCCTCTTTGTGAATAAAATGGTGTTCAAAATCAAAGAATAGCGTTAACATGGTTTATAATATACAACTATGAATTTGTTTATCAGATAAATGAACAAATTTATAATATATAACATTATCAAGTGTTGCGTTTTTAAAGTCTGTCAATATAGATATTTCGGACGCAGCATATAATGTTCTTCACAAAGCATATAGTTTACATTAATAAACGTATTTCATAATATTTAAGACACGATATATTGATGAATCGATTATTTCAGAATAATAAAACGTGTTTCACTTAAACAAACTAACCAAGAAATGTAGTGGTGTATTTGTCGGATGTGAAGTGGTCACCACATACACGACCGTGAGCAGCTGGCATCCAGAACTTTTTTGTTTTTTCGTTCAACCTTCGAATTGCGATTCGCCATTTCAACTCTAGATCTGGACTGGAAGGGACTAGATGTCAACCATTCTTATTTTTACACAGAAGTACACAACAATAAACGGGCATTTTGTCGATTTATACTTGACACGGTTTACCGATTGATAGACCTATTTAAACAATTCGGCGATGATTATATGTCACAGTACACTAGCGCCACCAGGGGAAGATAACTGTGCATGGTGGACCGTAAAAAATCTAAATATTTTCGACTCATAATTTAAAAAAAAAATGCTTTGCCGTAGATGAAAGGGGTTGATAAACGTGTGTTAATTGCTATCAATACATACCCAGATGACACCCTTGGCTAAATCTGTCCGTCGGGGCCTGAGCTATTGTCTCTTATGTGATGAACTAGCGGTATGTTTTTGATTTCCGTCCAGGTAATTTTTAAGGTAAGTGGCTTAAAATTGGGTTTTTAACAATATATAAAAAGATGGGTGAACAAGGCGAAAAAAGTATCTACGAATGGGTGAATATGAAAGACAAAATTAAATCACTCTCAAAAAGTGTTAAAATTCGTAAATAAGTTTTAAAGCATGCATATTTACCACCGGTTGTAAAGGAAACACACGAGCAATTAAATCATTTGAACTATTGGAATGGGAGAATGAGATCGTACTCAAAATTGTCAAATTTGACCATTTTATAGTCGAGTTTACAAAAAATTCAACGTTTATGGGTCGACTCTCCATTCCTTTGTAATCAAATACTTACAAGAAAACTAAAACCGTACATTTTTCAGTCTTCATAAAGATGGAGCAATGACCCACTATAAATGAAATAAGTAAAAATCTTATACAAAATAATAGCTTTTTGTAAATACATTCCAAGTACTTTCCACTGAAGACGGTGTATCATGAATGATTTAAATCCTTATAAGCAAGCTGGCCGAGTGCTCAAAACAGCTGGAGACAAAGGTGATTTGTAAGTAGGGATTTGGGTAATGGGTTCGATACCACTAACCTGTCTTATTCCCCCCCTCTCTCTTTCTCTCTCTCTCTCTCTCTCTCTCTCTCTCTCTCTCTCTCTCTCTCTCTGTGGATTTGAACTAAATATACTGGACAAAAAAAGTTAAGGATCATGATTTCAGAATTATTTTATTCATAACAAAACCAAATAAATTATGTTAAATATATACTTAAAATGTTCAACGACAATCGAACAATACATTTTAAACCTGTTTTTACAAATTAATCAATACGTTAAGCAGTCATAGCAACCATTGTCAGGTAACCCCCCAAAACAGTTTGAAAATCGGTATGAGCAACAATAACAAATTTCATTACAAATGATTGAATCTTTATAAAGGCAATATTAATAGGGTGTATGTCCACCCTGAGCCTGTATAACGACACGACAACGCCTCTGCATACTTCTGATGAGCCTGCGGAACGCAATTTGTGGCAACCTTGCCCATTCCTGCTGTAAAGCTAACATAAGCTCCTGGCGGTTTGTCGGAAGTACAGGGCGTCTGGAAACAGCTTGCTGCAACATGTCCCAGACATGTTCTATTGGATTTAAATCCGGAGAACAACTCGGCCAATCCATACGTTCAATTGTCTCTGTAGCAAGGTAGTCTGTCACTATACGTGCTCTGTGGGGACGAGCATTATCATCCAATAACACAAAGTCGTTGCCTATAGCTCCCGCATAAGGTGTCACAATTGGATGCAGTATCTCGTCCCTGTAAATTGCACCGGTAAGATTGCCATTAATCATGTGCAAGTCAGTACATCCACCAATACTGATTCCGGCCCAAATCATCACAGAGCCACCTCCAAAACGATCATGCTCTGCTACACAGCAATCAGCGTACCGCTCTCCACGCATGCGCCATACACGCCTACGACCGTCATGAAAGTCCACGCAGAACCGTGACTCGTCTGTGAAAAGAACAGGCGTCCAATGACTCAGTTGCCAGTTTATGTGATTTTGAGCCCAATTGAGTCGTGCTACACGATGTCTTCTCCTCAAAATAGGAAGAACAGCAGGTCGATGAGCCCGAAGGTTAGCAGCATGAAGGTCAGTATTGAGTTAGACATCACTCTGAAACCTGTGTCTACGAGCCATAAGTAACATATAGCGATCCTGGTGAGCGGTTGTGGACCTTGGACGACCTGATCTCGGTCTCTCAGAAACATTACCTGTCTGCCTAAAACGATTCCACAACCTTGAAATCACACTTTGGGACACATTAAAATGTCTAGAGACAGTTCTTTGGACTTGGCCAGCTTGAAGCATACCTACTGCCTGACCAGCTTCCAGAGCAGTTAAATGGCGCCTCATGGCTTTTAATGTCAATAATTGTTCACCTAAGAGTCGATTAGAGCAATAAATACCCACAATAAAATGAAAATCACAATTTTTCAATTTCAATATACACGTTGGCACACTTTGATTTTGCCCCTTGCTTGTGTTTGGGCGAAAAAAATCGTGCACTTATGACGTCAATATGAAATCAGGTAAATCTATTGTGTTAAGGACACATTGGAGAAACTATACATGTTAAAATTTGTCAAAATAATTATTTGGTTAATAATAATTTTGGAGGTCAAAATTATGATCCTTATCTTTTTTTATCCAGTATATATAATTAAATAAAATATGGTCGTATATGTTTGTTTATATTTATCATGTTTATCATTCCTATCATTGCACTTTTACTTATTTCACCTTGCATGTTTTAGCTGACTGACAGTGACCTTTGACCTACGTTGCTGAGTTATTTTAGTAGCTGAGGTTTTGGCGGGAGAGTTTGTTATTGTTGGTATAGTAACACGGAGTATTCACTCTTTGCATTGAGGACTAGCCAGACAGTTGTCAGTCAGTGTTGATTTATAGATGTATAGTTTTATACAGCAACATTTATGTATGCATATACAGTCATCCACATTGAGAATATGAACAAACAATATACAGTAAGTTTTCTTTACTTTTATCTTACTAATCAATTCTTTGACTGAGAGAAAGAATGAGTGAATTTTGCTATAAAGTTCATATTATTTATCATAGTCTAGTAAAGTATTATATTTATTGGAAACAACATTAAATGTAGATGTTGTAATTTAAAAGTATATTTATTTTACTATTATGTTCAGCCATTGCTTTGTTATTATTTCGGCTGCACATGTAATCATTGCTTTATATAGGTTGAGCCTGTAGACTTCAAACATATTTTACACTACCATGCATATTTCCTGATTCCATAAATTGGTAGGATATATATGTATTTATATGAATTTCTATACTCGTGTAAATTGCTTATATTAAAGGAAAATGTCCGCCTAGATATATTCTATATTTTTCTTAAGAGTTCTCTTTCAGTGGTTGAAATTAGGTATTCAGTAAAACCCGTGTCTATGGAGACTGGATGATATGTGTATATGTATTAATTGTGTTTTATTTGTTCTAGGGAATTGTTGTTATCATTATCATCGTCATATTCATTGAGTGGACTAAGATCCAATAAACAGCAGAACCCAACCATCCCACTGTGTTACTTAGTTTTCTACAAATAACATGGTCACACACACACACACACACACACACACACACACACACACATATATATATATATATATCACAAAGTCGATTGAGTATATACTCGACTAGTTTCTTCAATTCTTCAGGAGCATACTGAATATTGTTTAGTTACACCTGTTCACGGGGATTGCAAAGTAATATCATAAAGCGTCAATATATTGTAAAAAAAAAAAAAAAAAAAAAAAATAGAGTTCGTTATGACATCATATTATAAACGTCTGTAAAATAATACGGGAAAATTGTAATATTACAACAAAGTGCTCTGTAAAACTAAATTAAGTGGCATTTAAGAAAGGTTTATATTTTTGAATAAATAGTTTTTCTTTAGTTTCACGTTCTTTTTCAGTTATGTTTTTGTAGAATTTATAAAGTGGAAAAACGGTAAAACGCTTAAATGGGTGCACTGGTATTTACGTTTTCGGATCTGATGTTGGTGAACAGTCATGGGGTGTCGTCTGTCTGGCCGATGTAATTCTCACCACATCCGGCGCAGATAATTGCATAAATAAGGTTGGAACTAACACATGTCACTGAAGTTTTTACTGTAAATTTACATCCGCTTTTAAAGAAAAATTCAGACCCATGTGTTATATACGGGCATGTAGCGCATCTTGGTTTGTTGCATTTGATATTACTGGTAAAACAGGCACTGGTTAGAATTGATTTAAGTGAAGGACTATGTCGTTTGCTTTTGATGATTTGGGAATTTTCCAAACCTTTTATCATGTCTGAATCGGCTTCTAAGATAGGAAGGTTGTTTTTAATTATTTGAAAAACCATCGGATTTTTATTTTTCACCGTAAGGACGTGGTGACGTCCTTTCTTCCATGTGATTTTGCTTTTTAAATTCCGTTTTCAATTAATTCCTTAGGATAATGTCTTTCTTATGGTATTTTTTTTAATTCCTCGAGACGAATGTCCAAAATTTCTGTGCCCGATATTATCGTGCAAAAACGTCTAGCTAAATTATATGGAATATTATTTTGGTATGTTTAGGGTGGCATGAATCGAGGAAAAAAGTATTGTTTGGTAACCGTTATTTTGTAGAAAACATAGGTCATAATGTTATGTTCTTCCTTCATTACCATAACGTCGAGGAATACTAATTAATTTCTATCCGATTTCATTGTAAATTTTAATGTAGGTCTCAGAGTGTTAAGAATATTGTAGTTGATCTTCACCTTTGTCCCATATAATTTATATTTGTTCCATATAATTTCTGAATTATTCACACACACACACACACACACACACACACACACACACACAGGCCCGTGGGGATCCGGGTTGTTAGAATAGATCCTCAGCACCCCTGGCTTGTCGTAAGAGGCGACTAAATGGGGCGATCCTTCGGATGAGACCGCAAAAACCGAGGCCCCGTATCACAGCAGATGTGGCACGTTAAAGATCCCTCCCTGCTCAAAGGCCCTGAGCGCCATTCATTCATTCATTTATTCAAATCTCATCACCATTTTACATTGGTATACAGAGATTATAAATATATTTGTTACATATAGTGTAATGAAAATATACATGCGCAATGGAAATGTAAAGTCGTATTTTATAAATGTGAAATATGGGAATTCTATGCTGGGGAGCAAATTCCATTAATTTTCCTTATAAAATAACATAACTTTCCTTAAAACACAGTGTTTGTTATTAGACATAATTTTGTTTAAAGCTGATGGTATTTGTACTCTGCATATGAGTTACTTTTAAACATCTCTTTCTTTCTTCTTTCAATAGATTGTTCTTACATTTTAGCATATAATGAAATTCATCTCCAATTTCTTTCAAATCACAGTAATGACATATTCTTTCATTTCTTTGTATATTCATCCACCGTCCAATTTCTATTGGTAAATGTTGATTGCATGTCCGAAATCTACAGAAAGTGTATGCATCCTTTCTTGATAAGATTTAAAAGAAGTTTTCAAGTAATAATTCATTTTTGTATATTCTGTAATTCAAAGCTTTTGGCGAAGTTTGTAGAGTAGCTTGCCAACTTTGCTTAAATTGATCAGTCAGTGTTAGCTTCACTTTTGCTTTTAACCATTTTATATTATCAATGCGTTGATTAATCCAAACATAAGAATTTCCACAATGATTCATGATATTCTTTATATTTTCAAACCATACTAATCTTCCCACCCGTTTCTTGATTTACAATAAATTCTAATCTATAAATCAATTGAATAATTTTTGTTTCTTTTCCCGACAGTAACTTTGACCAGTAAGAGATCATGCGGATTTTTATTTGAATTTCCATAGGATATCGACCAAGTTCCCCATATATCATGAACTCTGGAATTGATTGTTTTAAATAAAGTAGAAGTTTACAAAATTTGAGATGAACCCGTTCTATTATTGCAATATTTGAGAATCCCCAGATCCATATAATAATATAGGTTGAACAATCTTGCCATAGGCCTAAATTTTGCAGCCCTTCACCGGCAGTGGTGACTCTCCATATGAGTGAAACATATAATAATTAAAAAGCTACAAAGTTTAATTAAAACTATCAATGAAAAAAAAAGTTGTCATATATATTTTCATCTTTCTACCCTTTTTTTTCATGCTAATTTGAGCAATTTTTCTCATAAACTGGTTCACTAAGCTTGTTAAAACAAAAAGAAATTCCATATTGGAGGTAAAAGATGGGATTAGAGACAGGCATATGAAAAAGAAGAACAGCCCAGGCATACTTTTCAGCAGCCATTCAGAAAGGATCTTATATTTTTATAATCTTTTATTTTTTTATAATCTATTATTTTTTTTATAATCTTTTATTTTTTTATAATCTTTTATTATTCGAAGAGAATAGGTATAACATATAAACAAAAATTTTAACAGATGCCAGCAGTTTATTTAATTCATATATTGTATGTTTTTTTTCTTTTTTTTGTTTTTTTTTTTTGTTTTTTTTTTTTTTTGTGGATCATGCTAGAAATGTTTGGGTCTTGCAAAACTGTTCTCCTTGCATAAAAGGCTTGTGTCATGTTTTTGTTTAAATACTGATTGCTCAACAGAAAATATTATCATGTTTTAAAACAAAATAGATGTGACAAACACTAAAAACTGTTTAATCGTGTTCAGTACTAACTTGTAAACTGAAAAAATCTGATTTAAACAAAACCTTTACTAGTATATTTAACATAGCACAGGCCTGAGCAGCCAAAAACTACAAAACCTCAGAAAAAACAAAGAACATGGTGTCTGTGGTAAAGATGCCAGTGTCAATTCTGTTGGTTGTAATAACTGTTAAACAATAGTATCGTGGCAAGTGTGTAAATAAAAAGGATTCGAGTGATCTTCCCAATACTTGGTTCTGTAGTTTATGCCAGTGAATAATCAAATATTATGGTAGACGTTTGATGTATCATGGCTTGTTTAATGTTGAAAGTGCAGTTTGCTCATCTGTTTCTCACAAGTTGTGCAATGAGTTTTGCTAATTGTTAAATAACTGTTTTGTATATCTTCATGCTAACCATAAGGGTATGACCATTTCATTCAAGGAGGAGTTGGGGGGGGGGGGGGGGGGGGGGGGGGCAATATTTTTTTCTGAATTATTTATTTATTATCATGCCAATGAAGCTATGATTATTTATTTCCAAAACTTTATTTGTGTGCCGTGGTTGGGGAGGAGAAGCACTAGACAGTGACAGATCATTTATTTTCTTGACAGTTGAGGACTAATTCCCCCCCCCCCCCCCCCCCCATTTTGTGGACACATTAATCAAATGGTCATCCCCTACGACAAGTATTTTTTCCCACAATTTTTTTACATTTGCAACATCAATTCAAATTTCTTTCTCATATATATATATATATGTGTGTATATATATATATATGTGTGTCTGTGTGTGTGTGTGTATATATATATATATATATATATATATATGAATGATATTTATAGTTAAAAGAAATAAAAATACATTTGTTAGAATACGCAAGTTCCGAGATATCAGCTCTTTTGTAATGGAGGTATGTTCATTATTCTGTTGAACACTTGGGTGGGTACAAAATGTATACTGTATTACAAACTGGATATATATAAACAATCAAAGTTACGAAGTTGTAATTTTTTTTTATATCAGTCGTTGGTTTATAATACACTGACCATATCAAGAATAATTTGTTTGAATTAGGCCATTAAATTAAATATGAAATTATTATTTATTTCTCTTCTACACAAGTGATGCTTTTATCAAAGAAAGATGATAATTATCGATTTTTATTGGAACTATTTTATTATCAAATACTCATAAATTTACTAAATTTGTGTTTCTCTGCAATTCTGATCATTGTATGACATTTGGTAATCATCCTTGAGGCATTAGTAAGCACTTGTACCCACTGTGTGAATATGAAAACACATTTTGTGTCTCACCGTGCAAAAGCGTTCGTTAAGGTAAATAACTATTGGGCAACTTGGAACTTGGGTATTGCCTTTTCTATGCCTCCTTCCTTGGTTCTGCATTTTTATTCTTAATTTGCTGCTAATGTCTCAGTTATAATTCAATTTTATACCAATACACGCCCCTTACATATTTTCCTATATGCATTTGTTCCTGTGCAGACTACTATACTATACTGTATACTACAAACAGCCAAAGTAGGATGAGGCGTGCTCTATCTACTACTATTCATAATGTGATTGTAATCTCAAAAATGTCTTGATCTCCAAATAGATGATTTTCACATACCGGACATCCATACTGTAATGAAAGACTTCGTAATGTATCGCCTTCAGTAATTTCTCTCTCATAAAAAATCTCTTCTTCGTCCTCTGTGGTAGTGGGTTTTGTCCCCCCTTTCCGCGATCGCACGTCAGACATTTCAAATTCAACAACCTCATCTTCCTTGACATCAGCATCGCCAAACACATACACTCTTGACTTTTTAGTGTTCTGAACCTCGGCACCTAATCGCTGGTAGCTGTAAGGTCTATCGCTTGCATTCTGCCTCGGCTTTCTTGAATTCATAACACACCGTCTAAGACTAAATCATGACACTATATAATTGTTCATTGTAAAATTCACAGACCAACAACATCAAAACCTTGATATTTTTGTCACATTTTTCGTATTTCTGATGACCTGTGATGTGTCGAAAGTAAAACCGGAAGGCGTAACGCGTCAAGTACTGAAAAAAATTGATCAACGAGCCCGATCCATATGATATTTCCGGTATAGTTTCGTCATCGTACTCAATATACTGAGATCATGGTGTGTATATCTTGTATTGTCATTCCTGTACTTTTGTGGGTGTTCCACAAGTTTATACAACCCCTTATGGCAAAATTTTGGCCACAGAGTAAAACCTCTACTATCAAGGACGAGAAGGGTTGTGGAAAAGCAGATCAGGTAGGCCATGTCTTATTGAGTTTATCATAATCATGTGAATGTTGATTTGCGTATATAAAACACTATGTATGAAATAAATTGACTTTGTAGCTGGTTAATCAACAGATTTATGTGTTAGAGCCGTGGTAAGACCATGGTATAGCTTTTAATGCTACATTATTCAAAAACGGAGCTGAAAGGTTGTTTATTTATTACGAATGGGGATATACGATGTAGTGATGGGACCGTTCCTGTGTGTGTGTGTGTGTGAGAGAGAGAGAGAGAGAGAGAGAGAGAGAGAGAGAGAGATAGTGTGTGTGTGTGTAACAGGTTTTAAACTTGATAAAAAAAATCTACATTTTTCTGTGGGTGGTAGAAATGTCTGCTGCACCCTTGAATGAGATTCCAATCAAGAACCTCATGTGAAACATCAGTTGCTCTACTACATATAACTGAGCTACAGCACCCAAAAACTAGAGCCCCTGTCTTACAGACCACATAATATCAGCCAAAGAAAAAGTACACTAAAAGAGAAAGTACACCAATTCATCAGTTACTATTGGAATTTGGTGATAGATTTTAACGATTAAGTACCATACATTTTATGGTGTAACAACCAGATAAACGTGGATAGTGTTTGATCTTCTGGGGTGCTAGTTGTTAATGGGATAAACACAATTCATTAGAATGACAATCATCAGTTTAGGACAATACAGAATCTTTTCCTCAGTTGTGAAGGTTGCACATCATCAGTTTAGATTGGATTATTTGATTGGATAGAGATCAGGAGATTCTTTGCACTGTTTTGAATACCATAAGTTGAAAAATACATCCAGTTTTGTATTTGGTGAGTGGAATTGATGTGGAAAAGCATCTGGTGAAAGTAAAGAAACATACCCAACATCATCCACAGCACAGTGATGAAATAGCCGATGGTTTAAATTGATAGCTATACATGTAATATTAACCACAGATTAGTCACTGATCGTTGTAATATTAACCCCAGATTAGTCCATGATTGTTATAATATTAATCACAGAATAGTCACTGATCGTTATAATATTAACCACTGACTAGTCACTGATCGTTATAATATTATCCGCAGGTTAGTCACTGATCGTTATAATATTATCCGCAGGTTAGTCACTGATCGTTATAATATTAACCACAGACTAGTCACTGATTGTTGTAATATTATGCACAGATTAGTCACTCATCGTTATAATATTAACCACAGCTTAGTCACTCATCGTTATAATATTAACCACAGACTAGTCACTGATTGTTATATTAACCACAGCTTAGTCACTGATTGTTATAATATTAACCACAGACTAGTCACTGATTGTTATATTAACCACAGACTAGTCACTGATTAAAGTTTAAACTTTATTTATTTCACGACGATTAACAAACAAGTTCTACAACTTATATTAATGCTTCTCGTCGGCTCAGAGTTTTGGCTGAAGGGGTCATTGATGTGGGAGGAAACCGGAGTACCCGGAGGAAACCCACGTGTCCGAGTGGGCGACCACAATACCCTCTCACATACAGTCACTGATTGTTATATTAACCACAGATTAGTCACTGTTCATTATATTATTAACCACAGATTAGTCACTGATCGTTATAATATTAACCACAGACTAGTCACTGATCGTTATATTAACTACAGTTCTTTTACTATTCATGTACAACCTTATGTTATGCTCTATTTCATTACACTTGTACAGCATCCACATTCTACTTTTCTTCAGGGAAAACCCACAGAAAATGGAGTCCATAAGAATGACACAGGAACCAAATCAGAAGAGACTCTAGCAGGGGAAGGTAGCAAAAAGGAGAACTGATGACTCCTGGTTCATGTTGTGAGATAGTTGTGATTGTGTGTGACATAAGTGATACATGATGTCATTGATTGGTCACTGGATAATGTGACAAAACATCAAAGATACACTGTACACATGATTCATCAGTTCTTACTTATATCCTCAGATCTTTCAAAGAATATTGAAGAATTGGATACAAAGATCTTTATTCATTAATAACTCCATTGGTTAATTGTTCTTGAAATGTTTTGTATTGTTATAGAAAAAAAAACTATTCTCAGCAAAATAAAATACAACTTATTGAAACAAATTTGTTCTTGTGTGCATTTATTTAGACTATTATAGTTTGTATGGTCTGCTTGCTGTGTGAGCAATATAGATAGGACTTGGTGATTCTCTCGGAGGGGGGGGGGGGGGGGGGGTTATCTCTACACCAAGGGACATGATAAGTAAATCTGTTAACAAGAGGAATCTAATTTTGTACAAAGAATATATTAGCTGGGCTATTGCATGATGCAATTAGTAGCAAACTTTTTTGTTTGATAATGGTAGGAGTTGCATTTCTTTGTATGAGACAGTTTTTAACTCTTAAACAATGGCAATGAAACCCGACTATTTGTGAAATTGTCAAATGCTCCAGTACATTTTATTATTATGCAACATTTGTATAATGCTAAATTTACCATAATTAAAAATTCTCTGAAGCACTTAAACATTAGAAAAGTGAACACATTAAAACATTCAAAGGAAAAGTACTTAAAAATAATGTTTAAAAGAATGATGCCAAATTATTTCAATTTACAGATAGTGAATAATGAACCACACTAAAAGAAAAAACTTATTCAAATAGTTTGGGGTCAAGGGTGAAGATGTCTTGATGTACTGGCTTGGTAGTGTGACGTATAATTCTTTCCCCCATTAAAGGCATTCACAGCGAACATCAAAGGCATAAATCCACTTCTATTATCAAAAATTTTCTAAAATGTCATGTTTTTAAAATTCGTTTCTCATAATTTTTTTTCAAAAAGGCCACTTTTGATAGAAGATGGATTCATAGCATCAGGAAGGTCATGAATACATTGGTATTTCTTGACAAAATCTCATATATCAACAACTAAACAACTGAAAGAAGCAATTTTCATTATGCCATTTTGATAACAAATTGCAATATTAATATAAAGTTCATATATACTCAAAAATATGTTCCCTTGAAATCAAGAAGGCAAACAGTATTGTCTTTTTGGAGCTCACAGCCTCCCAGATCAGCCTCCATATTTATGAGTACTAGGAACAAAAAGTTATAAATAATTGTCAAACATCTCGTCAGTTACTGGTCGTTACCAATCATTCCTATTTATTTGAAAGCAGTGAGAATTTGCGGTCCTATTCATTGCCATAGTTGCCGATTCACCAGACTTGAAGAGAATATCTTAGTTCCTTTTGGTTTCAGTAAAACGGGAGGATCAGTTTTTGTGTACAATATTTTTCTTTCAACATTACAATATTTTCTGGGACATTTCTCCTTATTTTTATAAAACTTTCAGGAATAATGTAGGTTCTGTCAAAGACACAGGAATGGTAATTACTGTACCTTGTAAATTATTTTTCTTTGTGTCGTTTGTATTTAATATCAAATGCTCTCTTAAGGATGCTATCTTGCACCAAGGTTTTGGTTCCTACTAATTTTGAAGATTACATAAATGTCAGTTAGAAGGTCACTGGAAGGGCAGATCCAAAATGTCTGGAGTTTCCAACAGCACCTGGAGAAAATCTATTTTACAATATACAATATATCTAGGGGACACCTCTTTTATCTTTAGAAAACCACTTTCACTTTCACTGCAATACTTGCTTATGATGGGATGGCTATATCGTGATCCATTGGGGTTATGCGATGGCACATTTAAATTAACCGTAGACGTATGTGTATATACATGTACGGGGTATCTGTGTGATGATATGATTTTAGATAGATTTCCTCCTTCTCAATGGTATCTCAGTAGTGGAGCATTCACTTTGTAACCGGGAGATTATGAGTTCCAACCACACTTCTGGCGGTGTCAATCCCTAGATATAATACAGATAGTGATTGCTCCTGGCATGGCCGCGTCCAACCCTAGATACAATACAGATAGTGATTGCTCCTTCGCTGAAGTCTAGGCATTTAGAAGTGAGAGTTATAGGTCTTTCGGATATTGCCCTAAAACAGAGGCCCTATTTTGCATCAGGCATTGGAATGTAAAAGAACTCTCAATGCTAGGGCCTGCATGAGTACAGGGTTTCAACACAGTATATATATATATATATATCCGTTAGATCAGATTGTGTCTAAACCTTGTGCACTTAGCATGGGTCTAAATTTGTGGTACTTCAGTCATTTGCCTGGGATACATGACCAATACCTGTTCAAAGCCTTTTGAAATAAGGAAATTTTTCCTCATATAAAGCATATGTTCTGAGTGACTGTGACCTTTCCAAAATGACCATGAGAAACCTTGGTCTTAAAGATCAGTAGCTAGAAATACGGTTGAAATGATTTTTTTCATATACAAAGTATATGTCTGAGTGACCTTGACTTTTACAAAATTACCTTGAGTAATGTTTGTCTGAAACTTACCTGTTACATATTTGTGAGACGTATGATCAATATCCGTTAAAAAAAACTATTGAAATAAGGAAACTTTTCTTTATGCAAGGTATATTTTCTGAATGTCCTTGACCTTCATAAATGATCTTCAGTGATCTTTGTTTGAAAGCTACTTTCCTGTTACTTATTTGTGTGATATATGATCAATACCTGTTCAAAAACCCTTGGAATAAGAAACTTTTTCACTTTTCTGAGTGACCTTGGTCCAAAAGTCCCCTGTCTCAAGGAATGTTCGTGATCAATTTTTGATAAACGTGTAGGAGATGGAAACTTTTACATCAAAACTTAAGTATAAGGGACTTTTATATGTTCTGGGTGATCTTAACCTTTCCAAAATGACCTTAATAGACCTTAGTCCACAATTCTTTGTCTCAATGAACATTTGCAATCAATTACATCAAGTCAAGGAAATATGAGCTGTGACGGGCAGACACGACAACAACTATATGCTCCCCCCGAAATCTTTGGGAGCATAATAAAGTATAGGTTTATCGATCCACCTTGAATCCCGTCGATATTATTAACCTAACCAGCATAATTCTATCAGTATACATGTACACTGTACATAAAATTCATCGGTATCGACTCGTATTGAAAATGATTGAATATATAAAATCGATAGCATCATCGCAAACCACGCCTACTGTGTACGTCCACACTACGTCATTGTCGCAAGCCACACCTATTGTCTACGTCCACACTACGTCATCGTCGCAAACCACGCCTATTGTCTCCGTTCAAAGTATGTCGTGGTTGTATGATTAAGAAAGCCCTCAACCTTACATATGTCAGTCAGTCGAAGAGAAAAAAAACCACTCGAAGATCATATCGCCTGGTTCGTAAGGGTATAATCCGAGGACTGCCAATTAGGAAAATTTGGCACAATAGCCAATCATAATGAGTTTATTGATATAGAATTTGCATGCAGATTTCATTTACATGTATTGTATAGTTATAAACATGCATGTAAAAGTGTGATCTTTAAGCTTCTTTGTCTTTTATTACCTTATCCGTTTTACCTGTGGGTGCAGCCATTAAAATACCGACGTCTGTTATCGGGACTGTCATATAACTGATTGTATCATTTCATAAATATTCATCAAACTCGATATTTTCGCTGATCATACAATTGCGATAGGTGCTGCCGGACTCAGACGATGGCTAGCGACGATGTTATTAGTAATGATAATTACAAGCACAATATTATAATGCCGGGAAAAACATCCATTTGTATGTTTTGCCAATGTTGTTTATTTCACGTTCCCTCGAGAATTTTTCACTCATATTGAGACGTCACCAGTTCTAGGTGAAGTACCACAAATTTAGACCCATGCTTAGTATAGTGCTTGCGGTCGTAGCAGTGGAGGTTCTTTAACGTGTCTATACCTACCGCGACACGAGACCTCCGTTTTCAAGATCATATCTGAAAGATTTGTGATTCTCGCTTCTAAATCACGAGCGTTTGGCGAAGGAGTAACTACTACCTATGTTTACGTCGATGCAGCCATGACACGTGTGGGGCTCGAACTCACGACCTCCCAGTTATGAAGCGAACGCTTCACCACGGAGCTACCGCGTCCTGTGTATATTGCTGAATGCATGTTCATCAAACTTGAAGTTCATTTTCGCAAACTTGAGATCGTTTCATACAAACATCACAAAGTTTGCTGTGTGGCTTTTATGAATTGCATTTAAATAAAAGCTGATCATCAAGGAGATTAAGTTGTGAAACCAGCAGCATTAGTTTGACAGAATCCATGTTTAATTTATGTAATTATGAACGAACTTGAATGTACATTGAAGCCTCATTAATCAGCTACTAATATCACCGAAATCGTCTTTAAAAACTTCTTTCCAATATCTGATGCTCTTTCTCCTATAATGATTATACACTTCATTTTGATAAACGTTCTCCACAATACCTATGAAGAGGGTTTATATAAGCGAAGCTAATATGGAAGACGGTTTTTGTTGAGGGAAATCGTAGAAAATTTACAGACAAATGCAAACACCTAATTTTTTTTTACTGTTTATGTTTAGGCTGTAATAGATTAGCTATTATTCTCCAGAAAGCATGTCTGTAAACTGTACTGCATGTGTACAATCTACCAAAAAAAAAATAATAATAAAAAACCAGCAGATCCTTTGCGTCCATTTTACACCACTGCAGGTCAAAACCCCTTGCGCAATATGCTAGTGCTTGTACACGATTGGCAAAAATCAAATTAAAGTAACATCACAATACGACTGCAAAAATACACCAAGGTGTTGTGTAGCAAACATAGATATTTGATAAAACATGAACTTAATAATAACATTTTTACAAAGTATACCTATCTCAAGAAACTTTACATCACTATAGATAAACATTTTCATTCCAACATAATTTTGCTTTGAAAAACGCATCAATCTGTACTTTGTTCTTGGTATTGTACACCTAAAATGATACAATTTCACACTAAACAATTATGTTAACATAACAATGCAAATGTGACAATTTTCGTTAAAGAAAATCGCCTCGGCTATTGCATCAATGTTACAATTGTATGGTTCATTGAGAAGCGAAGAGAGTTATCATGAATAGGATATTACAAGTTCAAATTCTCACATCTTTCCTTTCTTTTTTTCTGAAAAAAAAGTCATGTTCATCTTGTCTTTCGAAATCAAGACCAAGTGACTAAATCCTTTAGGTCGTTTATTTTGAGCCTTTTTCTTCCCTTTGTTCTTCGCCCGTAAACTCTGTCAGAGAACTGATTTTCCAGTCTGCTGGTTTATACCTTCCCTTCGTATTGACAACACCTTTACCTGTGCTCACCTTACAACAAAACGACTGAACTCTGATCATTTTCCGATGCATTTCAAATTTGGATTCCAGGTTTTCTTTCTCTGAAACAATTTCAGTTTCTTTTAGGTTTCTTCATGTTTTGGTTTCGTTCCATGTTTTTTGTAGTCTTCTCTTGCAATGGTTTTATTTGTTGAAGTGTTTTAAAGATCTTTACACACTCGAGGTTTGTTACTTTCAGGCTCTGCATAATTCAACCTCAGGATATCACTTTGTATCTGACGTCGCTCGCACCATGCATGGATCCGGATAATGACATAGTTGTTGACAAACATATCCTGCCGCACAGAGTTTTCCGCACACTGACTGACATTGCGCCGTGTTTTTTCATGTAACACGGTACAAAAACGTTTTTATGATGACACCGAAATTTTGTCAACACCAGAGTCTCACATCGACTTGGTTCGCATTGTTGATGGCAAACAATTTCAATAATGTGTCCACATTCCAGGTGTTTCTTGATATGTTCCTTACATGGATTCAATGTTTGGTACTGGCTTGGCAATTCGTGACATTTTCTTGTATAAAAATGTTCACATTTGTATTCTGTATCACTTCTTTTTCCGGTGAAGTAGTACGTAAATGAAAGTTTGGGCTTGTATATGTCGCTCCGTTTCTCGGTAACATCCTCCATACATTTGAGGCTTAATACATTCAAGTGACATGGCACCTCAGTGTCGTGGTTGCATTGGAATTTTCTGATAACCATTCGTTCGCACTTATACGTACTCACATCAACGTGACATTCTACAAGTATTTCGTGTTCGCATGGAAGTGTCCTCAACACAACCTTCTTACATTTGAAATGTTCATTATTATCATGACAAGACACAACCATCTGGTGACCACATTTCAAAATTCTCTGGACTGGAACATCACATTTACATTGCAAGGGATTTTCAAAACATAGCATTACACCAGTATGTCCACATTTAAGTTTTCTATTGACTTGAAAGTTACAGGGGACATATTTCGGATTGATATGACAAGCCATTGTTAGTATGTGGTCACATGGCAAGCACTTTTTCACTTCCGTCATACACTTGCAGTCTTGAGGAAAATGGCATCGCCTGCTGCATTTATGACCCCTTTCACAATAACTTGAACATTGTTGTTGACATACAATTTCTGTATGATGGGGATCCCTTGGATGGCAGTTCAGGTTGCATACATGTCCACATTTCAGAATGAAGCTGCATTTTTGCAAGCATCCTCTTTTAGGTACTTTGTCAAAATCCTCGCTATGGACAGGTAGCACGCGGGTTAATTCTCGGTCGTTAACGGGGCGAAGCAACTCTGAAATAGCTGGCCGCATACGATGTTTTCTATTCAGGGAAACGTATGGTACACCCAGATTTATCATTCTCTCAAACAACGATGAATTTGTGTGGTGTTGTGTAGCGAGTTCCATTACCGAGTATCTCTCTTCTAATCGACTGTGATCACTGATTAAAATGAGATGCTCGCAAAATGAATTCAGTATCACAATAAATGTGCCTCCAATATTTCGGCGGCCTCTTCTACGATAATAATTTTGGGACCAATTTCTTTCAGAACATCTTGATATCGAACTTGCTCCAGCAATTGTCATTGCAATGATTGCCGAATGAGAAAGAATTTCATAATCAATAACCATTTGTTTCTCACGCGCACATTTTGCTTGTAACCTTGCATATTTGATTCGCTCCTTATGCAAAATATCAATGGCTTTCTGGCGTAACTGATAAAGGAAGTATCTGTACATTTTCCATCTCTCATTTAAGGGTATTTTCCAAGGTTTCCCAATGGACTTTTCAACTTTAGCCTTTGTCATAATATCACCATTACGAATATTAGATTTCGCCTGTTTTGCTCTTTCTTTTAAGAGACTTGAAAACTTTTCATCAAATTCATTATTTTCCAAAATTGTGTCTACTATCAATTCTAAACTGACTCCAATTTCTTCGAATTTATTGCATATTTTGTAATCTTCGTCATCGATGTAAATATCGTTATTGATAGATTCAGCTTTCGTATCTGTGACATCATCTTCGTTTTCACAACCAGCAGTTTCACATTCCATACGTTTCTCGACTAATTTCATTGCGGATTCTTCATAATCCCTCGAAACTGATTGACGCAATGATTCTTCGTCAATTCCCAGCCATTCTAGCATATGAAATTCATTGCTGTTTTCCCTTAATGTTTTAACCTCTTCCACCCAATTCATTAGAATTTTTTCACCAAACACATTTTCAAAGGATTTCTTTAACATCCATTTGATTTTTAGCATCCTTTCTTTACTCATTTTGAGCAAATCACAAGATCCTGTTTCTTTCATTTTCCAACCGGCCAGGTGTTTTCTTTTGTATTTCAACGAAAGTGCTTCGTTTTCAGAATCTGTGCATGTTGAACCAACACAAACAAACTTTGATTTCCAGTAATCTGTGCTCTCTCGACCTATAAAAAACTTTAAGATCCCTTTAATGAACTGATTTAATGCATAATTTGTCTTAGAAATTATCAACATAGCTGAGGATGTTTCCCCGATATTCCTAGTTCTCTGAACACAATTCTTGGATGAAGAAATATTTTCATTGATTTTCCTCTCATTCATCCAATGCTTTCGGTTATGAAGCAACGTTTTTGCTATAATGAGGCCACATGAGTCTTTCCAGTACCAGGTGGGCCGTGAATTATAACAAACTCTCTTGTCAATGCACACTGCAATGCTTTGAATTGAGATTCATCTAGATGAAGTTCCTCAGCCGAAGGCCAGTGTTCTGAATGAACTTTGTACATTTGACAGTCTTCACTGATCTTACGGGAGCGTTTCTTGAACATATTGCTATTGGATATCATCGGACTCATGTCATATTCTATATCAGTATTGTCCTGTAGATATAGAGGAGGATAGATGTTTTTAAGACCTTCTACCAGGTATCTTCTGAAAGGTAAATCTTCCTCGAAAGTATTCTGTAAAGAAGCCAGTACATGTCTGTGAAATTCGAAATTGTTTGTACTCTCAATCATTGTCAGTGGTACTTCCATTGGAATTTCTGATTCACCCTGCTCTTGTCTTATCTTAATATGCAAGATGCAGTCTGTATTAATCTGGTCACGATTAACGTTCTCAACAACAGCGAGATACAGAGTGTTGAAGTCGTCAGGTGACATACAGAGTATTGATCCAGACATTAAACGTCTGCTCCTTTCCAATGTACTGTGACTGGGAAGTCTTTCTTCGAGCTGGATTTCATATAAGGTGCCGTCAGCGCACGTTTCTTTGGAAACAATACTTACATTGTGATATACCCTCATAGTATTTGCGTTTAGTGAATTTGTTCTGATGTATTCATATATACCGCTTCTAAACTGTGCGATGTAGCGTTCTTTTATTTGTCGGAAATGGACCTCTAAATATTGGTCTAAATTCTCATACGACTCTTCCGACATTTCTTTTACCTGAAAGGGTTCATAGAGTATATCATCTCTAGTGGGAAGAATTGGAATTTTGCGGAAATCGGTCAATGGTTTTCTCCAACGTGTATCTCTTTTCCTTTCTCTTCCCTCTATTTCAAAGTGCATCGCTCTGTCTGTTATGCTTCTTCGAATAGTCTTAACGCCATTCATCAACTTTGATAACTGATCTTTTAAAATGTCTTCCTTGCTAGAAAGTAATAGTTTGGTTATCATCGATGTCATATATCTGCAAAGTTCTACTGAGTCAAAGGCCGCTGTCGGAAATTTGTTGCATAGCTCCCGTAAAATTTTGAGAATATTTTCAAGTAAAGAAAACCAATGTGCGTTGACCTCGGGATTCGTTTCTTTGATTCTACTCAGAAGACTGCAGATTCTTGAGAAAAACACTCGATCAGTAATTCCTAAGAGGATTCTGGTAACAGGAATCTCACATGATTCGACCTCACAAGTCACGATTTTGGCAAAAATATTCAGGAAAAGTAGAGATTGTTCAATGTTATTCATATCTAAAGAGGTCTTCAGAAATCGTGTCTCTGACCAACATGGGCTGTCAAAGATTTTATGAACTGGAAGATCACTCAGCAATACTAGATCTGAATAAGAGTAAATTCCTTCGCTTGAGGCCATCGTACAAAACCCTGCAAAAATAACAAGATGTGATTGTGAATCCTTTTATCCAAAGACAGGTTGATCGGTTGTTTGTTTTACGTCCTGTCAAGAATCACACATATTATACAGTATATAGTTTTTGCCTACTCTTAGTTTCTATTTTAAAGTCAGTTTAGTATTACGTTATGCCCTTTTTTATGCATATGAACTTTGGTTTATTTTTTTACTTGTACAGCGTTCTAGGGCAATTGCCTTAATTAGATAAAGTGCTATATTAATGCGGAATAATAATAACATTGAAACGTCACTAGCTGTAAGTGATGAAGTATGCTTAGCGATCAGGGCCATAGCAGTGAGGGTTCTTTTACGTGGCAACGCCTGCCGCCACACGGGGCCTCCGTTTTAGGTTCATATCCAAACGTTCCGTGATTTCCACTTCTAAATGACGAAGGAGCAATCACTTCCTATGTTTACGTTATATTTTGACGCGGCCATGGCACGAGCGGAACTCGAACTCAAGACCTCCCGGTTACGAAGCAAACGCTTTACCACTGAGCTACCACAATCAGTCCTCAAAGTAAGGTCTTGTCAAAAGGAACACACATATGGTTGGTTGTATGTTGTTTAAAGTCCCTCTCGAAATTTTTCACTCATATGGAAACGTCAATATATTGCCGGTGAAGGGCTACAAAATTTATGTCTATGCTCGGCACTTACGGCCTTTCAGCAAGGAGGGATCTTAATCGTGCCACACGTGCTGTAACATGGAGCCTCGGTTTTTTGCGAACTCATCCGAAGGACCGTCCCATTTAATCACCTTTTACGTAAATACCCCAACAGACATTTCAATGCATTTAAATACAGATATATTTTTATGATGAAATCCTAAAAAAAAAAAAAAAAAGCTCAGCATCACATGGACCTGATTCGGAGTACTCTGTCGGAAGTAGGACTCGGAAGTATTTCTTTGTATATTTTCATTTAAGAAATTAATTTTGTTTTTCAAATTACATAAGGGCATGAACCACGACGCTTCGTGACGACATATTTCATTTTCGAAGTGAATGGAACCATGTGAAACAGCTTCATATATGCTTCAAAACACACCCAACTACTCCACAGTCCTTGGTAATACTTTAACACACACCTTGCTACTCACAGTTCTAAGTAATATTTAAAACACACCTAGCTACTCACAGTCCTAGGTAATACTTTAACATATACCTACCTACTCCACAATCCTAGATAATACTTTGATACACGCCTATCTACTCCACAGTCCTTAGTAATAGTACACATGTCGCTGTGTCGACATATTTTTTAAATATTTGTTTCACTTTCGATTTGAATACCAGGCAGGCTGTGCATGGCGTGTTAACGTTTTCATAATATACTGACCGTCCTATCTGATAAGATATCATATCGAAATTTCCACCTGTGTTATTTGTATACATATAATCAATGAAAGATTGCAATATCAAATCCAAATCAACGTGAAAATTGTGTTAAGTGTGCGTTATATGGTGAGCCAGTATGACAAAAAATATTTAAAGATTAATTCAAGTATTCCTCTCATCAATTGATTTAATGCGCTAATCAAATCAATTATTGCTCTCATCAATTGAATTAATACGCGCATCAATTCAATTATTGCTCTTATGAATTGAATTAATGTGTGCATCAATTGAACTGACAGCAATAATTGATTTAATGCGTGAATCAATTCATTTTATACTCACATCAATTCAATTGATGAACACATTAATTCAATAAATGAGAGCAATAATAGACTTGATACGTGCTTCAACTCAGTTATTGCTCTTATCAATTCAATTGATGAGAGCATCAATGTGGTGGAATTATTGGTCGCAAAAATTAATTTAGCGCTCGGTATATGTGATTTGATGATCTCTTTAATTGAATTGATTGAAGATATGAGGGCAAGTCAATAAGTAACCAGCCTATCCCATTTCCAATTGACAGAGACCGTCACGGTCTTCATGCCTTGTTTCAATACATGCTTTATACCTGGGGACAAAATTGTACACGTATCGAGTCATTCTTCAATAAAATATTGATCATTAAACATGGCCAATAATGTAAAGGCATGCCTTTCATCTAAAGTTGAGTATCGTGCTGTAATTTGGTACTTCTATTTAAAAGGTAAGACAGGCAAGGAAATACACGGCGAGTTAGCCGATGTTTATGGGTTTTCTGCATTATCTTATGTTCAGGTTAAATTCTGGTTAGGGGAATTCATACGCTTTAGAACGTCTTAAGAAGACGAAGCCAGGTCCGGACGCCCACTGGATGACACCGACGAAGAAATGTGTAATAAAGTTCGGGATTTTATATACTCTAATAGTGCAGGCATTAGGCATTTCACATGGTAGCCTTTCAACAATCTTAATCGTTTAGGTATGCGGAAGCTAACAGACCGTTGGATCCCCCAAAGCCCTTAGCGATGAGCAAATGACAACCAGGGCATCAGTATGCAGCGCCTTGTTGAAGCATAGTAGGTCAAAAGATAATTTTCTTTTGCGTCTGGTGACTGTAGATGAGATTTGGTTCATTATTATGAGCCAGAGAATAAACCTCAGAGTCGTCAATGGGTAGGGTTGGGGTCCCCGAGGCCAAAGAAGTTCACGACGCAACCATCTGCCGGCAAGGTGATGGCCACAGTATTCTGGGACGCAAAAGGCGTTATTATGTTTGACGTTTTACCCAAGAGACGTACAATAAATGGAGTGTACTATGCAAACCTGCTAGACCAACTGAGAACCGCCATCCGTGAAAAACGCCGAGGTAAACTCTCGTTAAAAACGTATCTTTTTGAATTAGCATACAGTGTTTAATCATTTTACCTAGACGTATATCAATTTTATTTCATGTATTTCTAACCTTCAGGACCGATCAACGGTGGCTCAGTGGTAGAGCTCTCGCCTCGTGAACGGAAGGTCGTGAGTTCGAGCCCCGCTCGGGCAGGCCGCGTCAAACCTAAGACGTTAAAATAGGTAGTGATTGCTCCTTCGCCAAGAGCTCGGCATTATGAAGTGAGAGTCACGGGTCTTTCGGATGGGACCTTATAAACGGAGGTCCCGTGTCGCAGCAGGTGTGGCACGTAAAAGAACCCTCACTGCTAAAAGCCATTAGTGCTAAGCATAGGTCTAAATTTGCAGCCCCGTCACCGGTAATAGTGACAGTCGCCGGATAGCTGAAAAATTGCTCAGGCGACTATAAATAAAAAAACAAACAAACAAACAAACAAACAATCTAACCTTCAGTCATCTTGGTGTCCTTCTGAATCTTTTGTTGTTAATATTACTTTCATTTGTATTCTAGTGTCTGTAAAATTGTGTAATTTGAATTGAAGCGTTTTAATCCTTACCATGTTTACTGTATCACAGGCTTTTTGTTAATGTGGTCATGTGATATAATTTTTATCATGTTCAGCGCCTTAGGGTAAATTTATTTTTATATAGGGCACTATATAAATGCATATATTATTATTATTATTATTATTATTAAAGGTGTTTTGCAACAACAGGACAACGAGAGAATCCACACTTTAAAAGTTGCAATGGATGTTGTAGAGCGAAACGGGTATGAATTAATACAACATCCTGCTTTTTCGCCTTACCTCGCTCCTAATGATTCTTCCTATTCCCAATCTTGAAAAGGATATCCGTGGACGCCATTTCCGGTCTGACGAAGAAGTCGTGACGGCAGTTGAGGAGTGGGGTCAATGGAAGGGACCCTGACTTTTTAGTTCTTAGCTGATGGCACTTGAAGACCGTTGGTGTAAGTGCATCACACTAGAGGGCAATGACATCGAAAAAAGAAGAGGTGGATCTCAACCGGAAATAAGTTAGGTTAGTTATTTATTGACTCGCTTTCGTATCTTTAATTAATTTACAATGCTTTTGTATAAGGAATTAATGCGCGTATTAATTCTTTAAAAGAGAGCAAAAATTAATACGAAGACCATTAACTTAATTATTTGTTGTCTAATAATATATTTGCTATCTATAAAAGAATAACTGCGAGCATCAAATGAATTAATGATGTCATTAATCCAATTGAAGAGAGTAATTCAATTACTATGCACATCAATTGAATTGATAGTATCATTAAAGTGATGCATACATTAATTGAATTATTGCTCTCTTCAGTTGAATTGTAGCACGCATCTATTCAATTGTTGATATCATCGATTCATTTGTTGAGTACAATAATTCAATTATAGCGCGCATCAATTCACAGAATGATTAATGCTATCATCAATTTGATTAAAGCGCACAATAATTCAGAACTGAAGATATCATTAATTATTGGAAGAGGTTTTTAATTGAAGTTTTGAGCGCATAAAATGAATTGGTATCTTCAAATAATTACACATATCTTTATGTTATTTCGGCGTTCCGTAGTGTTATGTTGTATACATGTATGATATTGATGATATATATATATATATATATAATATAGAGAGAGAGAGAGAGAGAGAGAGAGAGAGAAACATGCAATCTGTGTGAGTCTTTTTTGATCGCGCACAAGACTGGCCTCTTTCTTAAGTTGATTATTTGCACATATCCTGAGTAACATTTCGAACTTCCAACTTATTGCTAACTTTCATCAAGGCTTGGTGTGTACACTTTGTCCTCCATATATACTCCCAACGAAAAGTTTAAAGGCTTAAGTAGGGGAATATTGTGATCAGATGCAGTCGGTCCTATATGAAACCGGTATTTTGTTTTGAATGCTTTTCAGTCAGCCATTCATGAACTATTCCAGAAGTATCTGGGGTAGCTTCATCCTGCTGGAATCAAACATTGAAATCAACCGTGCCCCGCCAACGCAGTGCTGGAGTCAAACATTGGAATCAACAATACCCCGCCAACGCAGTGCTGGAATCAAACATTGAAATCAACCGTGCCCCGCCAACGCAGTGCTGGAGTCAAACATTGGAATCAACAATACCCCGCCAACGCAGTGCTGGAATCAAACATTGAAATCAACCGTGCCCCGCCAACGCAGTGCTGGAATCAAACATTGGAATCAACAATACCCCGCCAACGCAGTGCTGGAATCAAACATTGAAATCAACCGTTGCCCGCCAACGCAGTGCTGGAATCAAACATTGGAATCAACAATACCCCGCCAACGCAGTGCTGGAGTCAAACATTGACATCAACCGTGCCCCGCCAACGCAGTGCTGGAGTCAAACATTGAAATCAACAATACCCCGCCAACGCAGTGCTGGAATCAAACATTGACATCAACCGTGCCCCGCCAACGCAGTGCTGGAATCAAAACATTGGAATCAACAATACCCCGCCAACGCAGTGCTGGAGTCAAACATTGGAATCAACAATACCCCGCCAACGCAGTGCTGGAATCAAACATTGGAATCAACAATACCCCGCCAACGCAGTGCTGGAGTCAAACATTGGAATCAACAATACCCCGCAACGCAGTGCTGGAGTCAAACATTGGAATCAACAATACCCCGCCAACGCAGTGCTGGAGTCAAACATTGAAATCAACAATACCCCGCCAACGCAGTGCTGGAGTCAAACATTGGAATCAACAATACCCCGCCAACGCAGTGCTGGAGTCAAACATTGACATCAACGTGCCCCGCCAACGCAGTGCTGGAATCAACAATACCCCGCCCACGCAGTGCTGGAATCAACAATGCCCCGCCCACGCAGTGCTGGAATGAATTTATGCTTACCTGTCACTGTTTACAGTCCTTATCTCGTCATTAGATTAAAAAATGCCCAGTAACGCCAGTGGAACTCATCGCTGCACAGACTGTGATCTGATCATCATGCAATAATTTTTCATTCCAGTTACATGTATTTCCAAGCGTGGCAGTTTCGTTTGTTTATCGGTAAACTTAAGTGAAAGCGCGGTTCAACAGGAAAACCGCACATTATCGATGATATCGATGGTTTCCGTCATTCATCGAACAAAGTCAAGTCGAAGTTTTATGTCAGATTCCTTCAAGTACTGCATTATTGACACACTATTAAGAAAAAAGTTCTAAGTCGAACAATAAAATTCTGTACACATTTCGATAGCTGCCTACATTTCCTACGTCCTATAAAACCGTTCTTACCCACTTTTTGGGAGGGGGGGGGGGGGGGGGGGCGTGGAGTACTTTTGTAATTAGGTTTTGGACAGTTGTTATGGATTCATCAACCTTGCAAAAGAAGGCAAAGACTGTTTCGTCACTGGAAAGGTTGTGGCCTCAGTTTGTCTGAATTGCTGATGGTAGATTATCTCCACAAGGGACACACAATTGGTACCAATCTTTTAGGTCACAGTTCAAGGTCAAACAACACTAAATGTACATTCTAGAATTATACCCATCAGTTAATGGGGGCGCCAATCAGGGACATGGTATGTGTATGCAATACTCTCAGAATACCTGTTAATATAGTCATTTTTTTCCTTTTAGAAGTGGACTAATTAAATTGTAATGATGTTAATCTATAAGTCCCGAAGTCAAATACTACATGGGTTTAAAATATTTTTCCTCGTTGATTTTACGATGAATTGAAACTTTTCTCTAAATGCTGTATATCTTAAAAATGCCGTAATTTTAAAAATCTCAATACCATAAAATTATCGAAGTTTTCCAGATGCATGAAGGTTAATTGACTTTTAACTAACAGTTAACTAACAGTTAAATTGTAATTGTACTACACAAACACTCTGTGAGAACAACCTAACACAGGTGACGACACAAACAATCTTATAATTTTGCACCATTTATTTACATGTACTTAAAAATAACAATTATTACAAAAAAAAGATTACTAAACTATTACCAGATTTATATATTTATGAACAAATAGTACGGCCGTACATATGGTTGAAAGGAGCTCTGCATCGTTATCCCTTAATCAGGTAATAAACACGCAAGTGAACTCGGAGTAGCGACTTCCAAATGAGAATTTGGGAGCCTGGGGATGACAACGCACTTTCTCTGGGCTGTACGCTCCAGGGCCAGGTTTGTTAGTGTCACAAGGAGGGCGGCTTTTAGAACTCATTGTGTACATAGGAGCCATGGCTGTGTTCACATTCAGATTGGGTGGCAGCGTATTTCCCGGGGCCGGGAGACTTACTCATATCCGCCAAATAACTGCCGATCTAAAAAGGTAAGATAAAATATTCTGTCAGACATGTAAACTTATCAAAATCGTCGTTGTTCCGAATTTATATATAAATTGTGAAATGTGGACTGCATACAGTCTCTACGCTAAAATAATAGCGGGGTTTGCGAATTCCAGATTGAAAGGGTTGCTGTTTGAAATATCACAATATCAATGTGCACGTAATGAATAGCACGTAATTATGTCAATGCTATCACTAAATTTGATGTGCGTAGTGTCTGGAATAATTAAAGCTGCAGTGGATTGTACCAAGTTACCTATTTAGGACCTAAATGTAGGATCATTAATCGTCTTTATTCTGAATTCGTAAGATTTGAGGAAAAAAATATAAAATGTTCAAATTAGTAACAAATTTAGTATTTAGAATCATGAATTTATAACACTAAAATGGACAGGGTCACAAACACAAGGATATTTTTGTGACAAAAACAATACATTGTAATGAAATTGATATACTACTGTAATGTGCAGGTATAGTCTATTTAAAACGATTTGCAGAATATTAATTGGATATTTACATTTCCAATGGTTTTGTCTTTGATATCTTTAGAGATTGCATTGACAGTCATTTCCTCATGAAGGGTAGACAGTGCGGGCATGAATCTTGATAAATATAGTATGTCTAATATAAAGGCTGGGAATCCCGACAGACATAAAAATGGGATTATTGATGCAACTTCTTGCGTTAGAAACCTGGGAGTGCTCTTTGATCGGACTCTGACTTTGGATGACCATATTAGTTCAATTTCAAAACAGTGTTTCTACCAACTTCGAAATATTGGTCGAATTCGTAAACTCATTTCGGAAAATGCTCGCAAAACGCTAGTGTGTTCCCTTGTCACATCAAGGCTTGATTATGGGAACGCATTGCTGTATGGTTTGAGTTCGGGCTCCCTGTCAAAGCTACAGAGAATTCAAAATACAGCTGCCAGAATAATAACAAGAACCAAGAAGCATGATCATATCACTCCGGTGCTGATTGGTCTTCATTGGCTACCAGTGGAATTTCGAATTCAATACAAACTTGTTTTGACTGTCTTCAAGGCGTTGCAAGAGAAGTCACCAGCATACATTCAGAACCTTGTTGATGTATATATTCCATCGAGATCGCTTCGATCAGAGAATTCGAAATTTCTGGTGACGCCCAAGGCACGTACCAAATTTTATGGAAATCGCGTTTCGATGTCAGTGCAGCTGCACTGTGGAACAGACTGCCAGCCGTTTTAAGGCTCGAAGACAACCTGGCCAGTTTTAAAAAGTTACGTTTTAATTAGCTTTTTTTAACTGACCCTTTCATCAATTTAATATTTAGATCTTAATCTGTGCTGAACATGTTTTTCGAATATTTTAATCACTGTTTAACCCATTCTATATCTAAACCCCCTTTTATATTTTGTATGCCCATATTATTTTCAATTAATTTTAGTTGTGTATATTCATTGTGCAGTTTCAAATAATTATGTAAAGCGCTTTAGAGTAATTTAATTATATTTAGCGCTATATAATGTTATAATAATAATAATAATAATAAAATATAATCATAAAAAAATAAATTTCATTTCTGAAAGTACATATGGGTATGAACTGCAATGAAACTGCGATGCTTCATGCTAGCATACTTTACATGACGCCGCGCTTTATGAAGTATGTCGGCATGAAGCGTCACAGTTCATGCCCTAGCTCATGAATTTTCAAAAATAAATTTATTTCTTAAATATACATGTTTAGTTCAACAACAAAATTGTGAAAATTAATTTTGCGTACCAAAACAGAAAATATCAAACAAGATGTGTTTGTCAAACACTAATGCTCTCGCATGGACAAACTCCAATTTCAAGGTCATGATGGTTCGAAAAGAAAGGTCTTGTAAAAAGGAATGCACATCTGAAATATGAAAGTCCTACGGGCCTAGAACTAACTATTCAAAAGTTACAGCCAAGGTCAAAGTTTTCAAAAGTAGGTCAAACTGTAAGGTCATGAGGTTAAAAATTTTGCTATCGGAAGAAAGGTCTTGTCAAAAGGAATATGCATATTAAATGTGGAAGCCTAATAACCAACCGTTCAAATGTCATTTGCCAAGAATTCAAGGTTAAAGTTTTTGCGTACAAACAGACAGAACCCCGTGGGGATCCGGGTTTGTTAAAATAGATCCTCAGTACCCCTTGCTTGGGGCGGTCCTTCGGATGAGACCGCAAAAACCGAGGTCCCGTGTCACAGCAGATGTGGCACGTAAAAGATCCCTCCCTGCCTCAAAGGCCATAAGCGCCGAGCATAGGCCTAATTTGCAGCCCTTCACCGGCAATGGTGACGTCTCCATATGAGTGAAAGATTCTCGAGCGGGACGTTAAATAATATTTAATCAATCAATCAACAACAGACAGATGGACAGACCAAAATCTTCTATTGCGGAGCCAGAACATAACAACAACACAGACAATAAATAACACACATAAGATACATCCTCACCGTTATTCTGTAAATATTTGGTATAAAATATCTTTAAAATTCATAATTACATACACATACAAGTCCATTGGGTGAGGGTAAAAGAGTTAAGAATTTAGCGCATTTATTTGGCTACGCCCCCCACGGATACATGTAAATGTAGCGATACCACTACGTGTAAAATATCTGCTAGAATACACATACTACAATATCGTTTTATATACACAATGATATAGCAGTAAATACTGAAGTTTACTTTATTATCAAGCAAAATCTGGTAAAATTATTTCCTTTTCTGATATAAATTTATTATAGACAAACCTGTGGGCGGTCAACAATGACGCACACTGGAGCTGTGGGTTTATGGAGTTGCTGGTTGCCGAATATAGGTGGTAGATTGTATTTATTGGGTGGCGGGATTTGATCCTTGCGACTCTGTCTAGTTCTAGCTCTGATGGTGTATTGAGGGGCTTGGCTCATTCCCTGAGGTTGGATCTTTTCCGAATGATAATGCCCAGGGCTGGAGTGTTGGGAATATCTGAAATGAAGAACGTACATTTACATAACAATGCATGCAAAGTCCTACTCTTGTACACAAATCCAGAACGACTATCATCACATACTAGTATCCTTCCGTGCAACCATTGTATACTCGAGGGCAGCGTGCATCCCAGTTCGGGTAATCCTAGGATCTATGTAGTAGGGAGCAGGATTCGTGACCTGGGCTGTAAGGACACATTGGTACTACTTTAGTTTCTTGTTTACGTCAATACATATGTTTTATCATTTAAATATTTTTTAAAAATATTGTGATTACAAGAGTGAGTTGGTCTTCATGCACGTTACTTCAGTACTTCTACATCAAATAAGATTATCATTACGAGAGATTCGAAGGTCTATCAACTGCTCTCAACTCATATTTACCTCTTTCTAGCCGTTTGCCCATGGTGTAGCAGGCTGCTTCGGTCTGGTGCAGTCATGGGCCTCATAGCCCAATGTAGAGGGTACGTCGTAACGTCCTGGTCCTGGTCCTGCAAAAAGTTAGAGACCACTGCATTCTTTTTCCGGATATAATTATGTTAGAATGCAATAATGTGTTAAATATAATACTGTTCATCAAATTATTGCGGACATAAGTAATATTCTATACATTTATCGCAACTGAAATTTCACAGTAAATGCATTTATTGTTTGATAGATTCATGATGAACTCACTGCCAATATCATATTACACTGGCTGTTTAATCACTGACAGACACAGAACTGATCTTAAAGGTCATGGACACGATTTGAGCTGAAAGTTTTCAAATATCTTTCCATTTTTAATGTTTACGGTGTTTAACTTAGGTATTTCTAATGGTCAGCAAAAATTTGAAAGTCAGTTGTCGAATTACAAGAAAGACACAGAGTTCAGAATTATCTGTTACGTAAATAAGGCTCGTGCCAAGTTTTTATTCACATAGGTTAAATATACTAATAAGGTTTCGTTTAAATCAGATTCTATTTCAATTTTCAAGTTAATTCTGAACACAGTCATACATTTTCTATTGTTAGTCACATCTCATTTGTTTTAAACGTGATATTTGTATAGAGCTATCTATATGTAAACAAAAACATGGCACTTAGCAAAGAATTGTGTGTGTTGCACTTCATTTGTATCTCAACAACTGACATTCAAATTTTTGCTGACCGTTAGAAATACCTTTTGAGTTAAGTATTGTAAACATCAAAATTGGGAAAGTAAAATTTGAAAATTTCAATTCAAATCATGTCCATGCACCTTTAATATATAAAGGCCCGAAAAGAATATGGTATTTAAACTTCCCAGAAAAAATTGCTACAGAGCAGGGATCCGGGGAAGGAATGGCCATTCTTCCGGAGATAACTTTCACTGCACTAGGCCTCTGGGAAGCACGAAGTAAACTATATGACATCGGATGACCTACTAACCTTTTCCTCTCAAATGTATCTTCTTTCTTCGATTTGTTGCAGAGTCTCCAGACATCTCTTCAGAATTAGTGTTTACTCCTTGTAAAAATTTACACAAGAACAATCTTCTCGGTTTAATTAATGGCGGGTGTAGATACTTGACAACGTATCTATGGTGACACAGTCTCGGTCGAATAGACGCTTGGTGAAAACTTAGCGTCTTGTTGAGCTAGATTATAAAGATAGAAATTGTTAGCCCAGGGGCGGATCCAGGAATTATGAAAGGGGCGTAATGACGAGTAAAGCATGCTCCCCTTCCCTACTCAGAATTTTCTTATTTTAAAAATGAAGAAAAAATATAATATACAGAATGAGGCTTTTTTTTCGGGTAGAATTATTGGTGGTCATGATGGAAAATCCCTAAAAATGCACGATTTTGGTAATATTGAATTCCTCTGTCTGGGGCTGTGGTGTAAAGAGTTGATGTGTAGATCTATCGATGGTTTCAAAATTGCCCAACACCACGAATTGCCAAACATTAACTCCACGTTGGACTGTATCGCGCAGTTCTAATAAATTTTACATTTTTAATGGAGGGCTTAATGTTCATTATGCCCCGTGGGGATCCGGGTTAGAATAGATCCTCAGTACCTCTTGCTTGTCGTAAGAGGCAACTGAATGGGGCGGTCCTTCGGATGAGACCGCATAAACCGAGGTCCCGTGTCACAGCAAATGTTACACGATAACGTTCCCTCCCTGCTCAAAGGCCCTGAGCGCCGAGCATAGGCCTAAAATGGTGAGGTCTCCATATGAGTGAAAAATTCTCGAGCGGGACGTTAAACAATATACAATCAACTAATCAATTAGTGTTCATTATAATCATGCAAATATTCTACCTCCTTTCCTTGATGTTCAGAAGTAAAATAAATAATAAATAATAAACAATAATAATAATAAACATGTTTGGTAATAGTTTATTGCTTGCTGTCCAGTTGCAAGGAATATTTTTGAAGTTTACATTAATTTTGATGAATTTGGCTTCTCAGGATCCAGATCAATGAAATTCAAAAACCAGACTGCGGATTAACAAAAAGAAAGTGAGAAGTGTACCGTAAAGGTCATGTGTTGTTTTTACCCGAGTCATTCAGATGACCTCTTGTCATGGGTCAGTCATTTGCATGTAACTGAACATTTTTAACTTCTTGTTTAGTAACCTTTCGATTCTTTTAAGAGTGTGAAGTGTCTTTGGGACAAGGGGGGTGGGGGGGGGGGGGCATAAATGTTAATCTCAAGACTCTTGCATCATGGAGTCTCAGGGGCAGGACAAAAATTGACAATTTTCAAAATCATTCTCTACAACCGCATAACTGTAAGAAAAACTCGCACTGTGTTTTCATATCTTCATGGAGAGATATCTTTAATTATTTGAAGATACCATCAATTCAGTAATTCAATTAAAGATCTCTTCAAAAGATTCATTATATCTTCAGTTCTGAATTATTGCGCACATTAATTGAATTGACGATAGCATTAATTATTCTGCTGAATTGATGCGCTTTATAATTCAATTGTTGTTCTCTTCAGATGATGTCAACAACTGATGCGCACAATAATTCATTTAGGGAGAGCAACTATATAATCAGAGATATATAAAATTTAATATGTCCACAAATGAATTAATGACCTCTTTAATTGTATTGCTGCTCTCTTTAATAGAATGGATGTGCACATTAATTCCTTATACAAAAGCAACTGGAATTAATTAAAGATATTTTGAACTGAAGAGATCTTCAAATCATTTATATCGAGTCTAATTAAATTTTGCGAGCAAATTTCCACCACATTGATGAGAGCAATAATTGAATCGTGCATCAAATCAATCATTGCTGCACGCATTATATATCAATTATTGGCCTCATCAATTCAATTGATGCGTGCATTAATTCATTTGAAGCATGCATAATGCAGTTGACGAGACCAATAATTGATTTGATGTGCACATTAATTCAATTGATGAGAGCAATAATTGATTTGTTGATTATCTTCAAATAATTAGACTTTTTAATTATCTGAGTTTATGTTAATTTGGCACTTAAAAAAGGCCTCTACCAAAAAATGTACCTTTCATGATCCCTGAGGTTCTGACTCCTGCTCGCTAATTCATGTTTCATGCTGTTGATAAAATTTTATATGATTGGTTTTCAGCACCTACTTGACATCTAGTATAATTATACTTTTATTTGTAGTGATCAGCCGTGTTCAACTGCAACGGCCAGTTAGCTCGGTAGACCACCTGACTGGACCCTTATTAAAATCCCCTCTGGTCTGTTGCATTTTCTCCCTTCCTGTTACACATTTAAGACATTACAACAAAAGTTTACTGATCAAGTCAATTAACCCTTTACATATTTTACAAAACTGTTATGAATGGCCTCTTTACATCAGTACAATTTCCATGGTCCCCCAGGAATATGTTCCAACTCTAGGGTATACAATTATTGAAAACTTGTACTGATATTACTACTAAATGTATTTTCAAAGATCTGGAGGGACTCTAACAAAATTTTTAATTTCCTGACTTTATTGCAGGGGTTCTTGCACTGAGACAGGTTAATAGTGTTGTATGCAAATGTATGTTTAAATATGCTCTTCTTTACTTGTGCCAATGTTGAATTCATGTTTAACAAAAGCATGGAGGCCTCTAATAAAATTGTAAATTCCAGGATCCAAGGGGCAAAGGTTCCGACTCTTAAGCACATCCAAATCCCTGGGGCAAGGGTTGCGACTCTACGGCACATCCAAATTACTCATATAGTGTCAACAGAACATATACGACCCTCGTACTTGTATATCATGTAAAGTCTTTCATCAGTATGGGCACTTTTGGAGGCATTCAAGTTTTAAGAATACATCTTAGTTTTACACTGCTGCTGAAAATTAGCATTTAGCTTTATGGGAGATCCTATATTTAATGTGAGCTAGACAAATTAAATTCAAATTGAAAATATTTACAACATTAAACATAGAAAAATGAAAATTTATTTACAAAAAAATTTGTCAACAATAAGGACTGCAAAATGAACGACTTCAAAATATGAATCAGCTAAATCGATCTGCTCTCCTTTGCCGTAGTTCATCAAGATTTGGATACAGTCTTTCAGAGTTTCTACCTTCTCTGAGGCTCTCCTCCTGGGCCCTTCTCAATTGCTCCTCCTCGGACAATCCTCCTGTATAATTATCATACATGAAATTGTCATTTCTATAACCAGAATAATTTTCATTATTGTGGCCCATATTGTATCTGTAGCTTGAATAATTATTCGTTGAATAGCCTCTGCCATGGAAGCGTCTAAATTCTGAGGGTTGAAGAAAACTGTCCATGATAGTTTTCAACGGACCTTTAATATACAAAAGTCCAACTAGAATCCCTGCCAAATGTCCAACAAATGAAGCATTGGGAGTAATCAACTGAATAAGGACTAGTTCTGCCCAGAATATGTATTTACTTGGCACTGGTATAATTCCCATCGCGTACTGCATACCGGCTGGGCTATAGTGAGTAACTAGAACTTTCAAGGCAAAAATCACCCCAGAAAATCCAACTGCGCAGGTCATCCTGTATGATCTGTCATCCAAAATTTCTGACAGGGCAATACTAAGAGCCACGTACACAATACTGGTCAGTACCGTAAACACTGCCAGCAGAAATCCAAAGTACACACTTCCGCACCGTCTTTCCAATTGTCTACCTTTCCAAAGGAAAGATGCCATGTTGTAGTATAGGTGGAAATCATGAGCATGATACAGGGACCCCAGTATAATTCGGTACCATTCTTTTCTATCCCACACGTTGAATGCACTTATACATACGTGACCAGGCGATGGAAACCACCTATACAAATCTCCAATCTCTAGAAAAATTGCCACTTGACAGATTGTTGAAATTAAAGTAACTGGGGGAATATTTTCAATTCCTATGTTCATGATTTGCATAGCAAGTAAAAATACACCAAGATTTTGTCCTCTTCTTGCCATGTTTATCGTCTTGTCTTATGCAACACTCCAATGAAATCGCACACAAATTCTATACATATCTCCGATATGTACACGACATCCTTGTTTTGGTTTACATTTGTATACCGATCCCGACCAGATACATTTGTTCCGATCCCGATCAGATTTCTGTACCATATACCATTGCGTGAATCACCTATTCTTTAGGTCATTCATTCCCGCCACCAGAGGGCATAAACAATAGTTCTGGATTCAGAACAGGATATCCACCATCTGGCCGTGGAACACCCTTCCAAACAAACAAACAAACAATCAATCAATCAATCCAGACAACATCATGGAAGCAGCCTTTATGGAGACCATCAAGGAGAGGATCCAGGCCAATCTAATTTCTTTTTTTTAAATGTTTATTTCCCAGACCTATTCGATAAGATAGAATTTTTTTTTCTTAAACTACAGAAAATGGCAGCTGCCGAGGATGGGCCCCAATTAAGCTCCATCTAATACTAACAACAATATATGTCTATCACATCACACAGGATGCACAAATATGGATAGATATGAAAAAAAGGTATATTTGATTCAGTGCGGAAAAATGAATAGTAGCTATATGCAATGTTTCAAGTGAAATATGCACATACAAAGAAAGAATTATTTACACCGTGCTGCCACAATGAATCTACATTACATCACGAAAGTTCATATTTGACTCATTAGGCAGCTCTATCAGAGGACTGGACCCTCTTTAATTAGGCTAATCTAATTAAAATTAGATCCTTTGATCCGCTCACCCACTTTGTGTAGTGATCGTAGGTAACTGGATCAAAGGATCTAATTTTCACTAGATTAGGATCCAGGCTTTTCATCCCTAGCAGCCATAGAAATTATTAACTTTTTCTTTTTTTTTAACCATGTAAATAATGAGGCTCCCCCCTCACAGATGGGCATATTTTAACCAAAGGACGAAGAAGCTGCTGGGGAAGTCCTGCACTAGCAGGAAGAAGACACGAGAAATATTCAATTAAATAATGGGTATCCCTGGCTGTTTATTGGCCCTTTCACATCACAGGCCATTATATCACTTGGGTTCATATTTACTATTAGATAGTAAATTCAAACCCAAGTGATATAATTGGCGGTGTTTTACATGGTTAAAGTGTAAGAGGTATTACATACTTGACGCCATTAAGCAATATCTCTTAAATATGTGATAACTAAAATAAATAGATGGTGACATCAACACAGAACAAGCTCTGCAAGGTGGGGCATCTCCTTGCAATGTAGGCTTATTTTTTTTATCAAATCTCCAAGAGGCCTTAACCATGTTGTGATGCCATACAACTGTGACGAACGCCCTCAAGATTCTTAAACGAGAATGGAAACATCTACATATCAGAAAATGATCCCATTTTTTGTTTTTTTTTTGTTTTGTTTTTGATTGACATATAGATGGAGCTTGGTTTTGACACAATCAATATCATATTTCTGGGATTGATGAGCCCTTTATTCAGTTTCCTGTGCATGTAATTGGCTTGCGTAACAAATTTGCCTCTCAAACTTTTCAGTATAAATAAGCACCGAACACGCTAGTCCCTGTTATCAGATATAAATAAAATGTCAACACTACAGTTTCTCGGAGCAACCAAGAACTGAATTTACATTATACCCTGAACATCACAAAAACAGGTCAAAGAAACAACACATTTATAATATTTCATTAATTTAATATTGATTATTACACCGATCACAGCATAATAAAGTGATAAACATTTATTTGAAAATAAAAAAAAAACAACAAGAAATTCCCATTTAGAATACTGTGTTAAGAATAGGGCTACATCAGTATTCTACATACCTACTTGGGTTTAAATCATGGTAACCGTTCCAAAGAAAATTAAATCCCCCCCCCCCCCCCTTGCATTGCTAAAATAACTTTACTTTCATATTAATACCAGCCAGCATCCACACTTTGCTTAATATCTTGGGAAATGTCCCTCTTTTTCTTGGTAATGATGGCAGACTCGCCACTCTTTCGTATCCTCCTAGCTTCCTTTACTGCAGCTTTCTTTTTCATCTGTTGTTTTACTTTCTCTTTGACAAGTCTGGGGTCCATACTACTAGTTGTACTGGCAACACTAACACTAGTACTGTCCAGATGTTTCCGTCGGTGTAAATTGGTGTGTGCGAGGCTTTCCTCGTTTCGGAATGGTCTCAGAGTCCTATTTTGATCGTGTAGGTCCTCCAGGTCTTCCTCATCGCTTCCACTCACACTGTCCTCATTACCAGCGATTCTGTCATTTCCACCTCCTGATTCATTGTCAGTGTGACCTGCTGCCGACAAGTCACTCACTGGAGGATTTAATCTATCCTCAGCAGGTGCTGTAGTCACCTCATCTGATACTTCTTCTGTCTCATCTAAATCATTGTCTTCATCATCAGACTCCTCATCTGAATCATCTTCTGAATCCACTGTTTTGGGATTTCCTGGTCCTCCTCTGATGTTATATTCCTCAGCAGCCTGGAAAAGTAATTTGATCATAGAAGAAACATCAATTACAAAAGATTACATTTATGTCCTAACAGCACTGTCTAAATACCTGATTATTCAAACCTTGGGTTCTTCAGCTGTCAACCCTGAGACATTAATAGTCACCTGAGCCTCGCACAAAAAAGTAAAATTAGAGAAAATGTCAGAAACGTCACATGTCCTTAACTTTAAATGTTTTACGTTATTGAGAGCTTGGAAATCAGCTGTTCAATCAATCAGTTTTATGTTTGCACTACGCAATACAGTAAAGCACAATTACAGCAAAAATTAAAAGAAAAAAAAAAGTTCATTATAACCAAACTTCAATATATCCAAAAAAAGCTTCATTATTTCCTTCTGATTGGGGAATAAGCACCGCTGTGTAGTAAGCATGAATTCATTGTAAGCGTGTTTTTATGTGTGATTCTATTGATGTTGTGTCAGGCATGGTACTGTTTACACTGATAATTCCATTTTTCTTAAGTACACATAATAGCTTGAATTTCATCTGATATACACGTATAAATAAACAAAATATTTTTGTTTGTGTTTATTTATACAAATAAAAACAAGCAACACACACAACTACAGACTAAAACTGATCACAGTAGATCCTCCCTCCCACCGAGTCCCCAAAGGTGACCATAAAATTAATGGTGTTTTGGGAGAATATTCCATTAACAATCTGTACTGTACCTCATCAAATGTTTCCGCCATTTCTTTTGTGAAGCCACTAGCTGATACTTCCACATCTAAGTCATCACCTCTTCTACAAAATCAAGACAAAAGTACTTGCAGAGGCCCATAGGTAACAGTGTTCACCTGAGTCAAGTCAACTCTACAGATGAGTAAAATATCAACAACACTTGATCTAAAGTAGTAGTACGTTGTGAACTTTAGTATATTAATATTTATGCTAATTATGGAGCAAAAATAGAAAAGATTTTTGATATTTGAAAAACTGCTGATTTTGCATTCATAAGATTTTTAAAGTCATATGCATTGTGACTCAATCCTACCAAATAAGGAAATGGGGGGAGGGGGTGTTGGCATTTATACCCTATAATCCTCACCGGGAGTGCCATAGGTGGTCCATTAACCCTGGCTGGAGTCAAGAGTCAATATAAGTACAAATGGAGACAATGTGAATCAAATGCTTTCATTTTCACAGGACTTTTGAAAATGACGAGGCCTTATCCTTAGCCTATGGGCTATCATGTGTTCAAACTTGAAGCTATACTTGCGGTGATGTTTCTGCCAAAGTTTTGCAATTCTAGATCCAGTGGTTCAAGAAAAGATTTTTAATTAAGCTTACCGTCTCTCCATTTCATTTAATTATTTTTTACCTTTACAAGGAACATTGCCATATATTTACACAAACTTTAAACAATGCTTTTTCCAATTTTGTTTGAAAATTGAAACCCCAAGGTTTTTAAGAAGATGTATAAAATGCAGCATCCAAATTTCAGGATTCTCAGTATCTACCCTTTAAGGAGAATGTGGCCCTTCATTTGATAAAACTTGAATCTCCTTTGCCCAAGGATACATGTACAGTCAAACTTGTATTAAGAGACCTTTCAAGGGACATAAGAAAAAAGGTCACATATGACAGGTGGTCACTTAATTCAGGTGCCCATTTTTCAGAGGATAAACGAAACTGATATGTTTTAAACATGTAGTATATTTATTTTGACATCATCAGTTAATGGCATTTATTACAAATTGATATGAAAGCTACATGTATATTCTATTGAAAACAAATAATTACATGTACTTTGCTTTTATGCATAATGTTTCTTGTTTATATGTACGTGTAAAAGGAATGTTAATTTCACAAAAAGTCTGGCCTGTCATTTAATTACCGACAATGTTCAAAGAGTGGCGCCTTTTGTTATCTGCCCTTTTCGTACCGAGAAACAAAAACGAAAGTACATAACGATGAGTGAGTACATAATTTGATTTAATAGAAGCAGCTCCTTTTGTTGTTGTCGGTCCTTTACTTAGTGAGAATGGAACAGGAAAGTACATAACGATGAGCACATAATTTGATTTAATTGAAGCAACACCTTTGGTGTCTGCCCTTTACCTACTAAGAAACGATAAGGAAAGTTCAACTTCACATTTCTGCTCAGGAAAACGCCGTTTTTAATATTTCTCGGGGAAATACAAGGTCGCTAAATGGAGGTAAAATAACATGAAAACATGCATTTTGGGACCAAAAATTACGGTCGTTAGTCGCGTTAGACAGGAGGTCGTTTAATTCAGTTGTAGATGATAGAAAATTGTCTTGGGGGGGGGGGGGGGGGGGGGAATTTGACGGTCACACATGACGGGAAGTCGCTTAATACGGTGGGTCGCTAAGACAAGTTTGACTGTACTTGTGCCGAGTTTGAGTTAAAACTTGCCCTAAGGTTCCTGAGAAGACTTTTAAGACCTCAGGGTCTTTTTTATCATGCTCTATTACCTCCCTTTTGAAGAAGTTATGTCATTATTTGAATACAACTGAATACCCTTCACCTACATATATATTTACATTCACTGAATTTTTTCTCTTATATTTCTTTTGAAATTGACATTGCTTTCATCATAGACAATGAATACATGTCTGTTCTGGTTTTTAGTACCGCCTGTCCCAGTCATTATTACCAAATATGGAGCATTGTCAAGGTGTATCAGCTTATTAGTATTAACGAATGGGTAAACAAAATATTTTAGTACTTAAATCTTGTTCACATATTTAAAAAATACAAAAAAATATAAATATAGACAATAAAAATATGTCTTTGTTGTTTTATTTAGTGATGAAAGTAGCAAAAAAACTAAATTTTTATAACACACTAATGTGAGTTATGAAGCATGCTACGATCATCACCTGATAAAACAATGATGAAAACATTTTAGAGTTTAAATGCCATGGGTTACATTTGGTTCATAATTGACTTCGCAGTTTCTGAAAAAAAGTTAATAATTGTGAAAAGTGAACACTGAAGCCGACAACCGACAGACCTGAGTACTTCAGGTGAGTTAGCAATGGAGAGCCTTCACTTCTGAGCTCTCATTTTATCACTAGCCAAGAAATTCTGATTTGCTACTCTGATTATGAAGCCTTTGGCCCATCCAGTCAGGATTATTTGTTACACGATTAGCCTACTTAAGATTTAGCCAACAAAAAATATCTTACTCTATGTACATCAGAGTTTTGCAAAATATTACAAAAATGTAGGTTTAAAATTGCTGATTTGAAAAAGCATTCAGCTCTTGGGATTGAAGAAATTATGAACAAAAGATACATATTCATATAATGGCAAGATTGTGAGTTGAAAATTCTTCATTATGATTTACCATTATATGAGTGTGTGCCACTTCAGTGCTTACCTAATTAAACATTGCTTGGATCACTTTTTACAGAGCTTGTTTGTTGCAGGGAGCATGTAGTCCCTATGCATTTTGAACTTAGATTACTAATAATATAAGCTTTGAAATGATAAGCTAAGCAATATCTGTGGAATTTAGTCAAATCTTACTTTTAGGAATATTCCAATTATCATTATAGCATAACAGGCCAAGTGTTTGTGTAGAAAGATGAAAGGCCATGGTTTGTGAGGAGAGTTGATAAGCCAAGGTTTGGGAGGAGAGATGATAAGCCGAGGTTTGTGAGGAGAGATGATAAGCCGAGGTTTGTGAGGAGAGATGATAAGCCGAGGTTTGTGAGGAGAGTTGATAAGCCAAGGTTTGTGAGGAGAGTTGATAAGCCAAGGTTTGTGAGGAGAGATGATAAGCCAAGGTTTGTGAGGAGAGATGATAAGCCAAGGTTTGTGAGGAGAGTTGATAAGCCGAGGTTTGTGAGGAGCGTTGTGTATCAGTAAACACTTTAGCGAAGATTTTAGATGTACTTTTTTTTTTTAGATCATCATATTACAATTTACTTCAAATAAAAAATGTTTGAGGTCTCAGAGAATATTCTAGATGCATCCACTTACATATTTTTTCTCTGTGAAGAAATTAGCAAAAAGTTGACACTAAATGAGAAAACATACCTCAAGTCAGAAAACTTAGGATGACGTTCACTCTCATAATGGAATCTTCTCATAAAAAAATCTCTTATACAGTTCACATCTCTGTCAAAATACCTGTCACATAAAAAAAATAGATGGACTGATTAAATTCAAATGGCAATAAAAAAAAATATTTAGCCTCTTATCTTCATAACAAGAGGTATTTGTGAAACACTGATGCCCCCCATAAAGCAGCAAAGCCATTCTGGTATCCAAAGAAAATTCTTGTTACATGGAATCCAAACATGTGAAATATGAAAGTCCTATCACTCACCATTCAAAAGTTATGGCCAAAAATAAAGTTTTTCCAAAGTACCTCAATACCCAAGGTAAAGAAGGTCAAACATTTTGCTTCCTAAAGAAAGGTCTCATCACAAAGAATCCACATGTGAAATATGAGAGTCATGTCACCATTCATTCAAAAGTTATGACCAGGGTTCACGTTTTTGTGGACAGACAGACAGACGAAGAACTACAGTTAAACTACCGTATCTGAAAGATCAGTCTCTCAAATGCCATTTCAAAGTCAGTCGGAAAGTCCCAACTACATTATCTTCAAGTATTTTAACATCAATATCTCGAATCCTTGGACATTTCAAAGTCATCTCTTGACCTCATTGAGTTCTGATTAACATGTTTGACTTTATAACTATATGCCCCTGATTCTGTGATTATGGGGGCATAATAAAATGACACCTACCATTCTGCATTTAGATGAGATGTGGAAATCATTTGTGGAAAATCAATCATGGTAACATGTCCATCATCATCAATCATCAGATTAAACTCGTTGAAATCCCCGTGGATCACCCCACAGTTCCCCAGTCTCACTATCAGCTCCATACAGTCATGGTACATTTGAGCTGGGTCAGCCACACTCTTTACATTACACCTGAAACGTTTCGAAAATAATTTTACAATTTGTACAACAGGTTTCAACTAACTACGCACAGTGTTATATAATTAATCTGTTTAAAAGAGATGTGCTTGTGAAACACTGATGCCCCCCCTGTAAGACAGCAAAGTTGACAATGATCAATGTAAAAGTTTTTAAAAGTAGATCAAATTCCAAGGTCAAGAGATCAAAAATCTTGGTACCAAAAGAAAGGTCATGTCACAGGGAATGCACATATTAAATATTGTAAAACAAGAAAGGTGCATATGTATCTTAGCACAAATGCAAGTGCTAAGACATTGGCGCAAATATATTTCTGTGCACATGCAATTCGTTGCACTTGCATTTGTGCTAAAACACAAATGCACCATTCTCGTTTTACAGTGTTTTATATTGGCACAAATGTTTTGGATTTTTATTCTATTTTTGCTTAGCAAGTTGAGCATTCGCTCAATAGCTTCCATTTCATTTGTAAATACTTGATCTGCTTTTATGTGGTAATTTTGGTAACATTCACTTTCGACCTTTGTCATTTATTCAGACAATTTTTCCTGGAATCTAAGTGTTAGTGTTACTGAGGCTCAACTTTTTCCCTGGATTACCGAACCATCTTTTCAAGGAAAGAAAAATGAATATTTTAAATGATGATGCTTGAATATAATTTTACTTCAATTTCCAAGCCAGTGGTACTATATATACAATTTCTCAACAGACGTTTATATTATTTAGAAATACATGTATCATATATAATCAACCTTCTAAAAGGAAGATTTTTGGGTGTTAAATTTGGATTAAAAAATTCCTATACTCAACTTATAGGTGTACCCTATTGCCAATGGAATTTTTCTCGCTAAAGAAGTACTGTCATACTTCCACAGTTGCCAAACAAATACATGTATTCATCAGAATTTAGTCATGCCCATTTGAATATCTTAAATCCATGGCTAAAACACTGTGCCAAGTTTAGTTGAAAATGGTAAAGCAGTACTTAAGAAATGGAAAACTATACGAATATGAAGTGAAGAAAAACACACAATAAAATAAAAAAAGTTTGGTCTGTCAGTGAATTAACTTTTATCCTCCATGAAAAAGATGTGCATTGCTCAAGTTACTTTGATATCAATTATAATAATGAAAATGTAAGTGTTTTATACATTGTATATATAAGTGTTTTATACAGTGTATATATAAGTGTTTTATACATTGTATATATAAGTGTTTTATACATTGTATATATAAGTGTTTTATACATTGTATAGATAAGTGTTTTATACATTGTACATATAAGTGTTTTATACATTGTATATATAAGTGTTTTATACATTGTATAGATAAGTGTTTTATACATTGTATATATACATGTTTTATACATTGTATAGATAAGTGTATTATACATTGTGTATATATATATATATATATATATATATATATATATATATATATATATAAGTGTTTTATACATTGTATATATAAGTGTTTTATACATTGTATAGATAAGTTTTTATACATTGTACATATAAGTGTTTTAAACATTGTATAGATAAATGTTTTATACACAGTATATAAGTGTTTTATCAATGTATATATATATGTGTTTTATACATTGTACATATAAGTGTTGTATACATTGTATAGATAAGTGTTTTATACACAGTATAGATAAGCATTTTATACACTGTATATATACATGTTTTATACATTGTATATATAAGTGTTTTAGACATTGTATAGATAAGTGTTTTATACATTGGATATATAAGTGTTTTATACATTGTATAGATAAGTCTTTTATACATTGTATATGTAAGTGTTTTATACATTGTATATATACATGTGTTATACATTGTATATATAAGTGTTTTATACATTGTATATATAAGTGTTTTATACATTGTATATATACATGTTTTATACATTGTATAGATAAGTGTTTTATACATTGTATAGATAAGTGTTTTATACATTGTATATATAAGTGTTTTATACATTATATAGATAAGTGTTTTAGACATTGTATAGATAAGTGTTTTAGACATTGTATAGATAAGTGTTTTAGACATTGTATAGATAAGTGTTATATACATTGTATAGATAAAGACTAATACTAACATGGGATATCCACTGATGAGCTCCATTACCACTGCATGTCTGTTAAAGTCAATTGGTTTGGGAACAGGGAACTTTCTGTCATACAACGCCTGGAAAGAAATTCAGAAGATTTCAGTCCATGAGACATCTTTACTTCAATAACTTTCAATATTTTTAATGAATCTATTATGTAAAAGAAATATTCTAAATTATGTACAGAAAGCAAAATACAAAAGCAGTGTACAATACCGTTTATTTTACAAAGGTATCTCATTTTACATATGTTCAAACACAGGTAGTGTACTTTTGAAATGAAGCAAATGGGTCTGTACCAGCCATAAAGCAAGGAGATATCAATTGTAATTTATGTGACAAATCTGAAACTGTTACCTTCATATAAGCATATTCCTTCATTGCAGCAAGACGTGAAAGATACAGCCAAGACACATTGTTCCTGTGTTTGTGATAATCTCGTTTGTTTTTTAGTTGTCGGAAGGAGGTTCTTCCTAACCTGATAAAAGCACAAAAAGATACCTCATACTAAGAAGAAGACTACCACCAGTCAAAGTGTGTATGTGTTTAACCTTTATATCATCGAATTTGTTGATTTCGCATCACTTACCATATAAATTTGATCAATCAGTATAATTTTATCAAACTAATTATAATCAGACTCTTAAGATTCTCTCTATAAACTCTGCATATGCAGTTTGATGTAAATAAATGTTGCAATTGAACTTGAAATTATTAATTTGACTTTATTACTCATTGATTTGTAATTTTACGCTCTCTGAATTGTGGAAATCACCTTCACAGTATTGCATAAACCACTGACTGTCTGATTGGTCTTTCCTTAGAACCACTATCCAATCAGAATCAGTCTGTGTAACACATGCATGTAAAATTAATTTGCTTACACCAATGACATAAACAGTGACATTAATATGGACAATGTTCTTCACTTGAATTTTAAACACCTCGATATCTCTATATTTCAAATGCTTTCCCTCACAAGTTCATAATCAATCAGTAATCAATTACATGTGATTGATTGATTATTTATTGCTTTCCACCACACTCAACAATTTTTCAGTTATCTGGTGGCGTCCAGTTTTTGTTGGTGGAGGAGAGAACCCAGATACCATGTACCTGGGAAGAGACCACCGACCTTCCACAAGTAAACTGGCAAACTTGCTCACATAACGTCGCGGCCGAGATCGAACATGCGCCAACAGAGGTGAGAGGCTTTGTGATTTTGAGCCCAATGCTCTACCCACTCGGCCATGGAGGCCCCTTCAATTACATGCCTATGTTTTAACTATGTGGGGCTGTATGACTTTGTAATATATTGCATTACCTGTGAAGTTTTAATGCATATTGATGATCTTCTGCATCTGCTATAATGTAAATATCTGCCAGAAAAAGAGAAAATCTTAAAATTACATGAAATTAAAATCTACCTTAATTTTCTTTTTATTTCCAAAAACAAGATTTTTATTTTACCCACTGGTATAATATCTTATTCAAAGATCTGTAAATAGTCAATGTTTAAAGAATAAACGTGGAGGTTGTTATATAAGAAAACAATGAAATAATGTCATTTGTATTTTAATCGACAAAGATACTTTAATATGCAGAAATTACCAATACCTTCCATTTTCTTTCATATCCCTAATATAAACATTTAATCCTTATATCTTCAAGGGAAAGGCAATACATATTACTCGGACAGCAAAATTGATATCAATACTGTCTGTATTTCAAAAGACTGAAAGGTGACATGTTGAAGAATTCTTTTATATTGAATAGCATAAAACATCTAATATGTGATGTCAATCCACCAATTCCAGTGCTAAGCTTTATTGATTCTCAGAATATATGCATGCCTAGGCCCTGTGTCACAGCAGGTGTGGCACGTTAAAGATCCCTCCCTGCTCAAAGGCCCCGAGTGCAGAGCATAGGCCTGAAGTTTGCAGCCCTTCACCGGTAATGGTGACATCTCCAAATGAATGAAAGATTCTCGAGCGGGATGTTAAACAATATATAATCAATCAATCATATAATACAAATTGATGGATTTCCACTGTGTCACAATGATAATGTAATTAAACTCCAAGATCTGCTGTGACCTTGACTTCTGACCACATGACAACAAATTCATAAATTACGTCTCTAATCATTGATTAACTTTCTATAAAATATGAAAGGTATATATTTTAAAAGTATTCAAGATTTCAAGTCACAACAAAAGTGATGATAGACAGAATCTAGACAGACATTTGTGATTCCTATAAGGTTTCCACAGTATAAATGCAGGACCTTAATATGATGCACATTTACATATACATATAATTCGTGACCCCAGAGTTCAGGGTTCATGCCCCATAGTAGGGCTAAGTTTGTTGTATGAGAATACCAAACTTGGCTGAAATTGGTTCAGCCAATACAGAGAAGCTGAAAATGTTAAAACCTTTACAATTGACAGATGACAAAAATAGATAACAATAGGTCACCAGGGTAACTCAGGACACCTACAAACATATGGACAGAGATATGCAAGATATTCGTTTAATGTTATTTGTTGTGCATTTTAACATTTATTTCACAGTATATTCAATTGAATTTACCAATTTCCTATTTAGCATTTTTGTAAGCTTGCCTTTCCCCTTAACAGAACAACAGTATCTAGTTTCAATGGTCTCTTCTTCAATGAGAGCTCTTTATGAGAAACAAATGAAGATATCTCAGAAAATTACCTGACTCTTTGCCCACACCGATCTGGTTTCCAAGAGAGTAGATAACATCTCTGCTGGCTAAAGCTTTTAGTGCTAAATAATCATAGCCAGACACAGTTAATCTGTACCCCTCAACTGCAACACATGAAATATGAGAAAATACACAGGAAATGCAACTTTTATCACAAAAGAAACGAATTTCAAATGCATATATATAAATCTCAGTTCATATACATGAATTTGAAGAAACTTTCTGATGATCTCAGGAAACAGCTGATGATGCTCTGATGTAATTGACAAGAATCAAAGACTATTCATTATGGTTGTTAAATCACACAATCGTTTAGTTTGTTTTTTTCTAACATCTTATATCATCACGATCATGTTATTTTTCTATATAAACATTTTTCACATTAAAATAATGACTATCAACAACAGTAAAATTTCTTACATCTTTGGCCACTACGTTCATAAGCAACAAGTCTGTGTTTGTTGAGCTCTCGGAGAACTTTGTGACAGCCTCCACCATGAAGATGTGCTATGGAGGCCACCAATGGGGAAGGAACAAGTTCATGGTTTTTCATACCCATCTCAACCTACAACAATATTTATTCATGTTCATGACAGTGACTCTAAATACACATCACCCACCTAGTTAAAATACATGTAATGCCCTGCAGACTTATCGGAAACCCCTGGTAAATGACCACTGGTGTTGCATTTGAGAAGATCAGTAAAATTATATCATCAAGGTCTTTAGTGACAATTGTATACTATATTACCTTTACATCAATAAAAAAAAACACGCACACATGCTAAAAATCAAGGATCTATTTCTTACAGATCTAAGGTGTGTCAAATTAAGATCTGGAGCATCATTGAATATGTGTGATTTTCCTTATTAGTATACTGTCAATAAACTAATTCTAACAGTAAGAGAATAAGATTTTAATACAATGAAACTGTGATACAAGATATTTTTAAGTGGATCAGAACTTTAATCAAATACTATGGTTAAACAATGCTGTTATAGCTGTTCTTTAGATGGGATTTTCCTTCATAGTATAGATCTACAATGACATGGGAACTTTTTTCAAGCTTTCTTAATCAATACAATAACAGCAGATCTAGCACACTATTTTGACTTACAAGTGTTATCTACAGACCCATATAGCTTTAATAAGGAATATGGCTCAACACACATACAATTACTCAAACAAAGTGATTATATATAATGCAGAAAAGTATTAAAAAACACTAGCCAAGGAATTTTTTAGGGTCTGTATGTAACTGCTCTTGAGAGTAATAATAATTAATCCACAAGATGGTTAAGATCGTAGATTTGTTTCAATTGTGGGAAACAATGAACAACCCAGTTTATGGTACTGGGCTACAGCTTCCCAAAATAAAGGCGAAATAGCCTGATAGTTCACTTATGATGACAGTTATGGGTGTAATTAGCAGTTCCTCTATAAAATCAAAGAGTATGTTTTACTTTGATGGACAAGTTTAGTTGATTTCAACACCCTTGAAAAATTTTTCCTGTATTATTTCATATCTATATTACCTCATAACATTATAAATCTGGTAGTATGAAAAATGTTGGGCAACTATAATTACTATCTTAAACTTATATCAAAGCAGAGTAAAAACAAGAAGCCTATAGTTTTATATTTCAAAATTAAATCTTCTTCTAGTGAGGACCCATGTCCTCTTACCATCCTGACAAAGGAACAGATGGAAAAATCAACAAAGCACTGAGTCAGAGATTAAACACTACATATTGACTGTATAAAAAGTCATTCAATGGAAGCAAATTCCTAGGGCATAATTTTACTTTGATTTCAGAGAGTGATAGAGAAAATGAAAGTATTTAAAATGTTGATGATTTAAACTCTGATGATTCAGTCGCACTTGCAATGGAAAGTGAAACTGATGATCTTTGTTAAAATCTTACTTGGGTCTGAGGCATGGATTTACAGTAACATTTCCATCTTTCTTTCCTTCAGAAAATTGAAGTATGTTTAAATTGAAGATAAATCAGTTAGTTTTACTTTTTAGGGATTATAATTGTTTTTCAATTTCAACCAAATATTGCCATTTTTCCCAATGTGAGTGGCCCTGACCCTTGAAATCAATGGTTAAATAAATCCCTGTTAACTCATGTCAGAATACAGAGTTTTGTTAGTAGATGAATGACAGACAACACAAAATAAAATATGTGTGTGTTTCCATTTTCCCAACCCTTCATATGTTTTTTATTGCTGAACCAAAATATTTCATTGATGATATACATAAATAAAATCAATATCTGGAATTTTCAGACCACAATTATTTTTTTTTCTTTTCATGTTGGAGTTACTCTGATTTACATTCACAACTATTGTTCTTCATGTTTAAAAAGTATTTGTAGGCCTTTATTTAAAACATATTAAAAACTAAGATTTTGAATAAATATCTTTTTAAAACATTTATTAGAAATCTTATTAAAATAAAATGTTTTACCTACCTACCCTACCTAATTTTTGGGAGAGTGAAATAGGAAACACAAACACATTTCGGCCTAAACTAAATTCTATAAAAGTAGTAAAATTGTTTTAATTGCTTTTTACAGCTATATACTAAATCAAAATTTTGTGGAGGACATATAATCAATTTACATTGCAAAATCAAAATAAAGTCTGCTTCAACACCCCCCCCCCCTTTCACCTTTTCCAGAATGTATCATCCTTTAATTACGATTAAGAATGAAATAAGCAAGATTTACCGAGGTAAGTACTCTAAAATCTTCTTTCGATAAGTAACGAAGCACTGTCACGTTTAATTTGCCCATATTTTGATCAACTCATGGAGCTTCCTGTAAGTTCAGTGAATCAACGTGCTCTTTCCGCTTAGACTACATACCCGTTGGAAGACTATAAACCTTGTTGAAAGTAAAAATTTTCAAAAACAAGTAAAAAGAAATCAAAAACAAACAAAAATATAACGTAATTTATATTTATTATTATGTTTATTGTTTGGGAACATTTTTCATCGTAATAGTTCAAGTCAAACTACTATTCTAGACGTTTTATGAACTTTGTTGCTGGGCTATAACTTAGTATACAATAGTTTGAATTACATGTAGTAAACTAGACAGTTAAAAATATAGGGTTTTTTTGAAAATAAAACTTTGGAAAAATAGTCATGTTATGTGTTCATAATTTCATACTGTTTTAGTTTGAAGTTGTTATTGAGTCATTAAGACAACGTCAATTAGCCTTACCCAACTATTAGCGAAATTAGTCTGGATCATTCTGACGTTTTTGTGTACACTGACTCAGTCTCGTTCAACCTGACGGTCGAGAAATTTACGAAGACAGTCGAGTATCTGGTTGAACGAGACTAACTCTCTTAAAAATAAAAAAATATAAGCACATTGACAATTCATGAAACACTTTCACTTTATTCGGATTTATTATTCTTTAATAAATGTAGAAATTAACAATTTTAGTTATCTTGTGGCGTTCAGTTTTTTATTGGTTGAGGAAAGAACCCCCGATACCCTGGAAGAGACCACCGACCTTCCGAAAGTAAACTGGCAAACTTTCTCCCATATATCGGCGTGAGCGAGATTCGAACTCGCGCCGACGAGAGGTGAGAGGCCTTGTGATTATGAGCGCGATGCTCTAACCACTCGGCCACGGAAGCTTTTCTCTCTCTCATCGTCGTCGTCGTCCTTTACACCCGGTGGTGTGTAGGGCAGCAACAAACTTCCTCCACTCCTGCCTATCCTGGGCCAGCTTCGTTAATGATCTCCAGGTCTGTCCTTCCCCATGATGTTCTTGACCTCCCTCTTTTTCTCTTGCCTTCTGGGGTTCAGTGCAGTGCTGTTCTTGTTATTGACTGGGGGCTTTTCGTCCTATTCATCGGCGTTTGGTAATGATGTCCTCTTGGTTACATCTGTTTATAAGGTCTACGTTAGTTACTTTCTCTGGCCAGAATATCCTAAGAATACGTTGGATATATATATATATATATATATATATACGAATCACTTGTTTGAGCATTTCCAACGCAACATCCACATTGAGTATTGTATTGTAAATCTTATCTGCATTTTGATGTTTTCTTCTCACCAAATTGTCATTTCTGTTATGCCCTCAGGGCCCAAAATTGGAATAAAGTTATCTATAATCAATCAATGAGAGAGAGAGAGAGGGCATTACAGGAGCGGATCAAAGATCTTATTTTAATAAAGTTGGCTAATATAAATAGATATATTAAATTTTGTGTTCCTTTTCAGTTTTTTTTTCTTTTTGTGTGTTTTCCTTTTGGGTCCTTTAGGATTCCTTAGGTGTTCCTTTTGGATTCTATAGGGTCCTTTTGGGTAAATCGACGTACCGGATGTAATCATTTTCTATTATTGTTTTGAATATTTCTTGATCTGACTGAAGTAATCACTTGCTGCGTTGAAATGGGTGGATGTTGTTCAGCACAGGTATAAATGACTTACGTTTAACATTAAAACTTAATATCATGAATGATCAATCATTTTCCCATTCATTCGCAGTCATAAGATTTAAATTTAGATTTGCGAATCTGGATTTTAAATCAAACAGAAACTTCAATATTAGTTTCTTACCAGTAACTGTTTAGTAGCATAAGCCTTTCAGGTTTTAAATTCGCCAAGCCTATCTTTTTTAGCTGCTAGTTCATCTTTAAATAGGCCTAGTATCTCACTCGTCTGATTTTGACAAATCCAACACTGTACTTAGCTATATAGTTTTATTAAGCTATTTGAGCTATAATTAAGCTATTTAGATTGAATTTCTTCAGTGCAATGGTATAGCGAAAAAGTTGCGTAATATTTTTTTTTAACATGTTTATATCTGAATTAACCACAATACTGTTCTGCAATATTGTAATTAGAGTTCATAGCAATGCTGCATCATTTTAATAATTTTCATAAGAAGAGAATTTCTTTTGTGATGTTAAATGTGCACTACCCTGTGTGTATTAAAGTATAATTAGATATGTGTAACAGAGACTGGTTTGTGCCTCTGATGAGAATCGAACCTGAGACCTCTGGCTCAACAGTCCAGTGCTCTACCGATAGAGCTAGAGGGTTAACCCACTAGCCCCAACTAGTAGGAAGGCCATGTATCTAACACTACCACATTGTCCCCCTCCAGAGAGAGAGGCGTTGCGACTCTCCCAGAGTGCCAGCACCTGTGGGGCGAAGTTTTGGGGGCAATCACGTTCACCTGCCAGAGATTACCCAGATCCCAATGTGGGCACCAAATGTAACAGAGATTAGTTTGTGCCTCTGATGAAAATCAAACCCGGGACCTCTGGCACGACAGTCCAGTGCTCTACCGATCGAGCTAAAGGGTTAACCCACTTGCCTGAGCTAGTAGGAAGGCCATGTATCTAACACTACCACATATGTATGATGGCTATAATGTGGAATTTGATTATTGTTGCTTAACCTGCTTAACAACATGGCAGTCCTAAACATCTAACAAAAAATTTAAATCTAAATTCTTCCTAAGGGACAGAGTGTTAGAAGCATTATTTGTTTACAACATTGTGTTGTATGGAGTGCAAGAATTAAATATTTTTACTAGGTGAAATCTATTTTTTTGCTTTTAGAAATTGATAAAGATTTGAAATAGGTAAATAGAGCTTTTATTTTAGTTTAATAAATAGGGGTGAACCTCAGTATCGGTTGTCCACTATCTAAGATGCCCGATTTGGTTATGGTACAAAATTTGTTATTTTCGGTTTGATACAGGTTATTTTTATTTGTGAACAGACTCGTAATTTTCCTTTTCTGATCAAGATTCAAACATCCAAAATGGCAGATTCCAAAGGAGGTGATAAAGACAGTTGATTGATTGTTTGTTTTATGTCCTGTTGAGAATTTTTCACTCATATTGAGATTTCACCAGCTGTAGGTGAAGTACCACAAATTTAGACCTATGCTTAGCATTCAGGGCCATATCAATGAGGGTTCTTTAGTATGCCAACACCTGTCATGACACAGGACCTCTGTTTTTAAGGTCATCCAAATGGCACATGATTCTCACTTCTAAATGCCAGGTGTTTGACGAAGGAGGAATCATTACCTATAATAAGGTTTGACGTGGTCTCAAGCTCATGACCTCCCAGTTACTAAACGCTTTACGACTGAGCTACCGCGACCAGTCAAAAAAGACAGTAACAATAAAGTCGTGAACTGTGGACTGGGAGCTACCAACGTAATATTGTCATTCCTGATGATCTTTTAGGATGAGTACTTCCCGGTACATGTTAATGAAATGTGATGATCAGGCAGATTAATCTAGTCAGACAATGTTTTTGCTTTCTTGTCTCATTAAGGGCTTTTTTTTTCTTTTTTTTTTTGTGTTATTTTGATATGACTGTGTCATATCAAAAGTAACCATATCATAGTGAGATATTATGAAATGTATCGTATTGTGGGCATTTAGTTTCATTCCTATAATAATAAAGCTATAATATAGCTAAATATAGAGATTGTGTTTGACCTGTTTGGAGGTGCAAGTAGTACTAAATGAACTATTAAAAAATTTAAAAGAATTATAGGTTTATTTTGTGATATATTGATGGAGCTATTATTTCATAAGTGAGTGCAGCTACATATATATGAGCAGATCCAAAAAATTTCCCCAGGGTAGTGGATTCCACCCCGTGTATTTTTAGGGGTCCAATTGAAACTATGGATTAGTGTTATTTTATGATTGAAGTGCACACAAATAGGAATATATATTTATATCCTATCAAGCTCATGGGTTTGGCCCAACCATTACCCCATATATGCATGCCTGACAAAGTCCCTACAAAAAAAAAAATGGAAGGAAGTCTGTATTGTAATGAATAAGATAATAAAAATCATCAAAAATCACTATTTATGGCAAGGCAGGGATTATCCTAAATATTTATCTAATAATCTACATGTACCGAGTGTAACCATGATGTATTTTAAAACACAGTAATTAATATTTCAGCAGATAATGATGAATGTTGTTGATTTTCATTTTACAGTTGCACTGTATTCGAACAATCTCTACACAGCCACTGCATGAATTTATCCCACCCTTTTATTTTCAGGAAAATATTTTTGTGAATCCAACTGATTCTCAAAAATGCTAAAAATTAATTGAAAGCAAAAATAACCAGATTTACGGTGGTCTTATAATGTCCCAATTATCACACAAAAATCGTAGCATATATAAACCAGCCTAAGAAGGGACATATGATTAGTTATGTATGATTTTGGTAAACCCAATTTGGCTTTCATGAATGATTTATTTGATTATATAGGATTGCACCAATGAAAAAAGGTCCTTATGGTATATTCAGTAGAACAGAGAAATAACATCACAAAGATTTGATGTTACATTGCACTGTAAAGATGCATGCACTCAAGATTCAAAACCACTTATTAGATTTATCAATGTATGTATGCATATAAGATATCTACACTTTAAACCAAACCAGAAAGGTAGTTTGGAAATAAAATATTTATAGAATTATTCAATGATTTTTATGATATACATTTAGAAATGGAATGTTTCACTTCAGTTTCTTTCTATATATATGTAACGGACAAAAATAAAACATGTAGCTGATATAGCAACTCCATGAATACTTGTCTAAGATTATGTTTATTTCTTTGAACAACGAATCATGGATGAGTTTGAGGTAAAAACAATTCATAACTATCAATACAGAAGTTGACTCCACTGTTTAAAAAAAAAAGCAAGATCTGCCTCAGATAAATATTTATACTGTCAAGTTGATGCGAAATAGACAAAGGAAAATTCTGAACATCTTTTCAAGAACCACAATGGTATACTCGTTTAGTGGATGTTCAGGTTTGTTCATACTATGATCTCAAGGGCCGCAAAAGGGGTTCAAAGTTCATCATTGGTTATATGGAAAAAAACATTTCAAAAGTCATATTTTGCAAGAACCACAAGGGCATACAAACTATTGTCAAAGTTATTCAATGATGATGTTTCAGATTTTGCCATGAATCCTTGGTGCCAGAATAGGGGTTCAAAGTGGAATTATGGTGGTTATATGGTACATAGAAACAATCTTAAAAATCTTTTCCGTAAGAACTACAAGAGTTCAGATTGTCAAATGGATATAAGCATCATCGTGTAGCACAGTTTCAGATTTGTTCATGATCCTTGGGGCCAGGGCAGAGCCACAGTGGGTTCAGAGTTGACCATGTTTTAAAATTATATAGTTTGAATTAAAATCTTTTCAATATATACAAATTTACATAATTGTAATATATGATATGTAAGCAACATCATAAAGCCTAGACTGATATTATTTACTACATTCCACTTATGCTCAGGTGAGTGTTTAGGCCCATGGACCTCTTGTTTAAGAGTCTTTAACTACATTTAGTTCCAAGGATGCATCACCTAATGACTTCTGGGAATCTTTGACGTTGCTTTTTAGGAAGGTTTCAACATTGTTCAATGAGATTTGAGCATCTTTTGAAAATGAGCTGCTGATTCGTCTGAGAGTCTGTAACCTGTAGACAGTGTATGAGAAACATCATCACTCACACCAGAATAAGTGCAGTAGTTAGCTGAAAATGACCAGTCCAACGTATAATTAAAGTTTGACAGAGTTGGAATAAAATTACTTACTTTCATGTCCAACAGTTGATTTTAAGATACATGACCCACTTCTAATTTGTGTACCAGATGATGTGACTGACCTACATTCAGTTACTCTGATTAAGGATAAACTTAGGTCTTTTCATAGCTTATTGCGAGTGATATATCAACTAAGCTCAACTTTAGGTGCATTTGCTCTGTGTTTCATTCTGCTAAAGGTTTTGTGATGCATCTAATGTGATGGTTTTGGTGTCTGTGTGCTTGCCAAATCTCACTTTCAGCCTTCACCACTGGCTAGCAGAAATGTGAAAAAGAGGATTGCTATGTAAGCCTTTCTCTATTAGTACATAGCCTTTCCACAGCAAGTCTCCTCGTGGAAGCAGATGAATACTGGCCACCATTTGGCCCCAGACTATGCAAGGGCAGATGGTTGGCTGGAGTTGCCATAAATTTCCTTAAGAGACAAAAAACTCTCATTCTAAACCAGGACTGATGGAGCTCATGAGCGCAGTCGTCTAACGTAAGGAGACCCCAGCAGAAAACCTCCAGGTTGGGGCTGGGTTAACATCCAATTCACAGAAAAAAAAATTTGTTACAGAAGTTGATGACACGAATTCAGAGAGAGCGTCATGGCCTTATGCACGTTTTGGCATGGAGATCTAGAGAACTGAATACTTAGTGCTTAGTATTGCAACTTGTGTGTTTTAGAAATTTACAAGCCTGCATTAAAAAATTTTTTTAAGAGAGAATGGGCTATTCCTTTATATCCAGTTTGTACCTTGCTGGAGTATGAGCCCTTTTTGGACAGCAATAATAGATATTTTACTATGCTATGTAGTACTGTAAATTTTACCGCTCTATGACGTATTTTACTCCTGTATTTTTACAGATAAGGTGTTGGTGTGGGCCAGCGTCCTGCGGTCTGTGCTGTCGATTTCTCCCACAGATCAATGAATCCACAGGAACTCGCTGTATGTATACAGTGTTTCTGGTCGTCGGCTTCGTTCTGGCAGCCCTGATGCTGTCTCCACAGCTTGAGGATGCTTTTATTAATAATGTGAGTATTGATTCCGTAATTGTTGTTCTGAGGAAACAAATTTCATTTCTTGAAAAATACACGAGGGCATGAACTGCAATGCTTCATGCCTGCATACTTTTCATGAAGCACTATCATGCTTCATGAAGTTTGCCAGCATGAGGCATTGCAGTTCATATCCTTGTCTATTTTCAAAAATGAAGTTTATTTCTTATATTTTTAAATTCTTTAATTTCTGTCATAATTCACAGCTCTTGAAATAGATGTACTATGTTTATCTGTATTCATACGCACATTGTTTACAACTGCAATGCATTCATGAGAAAATTGCTGTCATTACAATTTCTGGTGATATCGAAGGCAAAAACATTGGAAATGTAAATATTATTTAATATCTACAAGTCAGGTGATCTAACTACTGAAACTTACCCAGGCTGATGTACGAAATATGATAATATTACTATAATATAATATCGAAACCTATTTTTGAAATCATACAAGAAACTCTTCATTTGAAAATTTAAAAAAAATTTCAGAGAAAATGTCAGAAATGCTGCGTATGTCCTTAAACATGTTAGGTGGCATTTTTGCCATGTTTAGTAATCACTGTCACAGTAAATATTTTTTTTTGGGGGGGGGGGGGGGGTTTCCCCCAGTACTTTTATTATAGTATGTTATGCAATTTCTGTGGTGGTCATTGTTCTGCAAAATTTGATATACACAGGTAACAAGCTTCTAATATCTTTGTAATGAACCACCATTTAACTCTGTCTGGGTTATATGTTTCCAGTATTTAACACTGCGTACTGAATATGTGTTTGTAGGTGCCTGGATTCAATGAAACTTGTGTTCGATTAATGGTTGGAGAAAACTGTGATAAACTAACAGGATACGAGGCTGTGTATCGCTTGTGTCTCGGGATTGTAGCCTTCCATTTCGTGCTGTGTCTACTCACTATTTGTGTCAAGTCTAGTTCGTATTGCCGTGGAGGAATACATAATGGGTAAGAAAGGCATCATTGAATAAAGAATAATGTCCTTTATTGACTGAAGTTTAAATCAGATATACTTACACATACATGTATATACTTATATAATACGTGTCGTTCAGAGAGGATAGAATTATATTCACCCATGATGGCTGTTCACAAGTGATTGAGACACTGTCTTTGTTTTCCTTCCTAATTTACGTTTCTTGGTAAAAATTGATAGATACATTAAACAGACAGTAGCTAACAATAAATATAATAAATAAAATCAAAACTTATTTGAGATGGGTTTATTATTTTTTCAAAACTGTATATTTATGTATGGAAGTATGGGTACCCAGAACAGTCATTCTAAAATCAGAAAATAAATACAAGCTGTGTGTCAAGCCTCGATATTTCCAGAGAAAGTGAGAAAAAGAATTCAAATTCCCTACATCATTTTTCACTATCATAATGATGTCATTTTGTTAACATTTGGTAGAATGTCAGTGACAAATATAGAAATCTATAACCTTTCTCATCAAGCTATAAAAATCTGTTAACATTATTGGGGTACAAAAGCACTGGCAAAGTCATTTATGCCATTATTTCATTATTTTCATACCCCCATGATACAAATGAACTAAACATTTATTCTTTAGTATATCTGTGTGGAACTGATGTTACCTCATTTAGATATTGGGTTTTGAGTTTTTAGATCACTTGAGAAAAGGAAAAATATTATATTTTTCTATCCCTTGGGGCTAGTGGTACTTTTGACTATTACTCGGGTGACTGAGAAAGGTTTGGGCCTCTTATTTTCTCATCCACAGAGAAAATTGCAAATAACCTTTTTTCATTTCTTAAGGTATTGGTTCTGGAAAATTGTGTTGTTTCTCGGTTGCATTGTGGGATCATTTTGTGTGCCAAATACATTCAGACTATGTAAGTAAAGCAGCTTATGAATTAATTGAAAACGTTATTATCAAATGAATATGCTTGAATTATCACACATTAACAAATTGGTACTGTTTTTATTTTCAGAAAGGGGGGGGGGGGGGGGGGGGGCTACGTGTGCAAATGCCAAAATGCTAACATGATGAATCTGTTTTGTTTTTTTGTTAGACTGGATGTATGTGGGGATGGTTGGAGGAGTGATATTCATCGTGTTTCAGCTAATCCTTCTGGTCGATTTCTGTCATTCCTGGAATGCTAAGTGGTAATACAACATTCTACTTAGGGAGTGTATGTGACACATCTAACTGTCATACAAACTCCTCCTAATTCCTATAGTCATAGTAGAGTCTGGAATTGTAAGCTAAAAGATCTCCAGAGTGTCTGTAGAAAATTTCAAGAAATTTGCAAGCATAATATACTACTAGAATTTTTAGCAAGACACAAATTTAGCAATTTGTCCATAAAAATGGGTATTACATGTAGCAAGAGCTAATTTTAGTGATTTTTATCATTCCAGAATAGATAACTATTACCTCCAATAAATTGTATCCTCACTAAAAATTCTGCTTATACGGTATACATTTATATACTAGTATTCTAATAATATTATCCAATTTTTGAAATGTCTAGGTACATGTATGTAATGTTTTTTTGAAATGAGAACATCGCAAATTCATCAATATCAATGTTTTCAGGGTTGGAACAAAATCAGGGAGAAAAAGCACCTGCGGATATTGTGGTATGTCATTCAGATTGATTATGAATGCATATTATAGTTCCAGTCATTTGGTTTCTATCTTTTATATTCATAGTTCCCTACTGGTGAAACCAAGGGAGACTACAAGTGTCCTGTCTGTCTGTCTGTCTGTCTGTCTTACTTAGTTTTCCACTCTTCTTTCACCATCCTTTGATATAGAGAGCTGTTTTACTTTTATATTAGAGAGTGGTTTACTTTTATATTTACAGATCAAGTTTAAGTTTTGTCACAGATTTTTATGATATATATATAGACTTTGTGTCCAATACAGTTTTCTGGACTTTTTTCCACAATAGGTTTAACTTAAGAGTCTGAAATTTGGTATGTTGTTTCTTCATGATACAAATAAAGTTTTGGGATTTTTTTGTTTGTTTTTTTATGTTATGTTGACCCATTCTAATTTCAATTTTTGTTTTGTGAACTTATTTTCACCATTCTTTGATTTTTGAAATTGAAATTTGTTAATATTGTGATTTATTAATATTAATATATGTTCACAGATCCAGTTTCAGATTTAGTTTAATGATTTTGATGAGATTTTGTACCAAATGTATTTTTCCTGACTTTTCTCAACAATGCCTTGATTTACTAGGAATCTGAAATTTGATATGTGGTTATTGAATGTGTAGATGAACATTAAGTTTCACTTTCATTACAGTTGAATTATTCTAAAAAGAAAAAAAAATAGCAAAATTTAATCTTATTCTTGTTCGAATCAATTCTTGTTGTTTGTATTTTTATTGTATGATATCTATATGATTTAAAGCATACCAATTTGTAATGGAGTTTGTCTGATGCCACATCTATTTACAAGAGATAGAAATTACAAGATTTCCTGGTATTAAAAAATAATATCCACCTGTTTGTCCAAAAATATCCAATTTTGAATTTTCAACTTCTTATTCAAACATACAAGAGATCTAGACATCATATAGGAACAGAAACGTAAATAAAAAGTTGTGAATGTTGAAGATGCTATTTTAAAGCAAAAATGCAGATTTTTTTTATGCTTCATTGGTCAGAATACCAGAGGTGAGGTTGTTCCTAACACGGCGACAGAACTCAAGACTGAGGACGCAAATGAAGCATTGTCTGATGCAATGAAAAAGACATTTCCAATCACTGATGAACGTTGTCTTGTTTTGAAAATTTAGAATCAAAGAAAATGCAAAAAGCTGTAAAAATGAGAGAACATTGTCCCAGCAGTCATCAAATTCCGTTTTCCTACATTTTTTTAAAAAATATCTATTTTTATTTTATATATGCATAAACTTTTGACATGCTTTAAGATTGTTCTCACGGAATATTATTCAAATGATTTGACTTAGGACCAGAAGGGGACATGATTTTGCTATGCAATACTTACAGAATACTTTTCAAGCATCGATCAGTAAAATGAAGGGATAGGTATTTGTAGATAATTTTATATAGACATGTAAGTATATACATTCAAAAGAAATATTGGTGGATAAAGTTTACGAACAATTCTATTTTGGAGTAAAAATTTACCCTTTGTCTTTCAGGGACGCTGGTGTTCGCTACGTTTTTTTATTTGATAAGTGTTGCTGCCGCTTTCATGCTTTACTGGAATTACACCAGCTGGGATGGCTGTCTGCATAATAAAATATTTATAGGGGTCAACACAGGACTTTGTATCATATTGTCAGCAATAACCATTGTACCTGCTGTGTCAAAGTGTAAGTGTATATTTGTAATAAAGTTATCAATCATTAGGTCTGTTTATAGCATTGTATTGGATTGATTAAGCCCGAGTGTTTCTGTAGTTTGTCAATAACAGACCTGTTGACTGTTTTATTTTGTGAAGCATCTTGTGTAGGTAGAAACAAACATTACACAGTGCATGACAGTAAGTATAGTAGACACAGCCTTACTCTGATACCAGATACATTGACTCGCATACCTACATGTAAATAAGGGACAACTAATTCTCCTATAAAAGAGTACTACTGTAAATAAAAAAAAACAAAAACGAACTTACAAAATTGTATGGTCTCTTACAAATCATCCTCAATTTCTTCAGGAATTTGTTAAATTTTGATGTATAGTTTTGCTACTGAAATATACATGTACTATAGAAATTCTGTGGGCAATGATGTGGCACATTCTATCAAATGACAGAGCAATATTCTAGCATGAGGCAATATGATATACATACTAATGAAAGTACATGTATTGAGATTTTCATGTTGTAAGAAATTTTGAAACAATTATCAACATTACTGGTTTGCTTATATCAGCTATCTAGGTCTAACCCAGGATATACTGTAAGATATTCCTGGTTGTAGTTCAATACAGCCTTTGGCTTCAAATTGTACAATTGGGTAAATTCCCGTACACCCAGATTAGACTTGTAACTCAAATAATGATTTTATTTCCCAGATTTCTTAAGAAATTTAACAGTGTGTATGTAGGGAAATTACTCAACATTGGTCATTGTGACATCAATATAAAATGGAAAAATCCATTGTGACATCATATGTTTGACACCTGGCTTCAGTCAGGGGTATATGGTTATTTACTCTGATGTATTAGCTAATCGGAATGTATCATTCTAGTTACACAGGAAATTGATGTGTCCAATTAGAAAGCAAATCTCTCTAAATATCACAAGTAATTTGAAGATTTTCAAATCTTAATGGAAAAAGTAAAACAATCTCATGTAGTTTCGGGAGGAAAAGTTGCGTGGAAATACTTTTATTGAAGTCATCTTGCATTGCATTTCAGTTAATCCTAACACAGGGATACTACAGGCATCTGTAATCACAATCTATGTGATGTATCTTACCTGGTCTGCATTGTCCAGTGAACCTCCAGAGGACAGTAAGATTTGTCTTTTTGTATGCACATTAATAACCGAGAAGATTAGTTACATCTGATTTCATTAACAATTTATATTTCATGTGGATAAAGACTTAAATCTGGTAAATCTGAAAATGCACAAATTAGCTTTATATTTTGTAGAATCACTTTTTATTCATGGAAACTTTTCATGGATATTTGTAAGGTTGCTCTGATGTGAAAATAAGGTTTTCTTGATTTGTTATTTTTGTATAATATGTCATAAACAAATTCGCAGTAATGCACAAAAGGAAAATTCAGATTTTGTCTGATAAATTCAACTACCCAACAACAAGGAAGTGACCCTGAAGTGATTTACGGTATCCACCCTCGTGAAGCATGCTCCATGATGGTTCTGATCACTTAGGTGACCTATTTGCTGTTGGTCTTCATCCATCGTCGTCCATTAATAATTTTTCATTTTTAAAATCTTCTTGAAACTACAAAGCCAGTTGTTACCATTTTTGGAGTGAAGCTTCTTTAGGATAAGAGGAATATAATTTTTGATATTTATGGTCTTATCACCTACAGTGGGGTGGGGCCAAAATGGCAAAAAATGCCAACTTTCAAAAATCTTATCTACTCTCAAATGTGTGCGAGAAAAACTAAATGCGTAGTTATAATGTCCACGAAGATCTCTACCAATATTGTGAAATTGATTTCTGGGTCAGTGAATTCATGCCCTAGTGTGTGGCCAATATGACCATATAGTGAGATGTTTTAAATTTTCTAAAATCTTCTCTCCTCCCACATATGTATGAGAAAAACTAAATGCATAGTTGTGATGTTCATGAGGCCCTCTAAGGGAGTTATAAAAATCATGGCATCTGGGTTAAAGATTTAGGCCCTAGGGTGGGGTCAGTGTGGCAGTATACAGTGAAAATGCATTTAATGAAAGATAAATACACATTTAGAAGAGAGGATACAGCTGTCTACCAAATTCCGGATATAATTTATCAGTTTTGTTTATTTAGGGGGTTTTGTTTGGGGGGGGGGGGGGGGGGGGCAAATGAATAAGGACTTATTTAAATGCTTCAAATTTCATCTTTCCTTTTGTAATTAATTGAGAATTATACAAATATTTAGCAAGTTCATAAAGCTGTACTCAAAATTTCTAGAATGAGAATGAAATGCAAACCCAAGACTCCCCGACAGGTCTATGTATGGGCTTTGGTACTCAGGTGACTGTTAAGGCCTGTGGGCCTCTTGTTTTTTGTTTTGGTTTTTTTTTTTTTGGCTATGACAAGCAATCATCTCTTGATATATTATCCAGTTGTAGAGTTGGAAAAGACCATTAAAGGGATCTTTGCAAAACAAATGGACAAGAAGGGTGGAGACAAGGACATTTCATTTCAAATGGAAGGACTTGAGGATATGCGTTCAATGCACAGTCCAGTAAACTCCACCCAGTGTCGCCCTAAGCCGACATTTGACCATATGGAAATGATATCAGCATATACTGGCCTGTTAATTATGCTTATAGTGGCCATTTATTCAAGGTAAACCACTTAATTAAGCGTCCCAAGCAAAGTTCAGAGAGGAGGCTTTAATTGCTCTTGTTCAGTTCTTGTTGTTGTTCTGATGATGATGATGCCGATTCTCTCTCACACATAAAAATATCTGCAGCTGTTCTCCATAACTGATTGATGAAAGTATTCAATACTCTACAATATGATAGTTCAATAGATTTAGTTATGCAGGAATGTTTCTGTTTATGAATTAAAGAGGGTTTAAGTAATTTTAGAGAGGATCAAATGGGGGTTGATGTAACATAGAAAACTCTATGGGGGGAAATTTAATTCCATATTTCAACAGATATAACTTGAGAAATATCATAGATACTGCTTTAGAATTTTCAGCAATGATATGGGAGTTATGGCAACTACAAACTTGTATCAAGGTCAACTAACCCAGTGATCTTGACCTCTGACCGGGGATTTTCAACAGTGATGATTTAATGATGGAGTATATAAACTAGTATCAAGGTTAAGTTGTCCAAACTTATAAAAGCTCATATAACTTCAGAAAATGTTCTGATAGAGACAGCCACAAGATCTTTAACAGTGATGATTAAATGTCGATTCTGCAAACAGATTTACATAACAGACTGGTATGTGTATTATAAAGATAACTTAGATACAGCCAGTGCTTTATGTGGTATATGTTATAATCAGCAGATTATAATCATAACTTGTATAGAATTGTAGGGTCACATTCTGATTGATTTATATAAATATTCAAGTGGTTTATAAGATTTATATAAATATTCAAGTGGTTTATAAGATTTATATAAATGTTCTAGTGGTTTATAAGATTTATATAAATATTCAAGTGGTTTATAAGATTTATATAAATATTCAAGTGGTTTATAAGATTTATATAAATGTTCAAGTGGTTTATAAGATTTGTTTAGCTTGACTTGTAGAACGTTTTTGCATAATTTTCTCTATCTTTATATTGTTTATGTTATACTGTGTATATACATGTGTACTTGAATGGAATTTCAGTTAATGTTTCAATTTTTCATTGTAGTTTACAGACTTCAATGGCCTCCCACCGTCTTGGAGTCAGGAGAACGACGCCTCCACAGGATCGATACGAGTGCTGCTGCTGCTGTAAAGTCACAGGAAGTGAGGAAACTAAAGTTTGAAATGTTCAAGACTTAAATTTTGAAAATATTCTATACCAAAATTACAAAATAAGTGGATAAAAAGAACTATGACGTCTTTACATTACTGGGTATAACAAAAAGTTATATGCGCTTATCACATGGTAAATCTGCATTTACAAAAAAATACACTAACCAGTGACAACTCGTTTCTTTATGTTTTGCAGGAAGAAATCATTCAGAGAAAGGAGGACAGATGGTTAACTATGATGAGGCAGAGGCTTCAACATACAATTATGCCTTTTTCCACTTCATGTTTTGCTTGGCAAGTTTGTATGTTATGATGCAGCTCACAAATTGGTACAGGTATGTATTTTGACAATTATCAGTAATCATGGTTGTACTTTTGGTAAGGTGCAGTAAAATACTGGCATGGTATTGACCTCCATTTTGATGTCTGAGAAAATTATTGGTATTGGTTTCCAGAATTTTAGGTTATCTAAACAGGAAACAGGAAAAAAATGTAAATGCCTTGCATGTACAAGTACATGTATTTTAAAGTTCTTTTGTAGAACTTTATTAGTTCATCTGTGCTAAAAGCTCAAATGAGTTATTCTGATCACCATTTGTCTGTCGTCAGTCCATCCATCTATCTGTAAACTTTTCACATCTTAATCTTCTTTTCCAGAACCACTGGCCCAATGTCAATTAAACTGGGTACAAATCATCCATGGGTCAAGGGAATTCAAGTCTCTTCAAATAGAGGACTGTGTTCCTTTAAAAGTGGAGATAATCACAAAAATGCGAAAACAGGGTAGGGTCATTTAAAAATCTTCTCAAGAACCACTGGGCCAGGAAAGTGGAAATTTACATAAAAACTTCTTGACATAGTGTAGATTCAAATTTTTAAAAATCATCCACCACCACCTTCACCCCCAGGGTAGGATGGGCCCACTATAGGGGATCAAAGTTTTACATATGAAGATATAGGGAAAATCTTTTAAAATCTTCTTCTCAAGAACCACTGGTCCAGAAAAGTGGAAATTTACATGAAAGCTTCCTGATATAGTGCAGATTCAAATTTGTTAGGGGCCTCCATGGCCGAGTGGTTAGAGCATCGGGCTCAAAATCACAAAGCCTCTCACCTCTGTCGGCGCGTGTTTGAATCTCAGCCACGGCGTTATGTGAGCAAGTTTGCCAGTTTACTTGCGGAAGGTCGGTGGTCTCTTCCCAGGTACATTGTATCTGGGTTCTCTCCTCCACCAACAAAAACTGGACGCCACCAGATAACTGAAAAATTGTTGAGTGTGGCGGAAAGCAATAAATAATCAATCAATCAATCAAATTGTTAAAATCATGGTCCTCAGGAGTAAGATGGGGTCATAATAGAAGATCAAAATTTTACATACAATTATATAGGGAAAATCTTCTTCTCAAGAACCACTGGGCCAGAAGAGTGGAAATTTAAATGAAAGCTTCCTGAAATAGAGTAGATCCAAGTTTGGTAAATCATGCTCCATGGGGGGTAGGGTGGGGCCACGGAAGGGGGTTAAAGTATGATATGCAGATATGTTTGATTTTTTTTTTCCAAATATCTCTTGAACTATTTAAGCTAGGGCTTCCATATTTTTTATATACAATCTCTATGGAAAGACCTCATATGTGATACTACAGTGTGTGATCTTATGACCTTGACCTGGAAGTTTGACCTATTTTTGATAAAAAGCTTACCTATATATCATGGCAAGACCTTTCATTTCATATCATGATGGTATGACCTTGAACTTAGAGTTTGACCTACATTTAAGAAAACTTAACCTATTAAATAGATCCAGAACTATTTGAGGTGGGGCTTTCATGCATTGTGTATAGATTCTTTATGGCAAGACCTTGTACACAACAGTGTTTGATCTTTTGACCTTGGAGTTTTAAAAAATCCCTATCCTACTCATTATCTCCTGAATATTTAAGATAGGGCTTTTATATTTTGTATATAAATTCTTTATGGCAATACCTTATTATTTCATGAAGTTTTTGACCTTGTGACCCTGGAGTTGGACCTACTTTTGAATTTCTGATCTATTCAGTCTCCTGAACTATATACAAAATATGAAAGCTCTATCTGAATTAGTACAGTAGATATTGAATAAATCAGATTTTATTAATATATTTCTTTGGAAAGGTCTTCCATATCATACCATGATTTATGACCTTGTGACCTTGATCTTATCCAGAACAGCAAGATCATGCAAGTCATATTAGTGTTGAGGCATCTCTGTGTTCTGTGAATTCATTTTTAGTTATGTTGTGATCCTTTGGGGCTAAGTTGAGGCCACAATATGGGGTCAAATGTTTTTATTGGAATAAAGATTGATAAAAAAAAATCTTTTGAATATCACAACTGAATTATGGCAGGGCCATGGTGACTCAGGTGAGTGATGTGGCCCATGGGCCTCTTGCAATGTATATTATTATACTTTCATGTAAAATACTCCGATCTGATTGGCCGAGAAACATTTGTAAAAACATACTATTCCCCTCTGAGGACAGAAAGTCACGCCCTCCAGGGTGATATTATCTAGCAACGGGAAGTATTACTTAACGACGGGAGATATTCTAAAAAATATCACATGCGTCAAATTTATGCGCGTACGGTTCGCCGTAGATTGCTAGACGCCGTCGCTTGATCGTTTGTAATTCACGCAACTATTACGCTGATTGTGGTTGATATTCAAAATATCGCATTACATTGATTCATTAAACGTCAACAGACGATAGCGACAACATTTTTGCAAACGTGAATGAGAATGATATACAAAGACTACTTGAAAAAAAGAACTCAAAAAGCACGCAAAGGACAGTGAAAAGGTCCGTGAACTTATTTCGGAAGTTTTTAGCAGAGAGAAACAAAAGTTTGGAGTTTGAAAGTTATTCCAAGCAGGAGTTGAACGAAAGTTTGAGATTGTTTTATGTATCTATTCGGACTCAGAATATCATTGAGCATGATAAAACAGACATTCAGTATAATAAAACAAATAGTTCATGTAGTTGAGGGTAATATTGAAAATTTTCAATATTACCCTCAACTACATGAACTATTTATATACTAGTATATATCTGCAAGTATATGTAATAAGTTTTTGATGAGGTTGTGTGTTGCTATTATATATTATGATTTAATAATTATTATATATTATAATTTAATAGTCAATATTATGTATAACTATGTGGTCATAATTACACCAGGTAAAGCATAGATTGACAATTGTGTTTTGTTGCATAAGGGTAGGTGCCAATATTTTTCAACAAACTTTTATTTTAGACCAAATGAAACAACAGATCTAAACAAATTTGGACTTAACTGGGCAGCAGTCTGGGTCAAAATGGCTTCTAGCTGGCTCTGTGTGTTTATATACGTCATAACACTGTTCAGGCCTAGGTGTTGTCCAGGAAGAGACCTTGCTTTTCGTAAAAAGGAGATTCAGATCGATGGAGAAGAAGAAGCACTGAGGAGAGAAAGTACAGTTTAATATAAATTATCTTCACCATGTACCTTGCCTTGAAAATTGTATTTTCTTATAAATACATAGAAAATTTAATAGAAATCATTTACAAGATCCATATGACTTTTATAGTTTGATTATGCTTTGAAAATCTACTTAATGTATTCAATGTTCTGATGTCATTTTTAGGTGAAATTATTCTTCCTTTGTGTATTGGTATGTGTGCATGGGTTTTTTTTGTTTTGTGTTGTTTTTTATGGCTACAAAACAAAAATGTAAGTTGATCTGTGTATATTTGATGGTCATATGCTGCAATTAACATAGCAGGTATTGGTCAAGTGAAACTGTTTTATGCCTGTTGAATTTGAAGTACGGTAAATGCTGTTTTCATGAGTTATTCATTTCAATAATACGGAAAACTTCTAGTCAGGAAATGAAATAAGCATTTGTGTATTTCTTAGTATAAACTTTTTAAATTGTAATGTTTCTAACATCTTTTGTACGTAATGGGTATTGTGTTTATCTATGTTGTATCTATGTTTTATAAAGTACTATAGATGATAGACACCTGTATACCTGGTTATACCAATACACTCATTTGCAGCAGTAAAATGCTCTTGTCGCACCGTTATGTTGATTTAGATTATTTTATATACAGTTGAACTTCAGTATCTCGAACACCGATATCTCGAAAATGCCATCAATATGTCAAAGTGATTCGGAAGTCCCAACAACTTATTCTTTAAGTATCTCAAATCCTCGGATATCTTGAAGTTTTTTCTCTGTCCCATCGAGTTCAAGATAACAAGGTTTGACTGTATACACATACATGCACATTTCAAGAGGTAAAAACTTCATGCAAATGAAATTTCGGCATTTTGTTAATTTTGTGTAGTGTTATTTTTTTGTTTGTATAAGCAGAGTATTCTTTGTTAGTGAATAGTATGAATATATTTTGTAGTTGTATTTTCATTTTATCTCAATATACGTGTAGCTGCATATTCCGTGAGGAAAACAATTTAAACGCTGGTTGTGGATCATTTTACAATAGTTTGTTCTAAATTACAGAATGTCAGTTTTATTGCAAGTTTTGATACAGTGCCCGAACAAGGCTGTATTTTACAACAGTTTTATTTTGATAGTTGCTGTTGAACAGACATACATTTATTGAATTAAACGTAACTAGCAGACTCCCAAAACTGCATACAATTTCATGTCCAGATCATTTTTATGTAATTTATTCCTGTGCATCATGTACAATTCATTTCATCACTGAAATAAACAAGACAGCTGCAAAGTGGAATTTCCCTTTGCCACTGACAATAAACATGACATCAGATCGATACAGCGTGTACAGGCAGGTGTGTCATGTGAATTTTGTCTTTGCTTTTCATGTGAGATCGATACAGCGTGTACAGGCAGGTGTGTCATGTGAATTTTGTCTTTGCTTTTCATGTGAGATCGATACAGCGTGTACAGGCAGGTGTGTCATGTGAATTTTGTCTTTGCTTTTCATGTGAGATTCATATAAATCAATTTTCTGGATTTTTGTAGGATGATGAAATCTGTCTAGAATATTGAAATCTGTGATCATGAAATTTTTTAGGGTAATGAAATATTTTAGGATCTACAATAATGAAGTTTGTAGGATTAATAAAGTATGCGTAGATTATGACTCATTTTGGTTGAAGGTGGATTCTACAAGTAAAAACCTCAATTTGATATGCTATTGCTTTGCTTCTCATATAATTTCATGTAAATGCATATAAGTTTTCTGTTTTAATATTTCTAATATACAATTATGACATAAAAAGATGTTTTTCACTCAAGTGTCGCCATATTGAATGACCTAATTACATGTATATATGGGTTGCCATATTGAATGACCTAATTACATGTATATATGGGTTGCCATATTGAATTACCTAATTACATGTATATATGGGTTGCCATATTGAATTACTTAATTACATATATATATATATATGGGTGTCAAAGTTCATAGGGGAAAACAAGTCAAATCATGGATGCAGTCTATTGAAGTATATACGATATACTGCTTCCTTGTTAGATTTTCTTTTACTCAGATTTTGACATTATGGATACAGAGGATTGAACATGTACTTAATCAAACTTTTTTTTTTTACACACTGGGGTGCTCATGCTTGGGGAAATTATTTGTTTTGTTACTCTCGTCATTTTATATGCACTTAACTGCTTTTCTTAGCCATGTTATGATAAAACAATCATTTACAGTCAAATTGTAAAATTTGATATGTACAACAGTACAGGTATGTTAAATTTCATACATAACTTCTACTAGCTAGGTCTACTGGACCCATTTCAGTGTGGTATGATAAAAAAAAATTTAAATACATGTTCAGTGTTTGCAATGGTTCTTTCTGATAGAATATATTGCTAAAATTAGAACAGTATTGAATGTTCACAGATTGTTACACTCCATTTTCATGGGTAGAGAAGATCTGATTTTAATTAAATTGCAGACATAGTGTATAGATATGACAACCTTTTATTTTTCACAAAATGTGAATGAAACTTTATTATCTGCAACTCTTGGTGATAAATTCAATATGTATTTTTTACAACTGTTATAATTTTATCAACTTATATGCTTAAACAAATGTATTGGAAGTTGTTGATCAGCTGTCAACATTTGCCATTTCACACTGATGAAAATTCTGGTTGTACATTTTTCCCTCCTATGACCTTTGACATAGCATGATGTTATTTATAGCGTGCAAACGATCCATAAAAATAAATTTTGGAATCTCAAAAATTCACGAACATTCCAAAATTCCTTTGTTTTTTGAGGGGGTGGGGGGTTGATATTGTTACCATTTGTGAGAATGTAACTTTACAACATGCTGTATTTGGAGGGAGCTGCCTAGCTCTAGAGCCCTCATACAGATATTTTGTAATTATATACAAATGTATACATGCATTTTGAAATAATACATTGTGTATTATTTATACTGGTATGTTGAAACACCGAAATGTACCAACAATTTTTAATTAGTTTAAACAACATTTTATAATTATTTTGTCTGACCAAGTGTAATAAAACTTGCCACAAAGCACCTTCTGGTGATTTACAAATGAAGAGCCATACTCCCCTTATAAGGGGGGGATAATTAAGAAATAGTATAGGTGTTTAAAATTTCCAAGATCAAGTGAATGAGGAATGCAAAATTCGTATGATGGCTTACTCATATCATGAAGGTACAAGGTTGTTTTATTTTTGTTGAAAACCAGGAGCATCAGGGCAGGGCCATAAAAGGGGTACATAGTTTTGCATGGGAATATTTAAGAAAATTCTCTGGAAAAATCTTAAAATGACAAGGATGCAATTATTAAATTATTAACTTGGGATCACAGGTCAACAAATTGCTCCATAGGCCTCTTGATAAGTATGTGAAGTATACATGTATCATGTGACATGGTTAACCATTATAAATGATATGCAAACAACTTATTTAGGGTAATGAAAAAATTTGTACATGTAATCCAGAATTTGCCATTTTCCATCCATTATTTTATTTTGCTCATTGATTATATTTTAAATAGAATAAATATTTGTTAACAAAAACTTAGTATAATTTACATATAGTGATGCTTAACTAATTCATTTACGTATTTGATATAATCGATATTTTATTAAGAAGAACCAGAGTATTAGGCAACAGACAATGCTGAGGTATAGCCTTGCTTTCCAGACTTCATTAAATCTGCAATTTCATTGGCAGGGTTGGGCACACTCATTTCCTGTAATGAGCCCAGCTGCAGAAGTTCTGCAGCTATTTTATACACTGTTGCTATTAAGTAATGGGTGGGGGTTGTATTTGTGTGTAGACGGGTGCTCTGCTGCAGAGGACACTTAGGAAACATTTAATGAATTACAAAAATCCCACCCAGCAATGTTGGAGAAGTTTAGGGTAACTCCTGGTTGTTGAAATGGAGTGAAGATGATTATTTTTATACAAATAATTTGCTAGCTTATAGGACTATTGTTTTAACAATATTTCATAGTCCAATCATATTATGCTTCAAAGCACTGCATCAAAAAGCTCCAGCATACATCCAGGAACTGGTTCAGGTATACCGCCCACAACGTACACTCTGGTCTGGAGATTCATTGTGCCTTCTAAAGCCACGCACTCACAGCAGGGTGTATGGTGATAGAAGGTTCGATGTGTCCTCGGCCACCCTGTGGAACTGCCTCCCACTGAACCTTCATTGTGAACAATCACTTGCTGTTTTTAAACAAAAACTAAAAACACATCTTTTTAAACTTGCTTTTGATTTATAATGTATCCAGTTATTTTCTGTTTTAACAAAAATGATAATACAAAAAAAAAAAAAGAAAGAAAATACCTCATACCTCCCATTTCGACTTTAGATGATTATTATTTTTGTGACCTTTCAATTTATATAATGTTCGTTTTTACATTGCCCTTGTTTTACATGTTAAACGCTTTAGAGTAATTATATAATTAGATAAGGCGCTATATAAAAATAGTATAATAATAATAATAATAATAATGAAGTATGAACAATGTGTGTAATTTCAGTCTATTGAAAAAGTAGCTTTTATTTTTTTTGTTTTTTGGGGGTGCAAATGCAGCACAGGTACACCCTCTTAGTAGTTAGGAGTCTATAATATGTTCAACAGATAATTCCTATAGGAACATTATTTTTTCTTGAAAATTGTTGCAAAAGTAAGATTTTTATTCAGTCTTATTGTAAGCCAGATCTTCAAAAGACTTAGGATATACATGATTTCTAGGTCACCTAAGTAAGCACATCTTGTTTTATAATGTTGCTGAATATTATAATTTGGTTTAGATATTCAGAACAGGAATTTTTTTTTCTAGATTTCAAAACCCATGGGAATAGTGATTTTTTTACCTAACATTCCAGGTGACCAACTGACCAAAAAGGCCTTTAGACCCTTTGGTTTGTTGGGGGGGGGGGGGGGTGTTCTGATTTTAGGAGAGATGCCTGTAAATTCAGATATCCTCATATAGTACCCAGGGAACACTATTTGATGATTAATGAACAAAACTGTTTTAACTTTTGTAAACTATAGTTTACAGCTGTAAAATAGAATTCAAATGTGAATACTTTTCTACTGTAGTTAATTGCACCTATAATACATAAGCTTATCTGTTAAACATAGGGTTGTAATTTTAGGTAAAATTGTGTTTAACAATTGAACTCTAAGCAGTAAATGAACAAATTCATATTGATCTACAAAAACTGTCCACAGCATTTCATAAATGATGTTATTTTACCTTGGTGCATCATTAAATATATTTTTACAGATGAAAATGCTATGTAAACTCTAAAATTGATAAATCCGTCATTTATCAAATGCACAGCTGTCGTGCTACTTCTCATGAGATTATTTTGTAATAGGTCTGTAGAATGTTTGCATGAGTGTAAGTGTATATTTTATATTTATGCCTCAGTTGATGAACTTAAGGCTACAACGGACTAGAATTTTATTTTATCTTCGCCAATATTTTATGATAACATCTCTTAATTCATAGCACCCCCTTTTTTTTCTTTTCGCAAATTATTCCAATATTCTTGTTTTTTCAATGCCATGATTGGATCCATCAATCAACCAATACATTGTTTGTTGCAAATTCTTCCATTTTACTCAAACATTATTGATGGACTTGTGCTCACTGAAAAATATCCAAGGTCGTACGACACAATTTTTTTTATATAGTACATGTATATACTTTCAGACTTATAGTGTGCAAGTCTTTGAAATTTACTAGTGGTGGTTTAATTAACATTGAATTCTGTTCACATTATTTTAACTCTGGTGCTGTATTTCATTAGTTAATTCAGTCCAAGTGCATGTGCACTTTGATTTTTAGGTAGACTGACATTGGTACATGTAATATTGTGCAATACTGACTGACGTGTGTCATTACTGTCAGTGACGGTAGTCCTTGGTACAGTATATTTATAGCTCATTCTGCTGACACATGTATTCATTTCTATGTACAAATCTCTGTCAGTTTAAATTGTCTGTTAAAACCAGTGTACAGTGTACCCATCATAGGTCCACTCTCAATTTCTGTACCGTGTAATGGAGATTTTTTTTGTGGTTCATTTTTATAGAAAATTTTTGCTAATAGAAAAAATTACAATTGATATATATATATATATATATATATATATATATATATATATATGTATGTAAGTACATGTAGGTATAAGACAACCTCAGAAATTGGAAATACAGAATATAATATGCTATCATATACAGATCAAACCACAAAGAAAACACCCATTATGAGGTACTATGGTAGTTTCCTTTATTTTGTTATGTTAATGATGATAGGAGTATTATTGTGATTTGTATTAAATTGTAACAGGTTACTTTATAGTTTATATTCTGCATTCAGAAATAAATATGTTAAAGAAAACATTTTGGAGTAACTTGTATTGGAAGAAAGCATCTGTTATTTCAGTGGTCTCTCATAGGTTTTTAAACTGATAAAGAAAACTCATTTTAATGATTATGATATTAATGAGGGTAAAAATCATTTTAAATCACATTCCACACTTTGAATATATATATATATATACACTATATATGCATGTATATATATTATATGGACTAGTCCATTGTTGATTAGATGGGTTGATGGTTAGTTGGTTGTATATTGTGTAATGTCCCGCTCCAGAATCTTTCACTCATATGGAGACGTCACCATTACCAGTGAAGGGCTGCAAAATTTAGGCCTATGCTCGGCGCTTACGGCCTTTGAGCAGGGAGGGATCTTTATCGTGCCACATCTGCTGTGACACAGGGCCTCAGTTTTTATGGTCTCATCCAAAGGACCACCCTATTTAGTCACCTCTCACAACAAGCGAGGGGTACTGAGGACATATTCTAACCCAGATCCCCACAAAGGTTTAGACATACTCCATAACATGCCTGAGTCTGTAGTGAATATAGTAAATAAACAAGAAAGATATCGATGCAAGCATCAAAGAACAGCCACCAATAATCTGATTCAATTCACAGACCATATATATGTTGATTGATTTGCATGAATACCAGTAAAGCATATCAATGATGCACATCAATTTCCTAATATACTGCTATGTAAAATGCTACTAAATGTTGCTAAAGTTGAATTAGGTGTATTGATACTAATTATAATATTTATAGAAAATAAAGTATCAAAAACATATTATAACTTACTTATCATTATTTAAAGTTTGTAACCCAGAAATCTTATCGAGCACACTGTGGCATCAGAGTGAACACCATACACAGAGTGAGTAATAAATAAACTTCTTAATCACCTGGACTGACGTTATAGACACAAAGTAATTTCCTTACATTGTATCTGAAACTTACATATTTTAATTTTTTTTTTTTTTTTTTTTTTTGGAAAAACTCTAAAATAAATAACCCAAATCAATTATGGCATAAATTCCATAAATAGATTTATGTGTAGCATATCTCCCCTCGCTATTTTTGTTGATGTCCTCGTCAACTCCCAAACTACACAACTGACAATAAGACATTACTTCTGCATCAAGTTAATGCTTGGAATCTGAGGAGCCCTACTGTCACTAGAATCGTGTGTCGCGCTATCATTAGAATCTTCGTCGTGCTATCTTTAGAATCATGCGTCACGCTTTTACTAGAATTGTGTGTCACGCTGTCATTAGAATCGTGCATCGCGCTATCATTAGAATCTTCGTCGTGCTATCTTTAGAATCATGCGTCACGCTATTACTAGAATTGTGTGTCACACTGTCATTAGAATCGTGCATTGCGCTATCATTAGAATCTTCGTCGTGCTATCTTTAGAATCATGCGTCACGCTATTACTAGAATTGTGTGTCACGCTGTCATTAGAATCGTGCATCGTGCTATCATTAGAATCTTCGTCGTGCTATCATTAGAATCATGCATCACGCTATGGGCTGCTAGGATAAGTTCCCCAATTTATTTTCCTGAACATTTTCAGACTGGGTGAAGCAGATCTGGTTTGCTTTTGGTCTACCTTGACAGGGATATTAGTGTTTTGAGCTCAATAAAATTTTGCTGCATCAACAACTTTTCATGACTGATGGCAATCTCTGCATTGCTTATTTGACAATTTGTTAATACTTATCTCTAAAGACTCTAATGCACTTAACTACTCATTACGGGACTTCACCAGACTAGACTGTACAGCAGACTTAATGATAGAAAGTTGTGGCCCTTTAACTGCCTCGAGTTCTGTGGCACTCTCTGATGTCTTTATAATAATAGGATGCTGTAAAATGGCACGAGGCCTCCATTCATGAATCGCTTTACTCTGACCATTCCCCTGTCTGCATAAGATTAGATTTCCTAATCTGCAAAGAGTATACCCATAAAGACACCGGGACTTTCACTCGTCTTATGTAATCAAGATTTATACTCGATGAGCAACTGTGAGCTCTTAGGGATAAAATCTGCAAGAATGGATTTTAAAAGTGTCATAATTTTTAAGTTGATTTAGATACTGGTAGGTCACTTAATATTTTCTGTGTCCCTCCTTTTAAAGACAGAGTAAGCTATTTGGACATTTCTGCATGTGACACAAAACATTCAAGACAGACACTTGCTCAAAATGCACATGACTATGTTGTCAAGCTATGCTTCCTTGTTTAGGTTCGTTCTCTTTTTCTAAATCTGTATCTGTGGGAATTATCTACAGAGGTAGCAGACATGGTTGTTTGGGACTTTTTATGACCTTTCTTATCTCTCTCATCCATTGCAAAGTTTATCAGTGCAGTTGCTTTACTGTCATGCATTTCTCTCATACTAACTAGAGGAGTGTCATACTAACTAGAGGAGTGTCTTACTAACTAGAGGAGTGTCTTACTAACTAGAGGAGTGTCATACTAACTAGAGGAGTGTCTTACTAACTAGAGGAGTGTCTTACTAACTAGAGGAGTGTCATACTAACTAGAGGAGTGTCTTACTAACTAGAGGAGTGTCATACTAACTAGAGGAGTGTCATACTAACTAGAGGAGTGTCTTACTAACTAGAGGAGTGTCTTACTAACTAGAGGAGTGTCATACTAACTAGAGGAGTGTCTTACTAACTAGAGGAGTGTCTTACTAACTAGAGGAGTGTCTTACTAACTAGAGGAGTGTCATACTAACTAACCTTTCAACTCTCGGCTCGACTATCAAAAAAAAAAAAAAATGGAATCCTGGTCATGGCACCAAACATGTTACCCATGGTAGTAACTCAGGTTATTGAATGTCCATAAAATCTGTACACTAGTCCAGCTCTAGTTATAGTTCAATGTAGGTAAGGGGATTATTAAACTATGGTCAACGTATTGGAATGAAAACCCCAGTAAGGAGATTATAATTATACGTTAATGATACAGGATTAATTTATATTGTAATTAATTACAAATATTAAGTTACATATATAAAAAAAAATGTAAAGGGAAGGAAAAAGTGCAATTCGAACCCGGGGCCCTTTGAATCTCTAGTCAGATGCTCTACGAATTGAGCCACATTTCTTCCTCCTTAAACTGTCTTCATCCTCAAAGACGCACAACTCGAATTCTTATGTCCCAGAAAGGACTTTCACCAGTTGGTCAAATGTAAGAGGAAGGGAGAAAATGCAACAGACCAGACCGAGATTCGAACCCAGATCTCCTTAATCTTTAGTCAGGTGCTCAACTGACCTATCTGGCCACCGGCGATCAAACACAGCATATGCTGCTCAAAGTGCTTCACAATACATTATTACCCTAGCAGACCTTAGAACACTCCAGAGCTTTCTCAGTGCAAGCTACCGTTAAGGCAGCTAGAGCACTAATATTCTAACAATATCTTTCTCTGTCTATAGCCAGGTACCCCTTTTACACTTGGTGGAGTGAGGAAATTCGTGTAAAATGCCTTTCCCAAACGGCCAGGACTCGAACCCACAACCTTTCGGTCGAGAGTCTAACAGCCACCGACGCCATATAGCCTATCCTCTTCTCTAAAGGGAATAATCTGTATACCATACATTACTCAATCTTCTGCTTTACGTTTGGCAATTAAACAGTGCAAGTTTAAATTTTCTAATGTCTTACACCCTTTCGAATTTGATGTTAAAGCAAAATTAAAGTAAGAATTTAATGGTCACATTCTAACAATCATTTTAATCATTTCCAAAAAAAACCAACATTATTGTAATAATTTAGTGGTCATATTCAAACAATCCTTTTTAATCACTTTAAAACAAAATTAATGTATGAATTTAATGGTTACGTTTTAACAATCATTTTTAATCATTTAGAAAACCAAATTAATGTAATGATTTAATGGTCACGTTTTAACAATCAATTTTAACAAAAAATGAATGTAATAATTTAATGGTAACGTTTTAACAATCCTTTTTAATCATTCTTGAAACAAAATCAATGTAATATTTAGTGGTAACGTTTTAACAATCATTTTAAACAAAACATTAATGTAATAATTTAATGGTCACGTTTTAACAATCCTTTTTATCAAATATACTAGGTCGGTGGTCTCTTCCTGGGTACATTGTATCTGAGTTCTCTCCTCCACCAATAAAAACTGGACGCCACCAGATAACTGAAAAATTGTGGAGTGTGGCGAAAAACAACAAAAAATCAATCAATTATACTATAGCAATTGGCTCCTCGCAAAATGAGCTCTTGGATATGTGAGAGGTTGCAAGTGATCGCCTCGTCATAAAACCATCATCACGTACAGAATTCATTAAATAGGCTCCATCTTCGGGGGGGGGGGGGGGGGGGGCAAGCACCATCTACTCCAACAAGTCAGAGTCTAGGTTAGCGTCCCTTATGTACATAGCGGCGCCAAGCCGAAGCTATCTCGCCGTTGACCTCTAGCCTGCTGAAGTATATCTTATGTTGATTAAAGCCACGGCATGCAATACGTGTCACCACCTTAACATTAAGGAATCACACCATACAATTTTTAAAAAACGATGCTAATCGAAATCATCGACGTTTTCATTCAGATGATGCGTTGCGCAAACTTCGTCAGCGCTTGGAATCGCGGGTCAATCTAATCCCAGTTCTCTCGTACAGTTATCTCGTTTACTTTCCCTTTAAAAGTTCTAACAACGGATGAGACACTATTTGTGATAAACCGCTCGACGTTTTAAGTATCTATTTTTTGTTTTAAAATGTCTTCCTGTAAACAAATTATTTGAATATTTTGTTTACAAGAGGATGCTTTTTTTTTTTTCATAGGTATTTAAACCGTCGAGCGCCTATGCCCGCTAGCACCGTAATAAGTGTGGCTTACCTGAACCTTCTCTGGAGATTAAATATTCAAACATAAAAACCAAAATAAATATAGAATTTTTAAATGGATGTGATTAGTAAAGTGGATACTTGGATGAACAGATAGGGAAGTTATTACGTGCTTCAGTGATACTGATGTTCTGTCGGTGCTGACAAGATGTAATGTCCGGTACATGAAATGTCAAAATCATAATGCTATATTTTTTATCTTAATTTTTGTTTATCATACGAGGAAAACTTGCATTTTACTCACTTTGGAATATACTGTAAACAAAGGGTGACTTTGCGCGAATTGGAATAACAAGTGTTATTCAAATGCGTCAATACAATTCAAACGTACATACCATGAAATTAAGAACATGCGCGACATTTCTCAGTAGTGTTTGTCGTGAAATTTTATGTAAATTCACTTGCTTTCTGTCTCGTTTCTACCAAAAAAAAACAAAAAAAAGACCAAAAACTATGTTAGCACGCGTGTTTTAGAGTTAACCCATTTTGATAGCTCCTGGTTGTTATAAGTAACAATCAGCATCACCGGAGTCAAGAACTAGAGTTTGAACAAAGGGGTATCGAACCCGGGACCCTTACTGTACAAGTTAGCTGACTTCATAATATCTAAACCTATTATACAAGAACCCTTCATATCGAGGAGGTGAAAAATAAATTTGTAAAAAATGTCGGAAACGTCGCACATTTCCTTAACTATAGTTTGGTATTTCCTCTCTCTCTCTCTCTCTCTCTCTCTCTCTCTCTCTCTCTCTCTCTCTCTCTCTCTCTCTCTCTTACGTTGAACTACATGTATAAAATGGTGGTTACACCGAATGCATTTATAATTGATACAATTTTATAAAAACCAGTAGGTTTGAACGTTGGTTTGTTTTTAGAAAGGAGAGGGTTCTTATGGGTTACATGTTGCTGCATCATCTCACTCTCATGGAAATGGGGGTACTTCCTCTGTGTAATTTACATCCTATAAAATCTCCTATAAGCTCGAGCTCTGTATTTGAAATACACATCTTTGTGCATCCTCCCCCCCCCCCCCTCCTACAAAAACTAAAAAGTTAAAAATGTACTCATAATATTGTGACTTGTGGTGCATTTATTCAACTCCTGCAATCATTCTACGTCGGAATCCTTATTCCAAACGGGGCATAATCTTTACCAGTGTGTAGTGATGTTTAAGGATCATGATACACAATCACTTAAGGCACTATGACACCACCTTTCCTGTCCTATTCATTTATCCGGTGTTAAGGATTGTCTCCAGGTTAACAAACATCATCTTCGTCGTGATTATATAAAGTATGTAGTCTAAAACAACGCGTTCATCCACACACAAAATATTACTAAAATAACGCGTTCATCCACACACAAAATATTACTAAAATAACGCGTTCATCCACACACAAAATATTACTTTTTTCAGAAGACATCTCGTTTAGTTACCGAATTTTATACTCCATTTCGCTAACGTTGTGTCACTCCCATTGCAGATTACCCCCACCTCCCACCCCCCGGTAATAAAATGAAATTTAACTGAAAGACATACTGTTTGATTATCAAACTGTGGTGATTCTTTACTTAGACATAAAAATATGGAAGGAGGGGGTGCATTTGTAGCTCGTTAATAAATTCATAAAGAAATAAGTAAAGCACTGCAAGGAGAGGATTTTTCATGTTCAGGTCAAGAAGAATTATTCACTAAAATTAACTGTAACTTTTTAAAGTAATATATACTTAGAAAAATGGGGAAGGGGATTTGAAAATATGTCATCCAGTTGCAGTCAAATTTACAGTCAATAGGACATTGTCAAAGTTAGGGTGACTTTGCTTGATATGAAAAAAGTAAGGGGTGAGGGGTACACGATGTCCTGTTATAATACTAATGATAATGATAATAAATTTATATAGCGCCTTAAATAAGATAAATTTCTCTAAGGCGCTTGCAAGAGTAAGATGAGGTAACAAAGAAATAAAATGCGACTACATGAAATTAAATGACAATTCGACTTAAGATGTTACATTTGTAAAATAATCACTATAAAAATAATTATTAAAAAAAAAACCCACTGTAATTACATTTTTTACTCAATAAATTCGTATAATATACATGGAAATCATTAGAGAAATTTGCATATTGTTAATATTTTTCCGACCATCTTCCTGTAAGGTACAAAAGGGTTAATCCACTTTATATTTTTTGGAAGTTTAGTGGAAAAAACTTAACGTTTATTGTTCAAAGCTCCAGGCTTCGATGGGTAATGTATCCTAAAAATGGACTGTGACCGAGGAGAGAAAACTGAAAATTACCCCCATGAAGCCACTTCCGCGTGCAGATTTGGATGACGCAGAAGGAAACTGAATCACGGATCGCAACAGTCTCGCAACTCGACTATGTGTCAAGACTTGGTATAACGTCCATCCCATCAGTATGGATGTAAAGATTCTGTCTGTGATTTTGGCTATTCTGACGGTGTCAGGTAAACTTTTTTGGGGGAAAGTCCAAGACATCTCTTACTGCATCCCCCGTGCATTTTGCATGTGCAGGATTAAATGTATCCGCAAAGTTGAAAGTGGAACGATTGTTATGTAATGTATTTATGCTACAGTATGTAATTATTGAAAGGTTATAGATCTATTTTATTTTAAAATTTTGTTTGTTATTGCAAGTGTTTTTTTAAAGCGTTATTTCTTTACTATCATAAAATTTTGCATGCAATTTATGTTTAATAATAATAATAAAAACCACTTTAATGCTTATCAGTCATGTTAAAATTCCAACACTCTCTCTCTCTCTCTCTCTCTCTCTCTCTCTCTCTCTCTCTCCAGCAATGAATTAAAGCCGTACATTCGCTGTATTTCAACTCTCTCTCTCTCTCTCTCTCTCTCTCTCTCTCTCTCTCTCTCTCTCTCTCTCTCTCTCTCTCTCTCCAGCAATGAAGTGAAGTCATATATTCGCTGTATTTCAACACGTTGTGCCGGATACTGTTGTATAAACTTGTGATGACTCTTACTCAGCAGCTTTCGGAAATTGAAATATATTGTCTCAGTTCAAGGGTTTCCGTTACCATTAATAGTATGAAAGAGAGAGAGAGAGAGCTGTCAAATGAAGACGAATTTTAACCATGGTCGAAGAGAGAGAGCTGTCAAATGAAGACAAATTTTAACCATGGTCGGAGAGAGAGAGAGAGAGGGGGAGAGAGAGAGCTGTCAAATGAAGACGAATTTTAACCATGGTCGGAGAGAGAGAGAGAGAGAGCTGTCAAATGAAGACGAATTTTTACCATGGTCGGCGAGAGAGAGAGAGAGAGTTTTGTGAAAATAAGTGAAACCCACGCAATCGGGGTGACGCTCTCTGATATTCCTAGATAATACTTTTCAGAAATTTGCTAGCCAAGGTTTCACAATTTGCTTATCAAAAAAAAAAAAAATTGCTAGCCAAGTTTTTACAAACTGCTTCTTAACCGAAAAATTTGCTAGTTAATAGTTCACAATCTACTTCTTTAAAGCTTGCCAAGTGTTTACAATCTGCCTGCCTAACCCATCGTCAAGAGATACCGCACTTTAACACATTGCTTTGAGGGGTAATTTACTCTTGTTTTTACGTTAACGTTAATAATGCTCAGTGGACTCTATGGGTTGGTGGTAAAACTTACAAAGGGCGAGAAAATTGCTTACTTCAAAGAATCAAAATGAATCTCCATTCAGGGAAAGGCAATCCATAGATAAACTGATATTTGCATACACCCATTGTTTTGCTTGTATTAATCCTATGTTCTCTCAACGCATATATGCATGTCAATGTTATTTCTTAATCAAGCAGCAACCTTTCAATTTGACATGAAGACTCATGTAGTACAAGATTCCTGTGTAGATATAATTATGGGGGATATTTAAATTAACTATGGGAACAAGGCATATTATTTGCCGACTATAAAAATTATTTTATGCGTCCATTGTTTATATACCCCAACTTTAAACACAACTTATACGTTTATTCCTCAAATGAAATGCAGGGAAAACTTCAGTCGGGAAGTTTCTTCATACTAGTAGTTTATTAGGGCTTGGCAGCGCTGTACGACGTGCGACCGATACATCGGCTACAGTATTAGATTATTGTACAGTGTTTATGACTATCATCGCAGGCACGACCGTAGAAACTGTAGTTTCAATTCACTTGGCAATTGTATATATCATAACAAATATAATAATGTAATTTTATCCTTTGAATGAAGGGTTTTTTTTCCCAGGCATTGCTAGAAACATCAAATTTTTATACCTTGTCAAATAAAGAAAAAAAACACAAAAAAACAACAACAAAAAACAAAAACATGGAGATATATGAATTCTATATTTCATCGTCACTTACAAACAGCTGGACAAACGTTTACATTAAAGTGTTTCCCTCCCACGTGATTCTATCTGTATGAACGTTTCCCGGTCTTTTCTTTTATGTTTATTACTTTATGCTTTGTATGCCCCCTAGCGCCCGGTTCAGTCAATCTTATGATACACGTATGTTTCGTGGATTAATTTCCATGCATGGCCTGCTTTAACGTATCCACGTAACCATAACTAAACATGCCCTCAAATGTCAGAATGAATTTATACCATTTTAGTTCGGTTCAGGGTGGAAAATTAGTTGTAGTACAGTTTCATATTAGATGTGTTTTATGATAACATTTAAATGACGCGCTTAAATCTTCCCCAATAATTACATTGTAGATAGGTGGTAACATTATTTTTGATTGGCGGAAAAGTCAGGTGATTTTTAAATTAGCGTTTCCGACGTTTGGTTCATTAGGGACGAAACTCCCGGATTCATAGAGACTTTATAGGGCAGGGAAATTTAAGTCTTTATAATAGAGCTTTTTTACCGTTTCTTGCCGCCGTTTTTAAATAATCAGAATTGATAAAATGACGAATAGTTTAAAGCCTTGTGGAGTCAAGACCCCCCCCCCCCCCCCAGTCACTCCTGACCTTGAATTGTGCGTTTTGACATTTTAACTTTCTGGGTGGGTGGTGTGGTGATGGGGGGGGGGGGGGGGATAAACAGTCTGTTCGAGTTTTAATATTGTGAAAGTCAGCCAGTAGTGTACAGAAAACAGGTGTGGAAAATGTTTTATTCTTTGTTTCTGCTTTATTAATTTTTTTTATGTAATGTACACACGGAATGCTAGTTTTATGTCAATTCGTAATACAAATGTCTAAGACATCTAGAAATCATTGAAGTCGTAATAACGATGTCTACATTGTATCTGCCAGTGCAAACAGTAAAACCCGGTAGATTTAAAGGTTCTCACTTCATGGCTCCTCCCTGTAACCATCGCTGCATAAGACTGCCTCTGGGCATTTGGTTTATTTTTGGTGTATACACTATTGAACTCCACGCCTTCCTGAAAGACGCCGTTGTTTCTTATTATCAAAAACTAAATTTGGGGTTTACTCCCTCCATCAAATGCGACGGTTCAGCAAATTGCAGAATTGGGAAAAAAATGACGAAGGCGACACTAAGTTTTTAAACTTATCGTCATTTAAATTTCCATTTCTGCAACTGAAATTATAACTTTATACAGAGAAAAGCAATAATGCTTAGAACTGCCAAACTTATTAATCGCCATTAACAGTATAAACAATTTACGATTACAGCATACGTATTCCTTCGATACCGTGGACTAGAGTGGATGCTGATCTTTAAAACAAAAACAAAACAAATAAAAATAAAACAAAACAAAACAAAAAAAACAAAACCAAAAAAAACAAAACCAAAAAAAAAACAAACAAAAACCCCCCCAAAAAACCAACCAAAACAACCCAACAAACAAACAAAAACAAAACAAAACAAAAAACCCCCAAAAAGTCTAAGTAACATTGTAGTTATTATCTAAATCGATTAATGTAAATCTACACGGAAGGACAGACCCCCTCAATTACCACAATGCCGACAAAATAAGTATTCTGATACGTTGTCTCCAGTTGGCATTGAAAGCTTAAAACACGACATATCGTGCATTGAAGCTTGAGAAAACAATCCTTTCATCCACAAGAGGCGTATATAGTATTACCCACTTTCATCTCTTTTTTTTTTTTTTTTTTTTTTCAATGACGGCAATAAAACACTCATCCTAAATTTATCACATACTTCAACAAACAGCATAATAGCAAGGAAATATTTTTCTCGATTGTGTCACAGGCACTTGGGGCATGGATCATGATCATTCCACCCCCAACCCCCTCACCTTATCACTCTATTTGTCTTTTTTTCTGATCTGAAATAGACACACTAATTTTTTTCCAACTTATACTGTGTAAACATGCATTATGGATCACCCAGATGTGTTATTTTTCGTCTGTGTCGCGTATTAGTAAAAATTACGTTATCAGTGATTAAAAGTTACGTTGTCAGTGATTAAAATTACGTTATCAGTGATTAAAAGTTACGTTATCAGTGATTAAAAATTACGTTATCAGTGATTAAAAGTTACTTTATCAGTGATTAAAAATAACTTTATCGGTGATTAAAAATTATGTTATCGGTGATTAAAAATTACGTTATTAGTGATTAAAAATTACATTTTCAGTGATTAAAAATTACGTTATCAGTGATTAAAAGTTACGTTATCAGTGATTAAAAGTTACGTTATCAGTGATTATTCTTAAGTTGTGGAACTTGTTTTTTCCATCACAGGCGATATTATCATGGGTTCAAAAGTCAAAGCGAAAGAACCCGGTAACATGAAGTGAACACAATGTTGGCAGTGATGTAATATACGGCAAATCTACATATGTTTATTTGATTTAATATGCAGTGGTGTGATATACGACAAATCTATATATATTTATTCGATTTAATATGCAGTGGTGTGATATACGACAAATCTACATATATTTATTCGATTTAATATGCAGTGGTGTGATATACGACAAATCTACATATATTTATTCGATTTAATATGCAGTGGTGTAATATACGGCAAATCTACATATGTCTATTCGATTTAATATGCAGTGGTGTAATATACGGCAAATCTACATATGTCTATTCGATTTAATATGCAGTGGTGTAATATACGGCAAATCTACATATGTCTATTCGATTTAATATGCAGTGGTGTAATATGCGGCAAATCTACATATGTCTATTCGATTTAATATGCTTATTAATCAAAGTAATGTATATTCATACCTAGAATACTATGCTAAACTATACATGTAATACTTAGCGAGTTTTGACAAACAGTGAGCAGATATGAAGGAAGTTTGTTTGGTTTATTTATTTATTTATTATTTTTTTTGTGTGTGTGTGCATAGCTACTAAAAATAGATTATATCGTGTCATTTTGTGTTAATAAAACATTCGGTCAAGTTTACTTTATTACGGTTATTGATGAAATTTTGATATTATCTGTAATTTACCAATAATTAGTATATATTGCGGTTCCGTGACCTAATGAGAAATGTCTCTGTTTGACAAGTACATGGTCCTGGGTTTAAGCCCGCATTTGGGCTGCTTTTCGGAGTATTGTAAAATGTAGGGGTATATATATATATATATATATATATATATATATATCTGTGTATGTGTGTGTGTGTGCGTGTGTGTGAACAGTCTAAGAGAAAGCATCATAACAATAACACGTGGATGTTCATCTTTGAAAACCCGGGTCCTCTAGCACGACAGTCCAGTGCTCTACCGATCAAGCTAAAGGGTTAACCCACTAGCCCGAGCTAGTACGAAGGCAATGTATCTAACACTACCACATAATGGTCGAGACAAAACTTAATCAAGGTCATATGCTTGAATATCAAGATTACATTGAAAGATATCTTTATTCACGAACAATTTCAAATTCACATACAGTGTATTTATATGTACAGTTTCAAATTTACGTACAGTGTATTTATATGTACAGTTTCAAGTTTGCGTACAGTGTACATATGTCATTTATTTATTATCACATGTATATGTACATATGTAATCCATGCAGACAATAGCTTTAGTTCATTAATCAGAATTGTTGTACAGAGAAACAAACAAAAGAAAACAAACAAAAAAAACCCACCAAAAACAATAACAAATATGTATGTACATAGTCCCTACTTTAAATTTAAGATAAACCATATTCCTTCTTTGAAAAGTAATAAATGATGTTTACAAAATGAAAACAAACTTTATTTTATTTATCTATTGTCTTTATTTGTCAATTCGTGATTCACAGTTCTGTACAGAACGTTTCCGCAGTTATATCGAAACGTAGCATTTCCGATCACGAAGAAAGCTTTCTTATGAAAGAAACTATGTTTGAAACAATGTTATATGAATCAATTTTTTGTCAAATTTTGGTAAGATATACCCTATTGATATTTTAATGATATGAAACGGTTGTGTCTCAAAATGACAATAAGTTTCATGTAGTAATAAAAATAAGGACTTTTTTTCATATACACAGTGCTTGTGTAACGTGTAAAAAGGGGGGGGGGGCGGATTAGACCCAAACCGGCCTCCCTACAGCACTCAGGGATCGGGTCTGATAAGAATCAGACCTAGGGACAGAACTAAGACTAATGTGCGCTGCCAAAATATACAAATATGCGCAACGTATTTACAGACTAAATATATTCAACATATTTACACAACATGTCAAGAAAACATACTAAGCCAACGAAACAGCTGACAAAAACCAAGCTAGTGCTCTACCGCACAGACAGACACACAGAACAAGACACAGAGTCTCACACTTTACAAACCCCGTAAAGCGACAGTCATACACTTAAAACAGTATGACCCCGATTCATCAACCGCCCTCAAAAAGGCCACGAATCCAAAGCAGGACAAAACAGTCCAATAACCCTCTTGCCTAATAATAGTCAGGTACTAGGAAATATAGAGTCAACACTCCCCCAATCCTCCCAACTCAAGTACCGATGTACAATCAAGAAAAACCTAACTACGTCTGCCTATCTCAACCGCGTGCTCGGCACTCCCCACATCTACTTAGACCCTTCGGAATCAAGTAGATCAACCGTCCGTGCGTATTTCGTTGGACACCAGGTAGCAAATACTATTTTATTCACTACAAACGAAATATTAAATACACAAGTATACTACAATGTTACTTCACAAATTAGATTATCAATCCAATCTAAGAATTCACTAAAAAAAAAAAAAGGGAGTTAGAGAACTGAAGTCGAATAAATCAGGCACAAGTTAATTGACAAAAATAGTTTAGCATAAATTTAGACTGTTCATGGCTGATGATCAGAATTCCAGAATGCATCCGCAACACTTGTCATTAACGTTCAGTACCCTTATAAGAAACGAGAGTTCGCATGAAAATCTTAAATAATAAATATTTATTTGTAAATATTTTTATATTTATAAACAATATACAGATAACCATTTTAGGTAACTGAATCAATGCCCATTGCCAAGATTTACTAACTAAGCTATCTGACCCTGGAGATTTGAGCCAGTCTGACTGCCACACATGTAATAATGAGTATTTTATTATGTCAAGCATTATAGAATGATTGTGTTCAATGTCTATACACTATGTACATCGGTTTTGGTCAGGAGGCAGATTTTTAGGTTTGTCATAGAAATTTCAGTTTTAGATTGCTTAGACATTGCTGGCCCAATGGTCCATTTTCGAGTTACCGTATGCCGGCATGACATTTACTATGTTCTTGATGCAGGCACTTCAACAACTGATTTTCAACGTGAATTTCGAAAGTTTTAAAGGACCAGAATTAAAGCAGTTTTTACTGATCAAGGAGTTATGTGTCACTTTTATAGAAAAGATAATGCGTTAAGACTATGTCAACTAGCGGCAAAATTGAATTTAAATGTATCAAGGAACTGTGCTTCTCTATATTTCGATGGCATCATCATTCCAGTGACTGATTGATCTTTTCTAGGTAGATGATGCTCCTCCAAGGTTCCCTGCAAAAAATTGTATCTAGGTTCTCTCTTCTACCAACAATAAACTGGAAACTCCCAGATAACTGAAAAATTGTTGAGTGAAAAATTCGAGAGAGGAATGATTACACAAGTTCTGTGTAAAAAAATCACGCAACTTCATAATCGCGTTAAAAAGTTATCGGCTTACTCTACGAACTTAAAAAGTGTCCCTTGTACATATATTTATTTGCAAACATTCTGTAGACATTTGACAGTACTGAGATCGAATGAAGGAAAGTAATATTCTTCCGTCAGGTTTTTAACCATTGTAGCTGTTTTCTATTGTGGTGCACGTGGTTAAATACTAAAATTTGCCTTTCAACTGACAGTACCAATATTCACTGTTGTCTTATATCAGATGACACAAATTTATGTACTTAGAAGAATGATCTTCATACATAGACTAAATTTCAGAATGCCAGGAAGAAGAAATTCCAGAGTTGCATCCCTTGGATGGATATTTCAACAATTTGATACACCCAGACTGGGGAGCTGTTGGTGAGTGCTTCAGATATTTTTAGCTCACCTGGATGTCATTCCCCACCCCCAACTTTTACTGTAAATCAAACACACTTTTATTTCATGAGACCTACGTGATGTATTTATTCATATGACATAACTAATTGCTTAAGTTAATTGCGTAAGAGTTTATTTGGGTGAACTGAATTCTTGTAAATGGAGTCTTGCAAAATCATTAAATAATAAAAATAGTGAATTCCAAAATTCAAGACCAAATACATTTCATTTTCCATAAGTGAATGGCTGCATACTGAGTCAGACTAACTTTGCCGTACTTATGATGTCATAGAAAGCAATGTGGGGTATTTGAGTCCAAATTTGTTTGTCCATCTGTTTCTCTGTGGCCGAGTGGTTATAGCATTGTGCTTAAAATCACCTCTAGTTGGCGCGAGTTCGATTCTCGCTCGCGCTGATATATGTGAGAAAGTTTGCCAGTTTACTTTTGGAGGGTCGGTGGTCTCTTCTCAGGTACATTGTATCTGGGCTCTCTCCTCCAACTACAAAAACTGGACGCCACCAGATAACTGAAAAATTGTTGAGTGTGGCGGAAAACAACAATCAATCAATCCATCTGTCTCTCAGTAAAACATTGTTTCCAGATTTGACAACATGAAAAATCTTTACTGAATTTATTGCATCCAAAGTCAAAAGTTCAAGATCATGATGATTGATTGTATATTGTTTAACGTCTCACTCGAGAATCTCTCACTCATAAGGAGATTAGGTCCTCAGTACCCCTTGCTTGTCGTTAGAGGCAACTAAATGGGGCGGCCCTTCAGATGAGAATGCAAAAATCTAGGTCCCGTATCACAGCAGGTGTGGCACAATAAAGATCCCTCCCTGCTCAAAGGCTGTAGGCGCCAAGTATAGGCCTAAATTTTGCAGCCCTTCACCAGCAATGGTGACATCTCCATATAAGTGAAAGATTTTTGAGTGAGACGTTAAACAATATACATCCATCCATCCACTCTGCGAAATCTTTAACCTCATGGCAACAACTTTTGAATGGATGGAGGTAGGGCTTTTATATTTAACAAGTGTATTCCTTGTGACACGACCTTTCTTCTGATACCAAAATTTTTCATTTTACCTTGTGACCTTTACCGTGTGGTTTGACCTTCTTTCAAAAAAATTTAATCTTGGCCATAACTTTTGAATTGTTGGTGACAGGCATTTCATATGTGTATTCCTTTCGACAAGACCTTTTAAGGTAGCAAAAGTTTTAATCTCTTGACTTTGACTTGAAGACCTTCTTTTGTCATATCATTTGAACAGCTAGTACTAGTGAATTCACATTTCATATGTGTAATCCTTGCAAGGCACTTCTTTTCATACCTCATGATCTTGACCTTAGAGTTTGGCAATACGGGGGCATATTTTTCAGTATCAAATAGTTTAACAATTATCTTATTATGCCCAGTGAATAAATCCTGTAAAAAATATATTTTCTATTAATGCACAGTATTTAGGTAAATAAAGATTTTGCATAAACCTTTCGACAATCTCAATTTTTACGGGAACAAGTTAAAGCAGCAATGGAGAAAAAAACTTGTGTTTACACGATGAGCAGTGATATATCTTTTGCTTCCTTTAGACACAGTTTTATTGCGTAAAAGTCCAGCTGCCTATGCAGATGGCGTGTACACCTTGTCAGGACAGGATCGCCCCAATCCATTTGACATTAGTGAAAGGGCACATAGATCCAACACACCAAATTCCCTGGGCTCAGTACGAGGAAGAACAGCCATGCAGGTCTATTTTGGTGAGTGTCTGTCAAATTGCAAAGATTCTGTAACATTTTTGAACTGAAATATGCACTGTATACAGCTATTTTCTGCGAGTGAAAATTTCACTATCTGATCCTTAAAAAGGTATTAAATTATATTCTGCATTTTCAATCTCTGAGGTTGCATTACACCAATATCTATCGACATGTTCTCTCGTTCTTCATTTTCAGGAAAACACAAATATCTAAAATCAGCAAATGACCTTATTTACCCCAAACTGATAATTGTATCACCACATTCTGATTTGGCTAAAAAAGTTAAGATGTGCCCTTGGCAGTATTCATGAGATCATCAAAATTTGCATAATTTTCTAAAATGTATATATATATATATATATATCTTCCAGGACTAATAAATTCATGAATAGTATGTTAACTTTGAGAGCATATAACAAAATAACAAGGCTGTGAACCTGGGTCAGAAACAAACATTGAAAAATTCAATTTAAAAAAAAATCATTTTACTTTATTGGAACAAATATTTGATATTCATTCTTGCATATTTTAAAAAGTTGCTGAGACAAATTATATGTACCAGTAAAAATCAAGTTGGTAAAGCATTGCTTTACAGAAATCTGCTCAATATCAATGATTTCAAACTATTATTTTGTTTTATGTCCATTTTTTACTACTGCTTAGTTAGATATATCAAAAGATAAGATTGAAAAATTTAACTTTTGAAGAAAATTTATGTGCAGTTTTATGGAATAACTGGCTTGAGTCTAAGAGGTTAATAGTGTATACATGTACCTATGAGAAAGTTTAAAATGAATCTATCTTCAGCCACCGTGACCTTTATGTTAATGGTCTTGAAACTCATCAGACACTACACCTTCTCTGACCAAATATTCTTGATGTTTCGTGATACTGTATCATGATATCAGATGCAAGTTGAAAATGTTTGTCGGACATTAATTATAGTACATTTCTTCAAATTTCAGTTTTAAAACTTCAGGCCTAGTCACATTACCTCAGTGGAAGTGCTTATATCTGACAAATTATTTTTCCTCGGGACTGGAATTTTTCTGGCTATGCCTAGTTCTATTTATAGATGCTTTATTAGCAGAAATCTATGTAAAGTATGAGTATTTAAAAATGTATGTAGGTATCTGGGCTTTTTTTTTTCTATGGCAACAGGGCAACAAGTTGTGGAAGAAATAATGGATGCTCAACGTCCTGGATGCCCAAGAGAGTATGAGAATATTCCGGTCCCTAAAAACAACACCTTGTACCGAAACAGTGAGGCATTCAATGCAGCCCGAGACACAGTCTTCATGCCTTTTCCCAGGTCAAGGTTTGACCAAAGGACTGGACAATCTCCCAGTAATCCCAGGCAACAGGTAAAAGATTTTTTCATCTCCATTTTGAAGAGCAGAAAAGATCAGGCTTCGGGGCCGCCAACAAAAAAAACTCAAACTCTTGTTTTTTACTTCCGCTGAGATTTTGCTAAAATACTGTGCCACCAAACTTTCTCAGAGTCATCTTACACAAGTTGAGATTTGAGAAAAAAATCAATGTGTTTTCATTGTTACAAGGGGCCTTACTTTAAATAAAACCCACTTTCACTTTGTTGTTTACATTATTTGAAACGCTTATCTTTACATGTTACTTTTTATCATTCAGTGACATCATATGTAGAAGTCTTCCACAGTTTCAGTATCCATCATCCCCGTGGGGATCCGGGTTGTTAGAATAGATCCTCAGTACCCCTTGCTTGTCGTAATAGGCGACTAAATGGGGTGGTCCTTCGGAAGAGACCGCATAAACCGAGGCGCCATGTCACAGAAGGTGTGCCCTGCTCAAAGGCTGTAAGTGTCGAGCATAGGTCTAAATATTGCAGCCCTTCACCAGCGATGGTGATGTCTCCATATGAGTGAAAGATTCTCAATTGGGACGTTATACAATATATAATCAATCAATCAATATCCATCATGACATTGGACTATGAGGTCGCAAATGATGCAAATTAAAACAGTCATTTATTAATATGCCTGACAGGCTACATGTACCATGACTGATTGGGATGGAATTTTAGTGATCTTTTCTGTGATGATTTGTGTTTCACAGAATGGCAAAAGTTAGATCCACTCCTGAATTTCCCATTAATCATGATGACACAGCTATCTTTTGTATTTGACATACAATATATTTTGATAATTTTTGCATCATTTACAGAAAAATTAAATGTAATGAGACTGTCATTAACACTATTTATGTATTTGATTATATTACGTGTAAATCTACAGTAGGGTGTTACTGAACTCGGGCTCAAGATACGCATTAATGTAAGGGTCATGGACACTAGGTACAAGTTGAATCTAGCAGACAACATTATCTTTCGAAGTGGAATTTTTTTACTGGCTATCTTGTGAAATGCTGTCGTGATTATTTTTTGTTAGTAGTTGTTAGTTTCTTGCAGTTTTTAACATCAAGGGTGTTTCATCACAATATAAAAGACTCCATTGCAAAAACCAAGACTTAAAATGGGGGGTGGGTGGGTTAAAGGACTTATTCACGATTGTAACAATGTTATGCAGCAGACTTGAAAAAAAATTATGACCAAAAAAAAAAAAATGAAATATGTCGAAAATATCTCTATCACTCAACCCTTCCAAAGGATTGAACCTGTCAAGGATCCTCCTCGTTCTCACAATCGTTATAGATTCTAATTTCTTCACTGGTGAATATCCAGTCAAGCTGAATCTCAGCCAAGAATAGTTAAATTCCTACAACATCTGCATTGACAAAGTTGCCTGACAGCTCTTTTTTGTGAGTAAATACAAATGTGATTTTATTTGAGGTTGGTATTTACCAATCTCAGGATTTTCTGAGAAATGTCAAATATTTTTCTCAGCTGAGTTCAGAAACATTTTGGTGACACACACATTTTAGATAATTCTCAAATGTGAGAAAAAACTCAAAAAACATGCCTGAGTTTGAGAAAATATTTATTTGGTGGCACAGTTGAGTTGGGTGAGAAAAACTCTTAATTTTCTGTGAATCTCAGATTTGAGAAAATCTCAGCGTTGGTGGCCCAAGGTCTGGGGACTTATTAAATCAGAGTGCAAGTATTTAGAATTCAAATGTAATACACATGTACCACCAGATGCATATGTTGCTGTACTTGTGAGACTTTTAAATTATTTCTGCAATCTTGGCTTGTCACATGTTTCAGAGAGGCAAAGATTTTATGAACATTCAAACTGTTTATCACTGAGCAAAATCATACGTGAGAACCTTATTTTGATATTGACACAATCTCACTAATATTTAGGCTTTTGTTGATAAAAAGTGATTTTCAGACAATGTCAGATTTTTCTTAACAAACTCATTTCATTTTGCTTAAGTTTCTCAAGGTTAGTTTTATTTTATCACTTATATGTTGTAGCTGAATGAGATTACACCGTACCTTGATGGGCAACTTATGTATGGACCTGCCAGAACATGGACCGATGCTATTAGAGAATTCAGGGGAGGCAAACTTTTATCTCTGGATCCCGATAAGCCTATTGAGGAAAGTCTCCCAGCTATAAATGACATTCGTCTGCCATTTGCCAATCCCCCAAACCCAAGGGAGAATACTAGGGAAAGAAGATTGCTACCAGTGGCGAGATTCTGGAGTAAGTTCTATAAAAGTTAGGGCCCCATGGGGATCCGGGTTAGGATAGGTCCTCAGTAGCCCTTGCTTGTTGTAAGAGCCTTGCTTGTAAGAGGTGACTAAATGGGGTGGTCCTTCGGATGAGACCGCAAAAACTGAGGCCCCGTGTCACAGTAGGTGTGGCACATTAAAGATCTCTCCCTGCTCAAAAACCATAAGCGCTGAGCATAGGCCTAAATTTTGCAGCCCTTCATCAGCAATGGTGACGTCGCCATATGAGTGAAAGATTCTCGAGTGGGACGTTAAACAATATACAATCAATCAATCAATATAAAAGTTAGGTTTCAATATTACTGGAGAGTATGCAATTTCCGAGTTACCTCAATAGTTTTTTCCCTTTATTTAACTCTGCCATTTGATGAGATGCCAGAAAATATTTGTGTGCACATGTAATGGGTACAGAGAACTGCCTTTAAGAAGATCAGCTACTGCCACATATAACTACCTGATTAGGACAAACGAGTAACATAAATATGGAGATTTTTACTGTCAATCAATTTTTAACAATTTTGTGCATATGATCAATTTTCAAAAATATTATTATTAAAGATTAATTCATACATAAATGAAATCTTTGGTTATACATGTTAATATAATAATTTTCTAAAAAGCACAAGGAAGTTTCACTGTGAATAGGATAACAGGGGAAAGGGGGTTGGTTTACACGCAGGCATCTAGTACTTCTATATCACAGTTGAATGCCGTAAAATCAGTGAACAGTAGATTTTGTTTTCAAGGGAGAATGTCATCACAAAGTGAATTTTAATGAAGTTTTTGATAAGCACATTTGAACCACAAGGTATCAGCAAGTCTACTGACTGTACCAGGATGAATGTGGATGAAAGGTTTACAAATTTTGAGCTTCGACTACTTGTTTGATCAAGTCATAGATTTAGTGCAAGAGTTAAATGTTGTTTTATTGTCCCACTTGTTAATTTCAAAAAGCAGATGTTCTGTTTGTTCTCAGGTTTTTGTAATTTAATTTTAGTGCTAGTTTGCATTCTTATTTTATTGATTTAGTTTTCATTTCTATGTAAATATTTTGTCGTCCAAGAAGGGACAGTTTGACAATTTCATATTGTTTGTGTCATTGGCCATCTTTATTGCTTTATATATCCTTATTTATATGACCTTGATTCTACATTCAGATCTGATATATATGTTGCATTTATTGCTATTGATGAAATTTTACACACAGGACTTGGGAACCCCAGAGCCATGGAAAACCCATTTCTTCTGTCCTTTGGAGTTTTGTGGTTCAGGTGGCACAATTATTTGGCAGACGAATACATTAGAATGAAAGGAATTCAGGAAAGTGACCTAGAAAAATACGATGAGCAAATTTTTAACTATGCCAGAAAATGGGTTGTAGCCAGCCATCAGGTTTGTTTATATTAAGCATATTATGTATAGTTTTAAAATATACATTTCTGAACCGTACTTTATTCTGATATTTTTAGCTACATGTTACAGAATTTTTTTTATTTTTTTTTTGACAGAAAATAGTGCTGTATGATTGGTTACCTAGATGGATTTTTACAGCCAGTAATTTTACAAACGTAACAGATGACAGCCCGTTTTATCCAATCAGAGCACCAAAGTCCAATGACCCGAGAATGCCAACATGCGGACCCTATGGTAGTAGCTTAATATTTATGTTCATTGTTGAGTCATTACCTATCCAATATTTCCACCTTTGCTAACTTTACAAATTATAATGGTAGCCATATCCTTATGAATGCAATTCAGTTGTAAACAATGCATATATCATTCTTTATAGATATAGTGCATCTATTTAAAAGCTGGGAAGTTTGACACAAATAAAAGTAGAATGTAAAATATAAAATATATATTTCATTTTTGAAAATACATGGTGGTATGAACTGCAGTGATTCATGCCAGCACACTTTTCATGGAGTGCCAATGTGCTTTATGAAGCATGCCGGCATGAAGAGTCGCAGTTCATACCCTCATGTATTTTGGAAAATAAAATTTATTTCTCAATCAAACTCATTTATTTCTTTTCATGGGAATAGGATTTTTAGCACAATAATATTTACAAAGAATATTGTTCTCTTATGTCAATTTGAATTTGCATTGTTTTCATAAAGGTTTTAGGTATGGATTGAGACTTTTAAACTTTGAAATATGCCGAAAGTCTGAAGTCATTAAGTATTTTTGTATTTGTGAAAATGAATGCATTTGTATAGTTGTTGTACTATATGTTTACTTATTGTAGCATATTTGAAATTTATCATAAAGCAGGGTCAACTACTGACAAAAAAATTGACGTTGCAAAGTTATAACGAATCTCGTTTAAAGTCATCATTGTGCAAATTTTACGGTCGCTATAATGACCTTGTTTGCGATTACAAAGTGTCTCTGGGACATATGTTGAATGATTTGTTTCATACCCTTTGTTAGACTGTCATTTTTCATACTAACTTTGACTACGGATAATCCCGTTTACCTAATTTCAAGTAAGGGCTCACAGCAGGTGTGACCGGTCAGCAGAGGATGCTTACTCCTCCATGGCATCTGATCCTACCTTCGCTTTGTCGGAGGTCCATGTTGCCATACACTCGAACTTGTATATGTCTTGGGGATTTATGATTACGATTTACACATTGTTTACTTCGCCATTCGATATATTGCAGCTGATGCAGTAAGAAATATTTTAACCTTACAGCACATCCATGTATTAGCGTTCTTGCTGTTGATGTTACACATGTAGCAGGTCTGACGCGTCTGTAGTCTGTACTTAACGTTGTGTTTGTTTTATTGTATATTATATTGTGGCGACTTTGAAATGATCTAACTACACTATGATTAGAATCTTAAAAATAAATTCAATAGAAAGGAAATTAAAAGACACAATACTTTACAAATTTATTACTAGTAAGAAAATGACACTCCTAAAGCTTAGAATTTACCTTATAAAGAATCAGAAAAAATCTCCCAACTTAAATATGATAATTTAGGGACAAAGTATACAGACAAACAGTACATGATTCCAGTGTAAGAAATGAAAGGAGAAGTGTAGCTAGCAAGGCCATCTGTCTCGCTTCAATGAACTGTTCAATCCCTGGCTTTATATAGTAACTTGGACAACAGAAATTGTCATTAAAGTTATTGGCTGAAAGATAAAGTGGGTGTTGTCAAATACAATGGGTGAATAATTTACATCAGGGTTGAAATTTAGAAGTAAAAGTCAAACCGAAACTACCACATATGGAATAAGAATCTCTCTAAAACCAAATATATTAAAATTGATTGAAAATGCCGTATGACAGTTTGTCTGTTTCTTTATGGAATGTGATTAAGTAGATCAACTCTCCTCGATCAGCAGTGCATGATCTCCAAATGAAATCAGAAATGGGTGCATACAATGTAGAATGCCTACACTTCTAAATACAAATATATATCAATTTCACAATTAAAAGAGCGTCACTGTTCATTGACATTGCTTATAGAGTATTGGATTGCCTTCACCTGGAGTAGAAATTAAAAATTCTCATTGCTCTCTTGAAAATTTTGTTGCCAATGTGACAGTTAATTTTATATTTTGAACATTGGGAATGAAAAAGGTTCTAGAATCAGTATAGTGTGCTAAACGGGGTATATCTTAGCACATTTGTAACCAGATAAATTGTAATAATGATAATCCTCATTTTATTTGCAGTGTACAACCCAAATATTCACCCAGGTATAACCGCTGAATTTCAGACTTCGGCGATGAGATATGGACACACCCTAGTGACTCCAGGTCTTTGGAGAAGGTATTATTTTGGAGAGTTTCATTCAACTGGTTACTAAAAATAATTTATGCCCTAGGATGTAGGACCATCTTGTGTGATATAGACAGTTTGCATGGAACATGCTTTTATCAATATTTTCAAATCAGAATCATCTAGTTTAAGTATGTTTATACTGTGCAGTAATTATTGAGTCCTTGAAGAAAATATCACTATAAAACTCTATTTTACTTGATCTAAATAGATTTGCTAGCATAAAAACACCAAACTATACATAACAGCAACAGCACAGCATGAATGATGGAGAGTGTCATTTTGATTGTAGTTATCATGAGGCTCCACAATCTACAAATCGTACTGTCACTCCTAATGATTCATGATAAGACATTATCAGACTCATATTAAGATTGGGGCCTCCGTGGCCGAGTGGTTAGAGCATCGCGCTCAAAATCACAAGGCCTTTCACCTCTAGTTGGTGCGGGTTCGAATCTCTCTCGTGCCGATATATGTGAGAAAGTTTGCCAGTTTACTTTCGGAAGGTCGGTGGTCTCTTCTCGGGTACATTGTATTTGGGTTCCCTCCTCCACCAATTAAAACTGGACACCACCTGATAACTGAAAAATTGTTGAGTGTGGCAGAAAACAACAATCAATCAATCATTCATATTAAAATTAGGACCCAGCTGAGTTTAATTAACAGCTAACATCTAGTTAATTAATGCTTATATATATAAATGTAAGAGTCAAGCTAATTAACTAACTTCTGAGCAAGTGGGTCCAGTGTAATGTCACTAAATTGTAAGTGGGTCCAGTGTAATGTCACTAAATTGTAAGTGTGTCTAGTGTAATGTCACTAAATTGTTAGTGGTTTCAGTGTAATATCACTAAATTGTAAGTGGGTCCAGTGTAATATCACTAAATTGTAAGTGGGTCCAGTGTAATGTCACTAAATTGTAAGTGGTTCTAGTATAATGTAATGTCACTAAATTGAAAGTGGAATGCAATGTCATCAAATGACATCTTGTTGAAACATTAGTTTATATTGATATATCGTGGGCAAACAACTTATACTGAGAATTATCACCCTATTTGATATTTTTAAAGTAATTTTGTTTGTTATTATTGTTTATTAACATGTACTAAAATTGCATAAACAATTTTGGTTCAGATGTCAATCACCTTGATAAAATCATTTAATTAAGGAATATGAATGTGTTTGTTAGTGTAACGAGGGTTTATTAAAAGCAACAAGTGCATGAGATAATTTGTAATATAATATAATTATTTTAATTTTGTGCAAATTGATCCATGATTTATTGTTTTCATATCCCCAGGTAAAACAAATAATCTAGATATTTATTCCTTGTACATTATATTCATATTTTGGACACGTGAGTCACTCGGATGACCTATCACTATTAGTCTGCGACCATCGTCATGGGTCATGCGTTAAGTTCTTAATAAATTCCCTTCCAGTTCTTTTAGAATGTGGTATCTAATTGCCTAGTAATGTAGAGCAGGAAGTACTAAATTGTTAATTTCATGATTCCTGAGGTAGAGGTTCTGAATCCAGGACAGGTCCGAACTTGACATAATTTGTAGTGTTTATGTGTAAAACATGTTAATATTTTCTTTAATGCTATTAATACTAAATTTAAACTAAATATAGATGTAGAAGGAGGAGGTAGCCCTTTACCAAAATTGTAAATTTCATGATCCCAGAAGTTGTTTTGACTCTAGTATAGGGCCAAAATGAGATGATCCCAGGGATAGGTGTTCTGACTCCAGTGCAGGGCCAAAATGAGATGATCCCAGGGAAAGGTGTTCTGACTCCAGTGCAGGGCCAAAATGAGGTGATCCCAGGGATAGGTGTTCTGACTCTAGTGCAGGGCCAATGAGGTGATCCTAGGGATAGGTGTTCTGACTCTGGTGCAGGGCCAAAATGAGGTGATCCTAGGGATAGGTGTTCTGACTCTGGTGCAGGGCCAAAATGAGGTGATCCCAGGGATAGGTGTTCTGACTCTGGTGCAGGGCCAAAATGAGGTGATCCTAGGGATAGGTGTTCTGACTCTAGTGCAGGGCCAAAATAAGGTGATCCTAGGGATAGGTGTTCTGACTCTGGTGCAGGGTCAAAATGAGATGATCCCAGGGATAGGTGTTCTGACTCCAGTGCAGGGCCAAAATGAGATGATCCCAGGGAAAGGTGTTCTGACTCCAGTGCAGGGCCAAAATGAGATGATCCCAGGGATAGGTGTTCTGACTCTAGTGCAGGGCCAATGAGGTGATCCTAGGGATAGGTGTTCTGACTCTGGTGCAGGGTTAAAATGAGATGATCCCAGGGATAGGTGTTCTGACTCTGGTGCAGGGCCAAAATGAGGTGATCCCAGGGATAGGTGTTCTGACTCTGGTGCAGGGCCAAAATGAGGTGATCCCAGGGATAGGTGTTCTGACTCTAGTGCAGGGCCAAAATGAGGTGATCCTAGAGATAGGTGTTCTGACTCTAGGACCAAAAGAGTTTTTGAAGTAAAATTAACGGCAGACCAATTATGTGCTATAGAAAATATTGAACAGGGACGGGAATATTGCTAGCAACAGAACAGGAAACATCAGCTCGGTAAAAGGAAATTGCAGTTAATTTTGCACTTCACATATTCACATTGCAGAGCATGTGTATGACTCAAGTCTTGCAGTATGGTGACTTTTTGACTTTGAGTGTGTGAACTTTGTGAGGTCATAGTCAATTTTCTCTTACCCTGTTTAGCTTGTTGAAGCATGCATAATAAATATACTGGGACAGATTGTCACTTTGACACGGGCTGTAATTCAGAACTATGATATGACACAGTTCCATCCTAGAGATGGATCCCAAAACTTGTTCCTAAATATCCCACATACTTGGCTTGTTGATACTCATGTTTCTTTTGAATGAAAGCTATCATTTCATTGGTTCCAAGGTTGAACCTTTAAAATCATTAATTTGATTATTTGGTTCTTTTAAATATGCTAGTAATATAATTGATGGGTCAAGTTTGACAGTCATCGGTTTTGAATATACAAATATACAGTCAAACCTCGTTATCTAGAACTTGATGGGACTGAGAAAAAAACTAGTGAGATATCTGAGGATTTGAGATATCTAAATTAAAATACTCTAAGAATAAGTGGTTGGGATTTCTGACTCGCATCAATATAGCCATGGTATTTGAGATGTTGGTGTTTGAGATACGGAAATTCATCTGTAGTATATATATTTTGCATTTTTCAGGGGACGAAAGACAGAAAATGGTTTACAAAATGGATGCAACTGGTTCCCAGCAAATCTGAGATTACCCGACCCCCCTGTACAGCAGACTCATGGATTGAGGCTCTGCAATGCCTACTGGAATTCACAGGTAATGAGTTATACCTGTAATGAACATTAAATACAGTGAAGTGTTTTTTTAAAAAAAAACAATTAATTTTCCTGACAAAGAACGGTAAGAAGCAGAATTGTGATTACTCGAGATGTGTAGTATTGATTTAATACATAATCATTTGTTGTATTGTGATACTCAAGATGTGTGGTATTGAATTAATTCATATGTACATAATCATTTGTTGTAAATGACGGGCTTCAGCAATTTAGTATCTAAGGCTTTAGGGTTATAGGCTATAATTTTGGGTCATGTAGTGAAAATATATTAAATATTCAGAAAACCTTTATTACTCCCAAATACCAAGCACAAAGACTGGGTGTTTAGCTATTATAAGAATAAAGGCCTCTATGTGAGAATGTGAAATATATAGTCCTTTAGACTGGTGCTTCAGGTCCTGTGGAGGAGATAATCAAATTGTTTAATGAAAATTTAATGCATTTATAATTTTTTTCTTTATCTTTGAATGTCTAGCACATAAAGTAGGTACATAATTAACATGAGTTTGGAGGTGTACTGTACTAGAATGGCGAGACTCCTGAGTCCTTGTGTCAGGATCCTGGGGTTTTGGCCCCAAGGAGGGATTCCATGCAATGACAAGCAGTGACTGAGATTTTCATACTGAATCATGGACTGTGACCTCTATGATATAATTGTTTTGTTTAAAGTTATACCGTTTAAAGTTTAAAATCAGAAGCTGTAGACTGTACACACGTCACGCAATGCTATGCATGATTTCAGCATGGTCGTTTTGCAGAAGTGGACTGATTGGACAGTAAATGCAAGATATTTTTAGACATTTGGGGGCGAAAATCAGTCATGTGGACATGGTAGTCTTTTGGGACGTTCAAAAGGCTCTCGCACAGCTATCACCAGGGTCTGTGTAATCTCATAGAGAAACTTGCGGAGATTGCACAGGGATTATTATATAATTACACAGTGTTCAAGAAATTTTTACACAACCATCATACAGATTTGACCTGACCTCTTAACAAGAGCCTGTTCCAAAAATGGCACGATATCCATATATAATGTAAACATCAATTCCGTAACCTGCAGCCTCCTATGATGCCCCAAAAATAGTACAGAAAATTGTACACAAATGAATCGCACAACCACTGCCAGATGCAAAACAGACTTTAGCAATGTAAAAGTATACTTAACACAATAGTTGTTTATGACCGAACAAAGTATTGTGAACCCTATTAAAGGTCATGTGAAGTATTTTATCCAATTTTCTATCATTTAAAACCCTGTGAGAACCCGGTTAGAATAGGTTCTCAGTACCCCCTTCATTGCTTGTCGTAAGAGGCGACTAAATGGGGTGGTTCTTTGGATGAGAACTCAAAAACCAAGGTCCCGTGTCACAGCAGGTTTGGCACGATAAAGATCCCTCCCTGCTCAAAGGTCCTGAGCGCCAAGCATAGGCCTAAATTTTGCAGCCCTTCACCAGCAATGGTGATGTCTCCATATGAGTGAAAAATTCTCGAGCAGGATGTTAAACAATATTTAATCAATCTATCCTTTAAAGGATGCCGTTAAGTAAGGATATCTGCCCATTAATGGTCCTTCTTGACCAAGTACACCATATAAAGATCACTTGTAAAATAAAAAATGATAAGTTTGTAATGGATGATCGGACAGTATTGCAGGATCGTAAATCAAGGCCATTTGGCAATCATCAAGGACACTTTGAAATAAGGAAAAAAAAAAAATTTTTCTTGAGAGAGCAATACAATTTTTGGAATCAGGACAGTTTTATCTAATAGGATGTTAATCAAAAAGAGGGGAAACCTAAAGATGATAATGCCCACACTGCAGGACCCTTCTTAGCAGGTTAACTGGACCACGTCCAGATCAAGTTCACTATTTCAGGAGATGTAATAAAAGTTTGTAGAAATGATGCCTTCCAAATGAACTGAAATATAATTCTTTGTGTAGAAATTGTTGCTTTGCTTTGAATTACAAGTATCAGTTTGGTTTTTTCTTTTATTAATCATTCACTGCAAATACCCAGTTATAGGGGTAAACACATGGAAACAAGTTATTTCAACACCCCCACCCCACCCCTCCCCCAGAATTTATAGAATTCTATGCATGTTTTGCAGCGCTCATATTTACTGGGATGTGCATTTTTATTTTTATCACCAGGAAGCGGTGCAGGAGGATTTAGACGCCCTCTACAGAGGACTAGCCTCTACCCTGGGGGAGAAGGAAGACCACATCATGGTAGAAGACCTAGCAGGTGAAAAATATTTCTCAAAATTACCTCAGAGAAGCTAGGTAACTTTTACTTTTCGGGAAAATACATACTTCAGTGAAAATAATGTGAATATTTTCATATTCCTGACAAAGCTTTTCGCAAATAATTAAAAACAGTTACATGACTCACATTAAAGCCTGAGTTCTTAAGTTCCTTGCTGCATTTCCTTGTTTGATTTTCCTCTTTGTATTTTATGTTTTCCACTTTTCTCTTCACTACCCCCACTATCTTAGAAGGCCGGCCGGATCTCGGTTGATCGGATAGTTGTTTATTCTGCTCTCGCCTTCGCCTCCACTTTGTTACCCATCGCTCACTTTTACATAGCTGCTTAGCCACATCCTTTACACTTAATCCTGCATCTAATAAAGCCAAAGCTTGAGCTCATTCATTAATTGTATCAGCACTTGTACAGGACGTCTGCTTTTTCACTGAACTCGGCATATTTATTTCATGACGTAATAGACACTTTGTTTACATCACACTATAGTAACACAAGAGAGTGCACATAGGGAAGGATAACTGCTGATATAATGAAAAAAAAAGTCTATAGAGTTACCAGTAAAAATTTGAAACAAAAACATGTCGTTTTTCTATTTAATTTTTCAAATTTACAAACGGAACGAACTTTCTTAACACCCTTTCTTAACACCCTTTATATATATATATATATTGACTAGTCAATTGTTGTACCAAGGCGGACATGACATTGTCCCATTCACACTCATCTGTTTATGAATATGATTAATTAACATCATGATCTTCCATGACACTATATTACATATGTATTAAAATTAAGTCCATAATGGACTCGATGCATTATCCTACTGCTACTGCTGTTGTCTAATGTCTGCAGGACAGGTGTTTGGTCCCCTGGAGTTTTCTAGGCGAGATTTGGCAGCACTCAATATCCAGAGAGCCAGGGACCACGGTCTTACTGACTATCAGACCATTAGAGAAACCTTTGGCTTACCTCGTCTGAAAAGCTGGCAGGAAATTAATAACCAGAATAATCTGACAGAGAAGGTGAAAACTTGTTTTTAGGAATATTATGATATCTGCATGATGTCAAGAAATTGATGCATTTCCTTTTGACAGCCAGAGATTTTAAAAGAGAGAGAGGGAAAAAAAATCCTTTAAAAAATATGAACCACTTATCAATGCACACTCTGCATCAACAAAAATTGTGTTTAACATCCTACATACTGAGCATCAGGATCGGTCCTCTAGTGTCTAAAAGCCACGGTGCAGGGGTCACTCCAACATAACGTATGCACAGAAGACTTCTGTTTATTTATTTATTTATTTTTTTGGTTGGAGTTTTCTCTTTCTTTGATGCCGGGATTGTGTGTGTGCGTCTATTAAGTAGAACCTATACCGTTCCAATTTTTAAGAGTATGTTAATTCGGAAATATGTTTTCATGAAACTTATCTGCTCATTACGTATTTAAGGATCTATAAAATTATGCAGAATAAAACCAGACCTTTGTAATTTTAACAAATAATAGGATGCAACTTCCCCTTCCAAACTATACCAAATATGTCATGGTGTTCTCCCTTGGGGCCCGGTGCAGGGGATCACAATCTCTTTTATTGGCCATTACACATTTTTATGCTATGGCTGCCAAAAGGATACCAAGTTTATGTAAAACACTAACAACTAGATATTCGATTTTAGGCTATTGAGGCTCTGCGACTTCTCTATCAAGGCTCGGGTCTCAATGGAACATCACCTGAAGAAGTGGATTTGTTTACTGGCGGTTTGCTAGAAACCATTGACGATGGTCCCGGGGATTTGTTCCGAGTCATCATGGTTGAACAGTTCTGTAGAATCAGAGATGGTGACCGGTTTTGGTATGAGAACTTGGACAACAAGTAAGTCCGTGGTGCAACTGGAGTCAGACTTCAGTCACATAGATGTATCACAGGAAGACTCAAATGATGATTTATACCACCTCAGCATGCAATACAATTACAGAAAATTTAATAAAGTACATGAAAACATTGTGGGTACACTGACAATAAATGATGCAGTGCAGGAGAACAAGTCACAACAGCCTACAGAAATAAGCTTCATATTGTTCCATAGATGAGAAGTGGCTTCATCACAATGTTCTATGTGTATGGTTTTAATAATTTTAATTACAAACAGATTTTGGGTTTTTAAAATGCTGTTAGTATTGTATTCAATTACTCTGTGTTAGAGCTACACCTCGTGTTTTTGATTCAGAAAAGAAACTTTGGGTAAAAGGACATCATGCATTGTTTCATTGAATTATGTATATGTCCATATGGTGCAGTCTGTAATGTTGGACCAGATCAGGCAAAAGAGTTACACTAATAACTGAAGTTTATTCTTTATTTCAGAATATTCAACCAAACAGAGATAGATCGTATCAACAGAGAAATCACCCTGGGATACATTTTGTCCAAAGTGACCAACTTGAGAGTGGCAGGTCAAATAGATCGAAATGGAGTCCTGGTCGATGAGAGCAATGCAGACATTCAGGCTGATCCCTTTGTACATAGGGGAGCTAGTTAGTGATATAATGAATACTGTATCACTGTAACGTCACCATACATCACTCATACAAGACATTCAGAGACTACAGTAAAGTTACATCACTCACACAATGAGACATTCAGAGACAACAGTAAAGTTACATCACTCACACAACGAGACATTCAGAGACTACAGTAAAGTTACATCACTCACACAACGAGACATTCAGAGACTACAGTAAAGTTACATCACTCACACAACGAGACATTCAGAGACAACAGTAAAGTTACATCACTCACACAATGAGACATTCAGAGACAACAGTAAAGTTACATCACTCACACAACAGACATTCAGAGACAACAGTAAAGTTACATCACTCACACAGTGAGACATTCAGAGACAACAGTAAAGTTACATCACTCGCACACAACGAGACATTCAGAGACTACAGTAAAGTTACATCACTCACACAACGAGACATTCAGAGACAACAGTAAAGTTACATCACTCACACAATGAGACATTCAGAGACAACAGTAAAGTTACATCACTCACACAACAGACATTCAGAGACAACAGTAAAGTTACATCACTCACACAGTGAGACATTCAGAGACAACAGTAAAGTTACATCACTCACACAACAGACATTCGGAGACAACAGTAAAGTTACATCACTCACACAATGAGACATTCAGAGACTACAGTAAAATTACATCACTCACACAACGAGACATTCAGAGACCGCAAAATCTTCATGGTTCCTGGCTTCCATTCTTTGCTTGCATACAATATGATCCTAAAATCAGTTTTCCCAATAATAAAGAATATTATTGAGTATTTGAATTAAATCAAAGCTGTAGTTTTTAGCTCACCTCAACTGTAAGCTCGTGAGCTTTTCTGATCACCTGTTTTCTGGGGTCATCTGTCTGTAAACTTTACACATTTTCAATTTCTTCTCTAGAACTGCAGGGCTAATTTCAACTAAACTTGCCATAAAGCATGTTTTGGTAAAGGGGATTCAAAATTTTCCAAATGAAGGGTCACAACCTTTTTCAAAAGTGAGATACGAGGGCACGACAATAAGTAACCAGCCTATCCCATTTCGAGTTGACCAAGATGGTCACAATTTTCAATGAATAAAGTCGTCAATGGGTAGGTCTGGGGTTCCCGAGGCCAGAGAAGTTCACGACACAACCATCTGGTGGCAAGGTGATGACCACAGTATTTTGGGGGTGGGATTGGGCCATAATAGGAGATGAAAGTTCTACATGGGAATATATAGGGAAAATCTCAGGAGCAGCAGAGTCATAAGAATATGCAAACATCCTAAGGTAATGCAGATTAAAGTTTATTCAAATCGCAATAGGGGAACAAAGTTTCATATGGGATTTTATAAGGGAAAATCTTTGAAAATTTCCTTCTGAAGACCAGCAGGGCCATTAGTAGTCATATTAATATGCAACCAACTAGTGCAGATTTCAGTTATTCAAATCATGCCCCCAGTGGGTGGGAGGTGGCCATGATTTATCATCATTTTTATGCAACGGGTACTGCTTACTCCCATTTTCTTCAATTCATGGCCCCAGAGTAGGACGGGACCTTGATAGGGGATCAGAGTTTTACATTGAAGTACCTGCACATATCTTTGAAATTTTCTCATCAACAACCATTGCATTAGATATCTTTTAAATGTGGAAGCATTACAATGTAGTGTAGATTGATACTTTGCCAAGGGTGACTTAAACAGGGAATCAAAGTTTTATTTGAGAATACAATGGAAATTCCAAAAAAAAATATTTTCACTAGTAGCCACACTTAAATCAATGTGCAAAGTTACGAATTCTGGTTTTTATAGATCCTAGGGTTAGGGTGGGGCTAAAAACAAATTCTACATATTACATGAATTTAGGAGGGTGGGGGAGTTTTAAGGTAGCTCCTCTTTCATTTGATGTCGTTAGTGTGCAAAGTCTGTAGTTAAGTAAACTTTGTTCATAATAGAAATAAATCTTCGGGGAATGTTCTGCACTACATATTGTAGGTATATATAAAAAATGATTGGGAAACTAATCAGTTCTGAAAAAGTGATATTTTCTGTAAATAAATCAATTGTCTTTATCAAAAAAATATTTTAAGGGCAATAACTCCCTTGCTAGTATTTTCTTTATGGTATGTCTGTTATATACAGTTATTTCCCTGATATCCACAGAAGTTTTTGAAATTGTTGGAATAAAATTTTTGTCATTTTAACCAGTTTTTAGCTTACCTAAGTTGAAAGCTCAAGTGAGTTTTGCTTATCACCTTTTATCTGTCATTTATCCATCTGTCTGTCAGTAACTTTTTATATTTTCATCTTCTTCTCCAGAAACACTGGACCAATTTCAATCAAACTTGGTACAAATCATCCATAGGTGAAGGGGGTTCAAATGTCTTTAAATGAAGGACCATGCCCCCTTCAAATGGAAGATAATCACAAAAGTACGAAAATAGGATGGGGTCATTTAAAAATATCCTTCTCAAGAACCACTGGGTCAGAAAAGTTGAAATTTACATGACAGCTTCCTAACATTCTAGTTTGTTAAAATCATGGACCTCAGAGGTAGGGTAGGGATCATACATAGTTAAAATCTTTAAAATCTTCTTTTCAAGAACCACTGGGCCAGAAAATTGGAAATTTACATAAAAGCTTTCTGACATAGTGCAGATTCAAATTTATTCAAATTATGGCCCCCGGAGATAGGATGGGGCCACAACAGAAAATCAAAGTTTTATATGTGACTATATAATAGGTCAAATATTCCTGGAAGTTTGACGTACTTTAATAATAATCTAATCACTATAATCTGAACTATGTAAAATTGATCTATCATATATATATATATATATATCTTATGACAAGACCTTTCATGTTATATAATACCTTTGACTTAGTGACCTTGACCTGGAAGTTTGACCTACTTTTGATAAATATCTGACCTATTCAATATCTCTTGAGGTATTTGAGATAGATCTTTCATATTTTGTGTATAGATTTCTTATGGCAAGGTCTTTCATATCATACCATGATATATAATCTTGTCATCATTGTGTTCACTCCTAAAGAGTCTTTGAAGTAATATTAATGACAAACAAATTATGCACCATAGAAAATATAAAACTGGGACGAGTATATCGCTAGCAACAAAACAAGAAACATCAGCGTGGTAAGAGGAAATTCCAGTTAATTTTGCACCTCGCATACTCCTACTGTAAAGCATCTTTAAGACACAATTCTTGCAGTATGGTTAAATTTTTGGTTTTAAGTGCCTGAACATTGTTTTTGAGGTCATAGTCAATTTTCTCTTAGTCTGTTTAGCTTGTTGAAGCATGCATATGAAATATACTGGGACAAATTGTCATTTTTGACATGGACTGTAATTCAGAACTTCTGACTGTTGTTTGAAAACTTGAAATAAAACTGAAAAAAATTACCCTACGATTTTTCAGTGGTAGTTGACCCACACAACTGACACAGTTCCATTGCAGAGATTGATCCCAAAACTTGTTCCTTGCATGCTTGGCTTGTTGACACTCATGTTTCATTTGAATGAAAGCTATCATTTCATTGGTTCCAAGGTCTAATCTTGGAACCGATGAAAACAGTTTTCATGGGATAATCTGCCAAGGGTTTGTGGGGAGTGGAGTGGACCGAAAACCCTTGGCTTGCGATTATGTGATCTTGTGACCTTGATCTTATACAGAACAACAAGATCATGTTAGTCATATTAGTATTAAGGCAGCTTTGTATTATGTGAATTCATTTTCATTGTGATCCTTTGGTGCTAGGTTGGGGTCACAATTTTTCATGGGAATAAGTATTGATTAAAAAAATCTTTTAAAAATCACACAACAGCTGAACAATGGCAGGGTGTCTCAAGTGAGCGATGTGGTCCATGAGCCTCGTATTATGTATTTTTATTATGCTACTGAATGAAAATGTGCAATTTTCTGATGCTGACATATATTCCTGTTTATGTTTGTCTAATATCTTTAAAATGGTGGTATCATATACATTTTCTTCGATTATTGATTAAATCAAACTATTTTAAGTGAAAATTAATATATTTTTTTCTTTGAACCATTAATATACATGAGGGTGGAACTACTTTAAAAATATCTTCTCCAACAGAAAGGCCATGTTAATTGAATTTATTTTTAAAAATCCCCATGTTATGTGAATTCTAATTAAGTTTAAATGCCAGGCAGCTAGGTTAGGGTCAGACTTTGTCATGGGATTAAAAAAGGTAAAAATCTTCTCCAGAAGAACAGTAGGGCCAGGACAACCCAGGTGAGCATTGTGGCTCATAGGCCTGTTGGTTAGGGAATAATTCTTGTTCTAGAGGTAGATAAGATGACCAATCAATTAAAGCATGCACCACACACATCTTCATCTATCCCCAAAACTAAACAGTTTAACTCCTCGGTGATTTCAGAGTTCTCTTCTTTATTTTCTCAGAAATATATCAAATCATACTATATTTTCTTCTTCCTTGAAAGTAAAAGGACTATATTCTACTTCAGGTCTCTATTTTATTTTATTGAACTCAGTTTTAGGTCAGGGTCTCTGTAGTGCTCTGTGTTTAGGACAGCATGCATGGTATTGCTGTATATTTGATTTTAAAACTTGTAGGGTTGTTGTAGATGCAGTTAAGGTTATTATAGACCCTACACAAATAAATGTAAATATGTACGACAGAATTTCATGTATGATTTAGACTCCATAGGAAGCAAAATTTAAGCACTTTTGTTTTTGATAAAAATAAACATTTCCAGTGATATACAGGGATCAGGTGCCATATATACTAATATTTTTGTAAACAATACATGTATGATAATCAGCATGGACAGTATTATATGGTGGCCTTGTTGATAGGTAGTATGTGGTGGAGTATTTTACACTAGACATACTGGTAGCAAAGAGTGACCTGATACATATCTTTTGAAAAAATAAGGATTGGGGGAAAAAAGGATTGGGGGGGGGGGGGGTGGAAAGGATTGGAGGAGGAAGGAAAAGCTCAGTTTACATCATCTGAAAAAGTTCTTGAGCAGAAGAAATAAGATCCCAAGATCTAGTAAGCCTTACCTAACAAAAAAATGAATAAAATGATATAAATCCTTGTTAATAGACTGAAGTCGATGTTTTGGTGTCCTTTATAGGAGATCCGTGTCAACAGCCTGCTCAGTTAGACCCCAATGTAGCTCCACGCGTAGTTAACGGTAGCAATACCACCCAAGCCCTATTGCTGATAGAGAACTGCACAGCTTGGCAGACATTTGATTACTTCTTTGGGATGGACAGTCATCTTTCATTTCCATTTACTTTCATCTGGCTTGGATTGGCTGTGCCAGGTAAAAATGTCACAGATCTTATAGAATTACATGTATTTATATTTGAAAAATTTAATGGAAAGAGTGAAAATTACGTTTTCAGCTGAAGAACCAAAAAAATTCATTGAATTTAAATGTTCTGTCACGGATATTTTCTGATTGTACCACTTTTTGTTTAGTCACGGTTGGAATAATGCTGTTGATGGCCAGACAGAGAAAGAAAAAGATGATGGAAGCAAGAAAGAAGAAAGCTCACACAGATCGATCAACAGATCCCAATACCTTTAATGGTGAGGGTTACGCTTCTGATACTGTAGTGACTGTACAGTAATTTTCTTTCATTACACAAATAGAGGATCTTGAATGAGTGCTTATGATGTATGAAATTTAGGAAATGAGTTGCCAGATTTATTATTTCCCGAGCCTGGGCGAGGGAAATATTTAAATCTGGCCACAAATTTCGTAAATTTCACATGCCACGAGTGCAAGGTTCTATTTATCACATATCTATCAATAAACGCATATTTTAGGTATTTTCCATTTCATATTTCTGTGTAAGGAAGTAATTTTCAGCCAGTTTGCATCATCTGAAAATGTCCTTGAGCGGAAGAATAAGATCTAAAGATAAACACGTCAATGTGATAACTAAATTGAAATTTCAATCTTAGGATTTTAATTTTTACCTATTTTTACTTCCATTATATCACACAACAGATGAAACAGGAATAAATATGATAAGACTGAAGAACGTTTGTAGTAAAAGTTTTGTATCAATGTCAGTACACGCCGACCTCACCTGACCCTACATAATTTGCATTGTTATTAACCTGTGCTATGAGTTCATATGATTTTTCCAAAACTGCATTATGAACCCAGAAACAGAACTGTTGTGTGATAATATGCTTTATTATACAAGAGGAGTCACATTCATAACAATTTAGATAGCTAGACTTTACGACTGCGGAGGAAATTGTGACTAAAGGGGTATAACTTATACCCATTAGAATTCTTAGTTTGTTCTGTAATAATTATAAAGAGGAATTGGATAAAATTATATTTATGTCGTTTTAGAAATATTAATATAGAATAGTTAAGGAAGCCGTGATGTAGAAGATACTGGAAAATTTTCACTCCTTATTTTCACGCATACACAGTGGAACTGCTGCCCCGTTGAAATTTGCTCGAAGATGTTTCTTGATACTGTAAAGTAATCAATGAATTCATATTCATTCAGTTCTTAATTTGCCTATTTAGAAAAAGGGCAAAATGAGTGAAAATAAAACAGGTGAAATTCCCCCTGTCTAATTTGCATTTTTTGTAATACCTCACAGTTTAGGTATTTTATTTTAATATGTAGTTGTTGAATGGGTTGGAAAGAAAGAAGGAGAAAGAAACGTGGTAATTAACTTTGATAGTCAGAGGAAAAAACTACATGTGAATGACAGACGGGGAAAACCTCTTCGTATGATTGACCTTCGACCTAAACAAGCCACTCAAAGCAAAAGTATCCGTCTCTGGAATGCAGATGACCGAGCCGTTGTGTCCGTCAGAGCAGAGGGTGAAATTGACCTGGTTAGTTACATCTATTTAAAAGGATCTTCGTTCCTGAGCATGGACGTCTTAAGAAAGTTTTGTGAAGTATATTTCCATTATCTGTGCATTAGTTGGTGACAAAAAGTGGGCGTGTATGTGCTTATTAACCCTCTGACTACAATGTAGGTGTATATCACTGTGACAGAGTGAGGTCATGAAATTCTGGCATGAAATGGCCAAGTGAAAATGCAAAAGTGAAAATTATGCTATTGTGTCACATACATGTATAGTCAAGCACATGCTGCATTGTCAGGCCAGTCTTCAAAATGATTTACCAGAGCCTTATATAAAGTCTGCTCTATTGACATTGCAAAAACGTTAATGCATATACTTATACCTAAGCTAACTAGTGCGGTAATTTTCAGTACTATACACAATGTTTCAGGGTTTGTTGGTTTAGAAATAACAGGAAACATGATATCCACTGGTATACGTATTCATATTGCAGTCAGCAGTAAAAACACATATAATGTTATTACCTACTTTGCAGTTAGAGGGTTAACGAGACAAATGACTTTGAATTTTTGCTTTTCTACATGTAAAGTTCAATTTTAGCAGATCAAACACACATTTGCTTGTGGAAGCATCAGACTGTAAACATATATGGAAAAATTCTCTCTCCTCTGAATGAAGCCATTCTTATAAAAGCTAACATTGCAAATGAACAGAACAAGAGAACATGCACTCATTTACTCACAGCACTTAAAATCACATAAAATTTACTATTGCACCAGGAGCAAATTTGCTTTTGATTTTATATGCTGTATAAACGAAGCTTGTGTTTGATTTTCATCAGGTGTTGAAGTTTGCTGATTTTGAGAGAAAGTCAAAGTTTTCAAAGGAATTGAAGAGCTTTGTTGAGGGTATTGGGGCAAGTTATTCTTCCAACAACTTTGCAAAAGCAGAGCTAATTTTCAACAGTGCAACAACCAAAGAGGATCGACAGAAATTGCTAGACAAATTTTTCAGAGTAATTTGTCTGCAGGTAAGGCATTTATCAAAATTGAAATTACGTTGAAATGACAAGTGAGAAATAAATGTTTATAAGTATTCTCATACTGTGTCAGTTAAATCCAATCAATTTCAAATTTTACTGTTTAACAGGCATTTAAAGATAAAACCAGCAAAGAGTTAGATATAGAAAACTTAGATCATGAAACAGCAAAAAAGATAGCAGAAATTCAACTCACTCGAACAGAGTTTGCAGAAGCCTTGGGACTGAAGCCGACCTCAATATTTGTACGAAATATGTTCCTGTTGGTGGACTCGGATAGAAGTGGGTTTGTCAGCTTCCGGGAATTCCTGGACTTCTTTGTGGTATTATCCTCCCGTAAGTTTTAACGTTTCACCTCAAATTTTCTTAATTATCAGTTTGGTAATATGCTTGTCATGATTAAGTATTATCCTCCTGTAAATCTTGATAATCTGTCTCAGTCATTCTTCACTGAATTTGATAATGCAGTAAATATCATCCCCCGTAGGTTTTGACATTCTACCTTAATTTTCCTTAATTGAATTTGATTATTCAGTTGTGTGCAAGTTTTAATTACCTGTAAGTCTCAATATTTGGCATTAATTGAATCTGATAATATGTTTGGGGGTAAAGCATTAACAAGCATCATATACATGAATCAATTTAGAGATGTAAAATGGACTAAATTTTTAATTGCTGAGAATATGATACATATCAAAGATGAAGGTCCATATATTTGATTTGTTTTTGTTTATTTCTCATTTTGTCCACGGGGCCTCCGTGGCCGAGTGGTTAGAGCATCGGGCTCAAAATCACAAAGCCTCTCACCTCTGTTGGCGAGTGTTCGAATCTCGGCCGCGGCGTTATGTGAGCAAGTTTGCCAGTTTACTTGCGGAAGGTCGGTGGTCTCTTCCCAGGTACATTGTATCTGGGTTCTCTCCTCCACCAACAAAAACTGGACGCCACTAGATAACTGAAAAATTGTTGAGTGTGGCGGAAAGCAATAAATAATCAATCAATCAATCAATCATTTTGTCCACAATATTAGCCCTGGAAAAAAAAATCGATTCTCGCGTGCATGTACAACAGTTTTCTAAAAAAAAAAAAGAAAGAAAGATACTAATTAGATGTAATAGTGTTATGTAGTGCTTTTTTGACTGATAGATGAGACCGGAATGATAAAATTAGCATGCACATCACAAGATGAGCAGTTTTTAATGCAGTGATGATGTCATTAGTACGTTAATGACAGTGTTAGATATTTATTGTGTGATGGTGCTCTATTATAGAGGATGCTGAGAGTAAGGTTCATCTGATATTTAGTATGTATGACATCCAGCGCAGAGGAAAACTGTCAAAGAAAGACTTTGCCAACATGATCAAGTGAGTTTACACCGAACCGTCACAGTGGGGAAATAATTACGGCAGTCTTTGAAATAAGCCACTTTTTTAATATAAGCTTCAAATTATCATGCATCTTTGAACTAGATATTACTCAAAAATAAATCATTCTGATAAATGCATCTCATTGGAGTGGGGCCAAATGAGTCTATAAATCTTTAAAAGTCATTCTCATCACTAATGAATGACAAGCAAATAAAGTGTATGCACACAGTTAGACTTGGCAAACAGGCCTCCATTAAAAATGTGAAATTCGTTGGTCTTACATGATGTAGGGACGATGACCCCTGATTGTACTTCATAGACTGTAAACAGGAATGGGCTAAATCATAAACAAAATGAAGTTACCAGATAAAAGATGGTCACCATAGGATGGATAGGGTCAGCAGAAAATTAAAAAAGTTTTAGAAAGCAATCATGTGACATTTCATAAAAGTATTGTTTTAATATTTTTCAATTCAACAGCCAATAAGGTCACTGCAATACATGAATAAATCATGAGAATTTGAAAACAAAAACTCGAGTGGTGATGAGAAACTGCTGACCAGTGATATTCTTATATGAGAGTACTCAGGTGACTGTGAAGGCCTGTGGGTCTCTTGCTTCAAAATGTTCTGTGGTTTAAGAATTATTTTTATCATTGATTTTACACATCACAATACATGTGTGTTAACTAGCAATTTTACACATCACAATACACGTGTGTTAACTAACAATTTTACACATCACAATACACATGTTAACTAGCAATTTTACACATCACAATACACGTGTTAACTAGCAATTTTACACATCACAATACACGTGTGTTAACTAGCAATTTTACACATCACAATACATGTGTGTTAACTAACAATTTTACACATCACAATACACATGTTAACTAGCAATTTTACACATCACAATACACGTGTTAACTAGCAATTTTACACATCACAATACACATGTGTTAACTAACAATTTTACACATCACAATACACATGTGTTAACTAACAATTTTACACATCACAATACACGTGTGTTAACTAGCAATTTTACACATCACAATACATGTGTGTTAACTAACAATTTTACACATCACAATACACATGTTAACTAGCAATTTTACACATCACAATACACGTGTTAACTAGCAATTTTACACATCACAATACACATGTGTTAACTAACAATTTTACACATCACAATACAAGTGTTAATTAGCAATTTAACCCCACAGGTCATTACTGGATTTGTCCGATTCATCGCTCGATAGCAGGAAGATGGAGGAGCTTGTGGCTTCCATGTATAGAGCTGCTAATCTCAGTTATGGAGCAGATATCCACTTCGAAGACTTCAAGAAAATTTTTGCCTCTGAAGAATATGCTGGAACTTTGCAGAAAGCAACTTTAAACCTGGATGGTAGAATTTTAATGATATAAATGCAGGACTTTTACCCCAGCTTTCTGGGTTGTTTAATTTTAAACTGATTAAATGGAATGACAATGTATTACGCAATACAAGACCTACAATATATACATTTGGTGTTTAAAACTTGAACTTGACTAGGAATCCTAATTTTTTTGTGGTGCATTGAAGTCAGAAAGAATTTTTGTTCTAAATCAGGTGTTGGAGATATTGGTCAACAACCAGTAAAGTCTGCAAACACAACCATCAGAGCAAAGAGAGCTACCATAATGAAAAATTACACCCAGTAAGTTCACCTCCATTGTTCGTATATCTCAGGAAATTGTTCGTATATCTCAGGAAATTGTTTGTATATCTCAGTAAATTGTTCGTATATCTCAGTAAATTGTTTGTATATCTCAGTAAATTGTTCGTATATCTCAGTAAATTGTTCGTATATCTCAGTAAATTGTTTATATATCTCGGTAAATTGTTTGTATATCTCAGTAAATTGTTCGTATATCTCAGTAAACAGATATTGTGCGGGTTGTTAGCTACACTATATTTTTATGCCTGTGAATTGATAGGAAATTGAAATGTTTATAGTAGAACTTGTAGGACTTCACAACTGTCAGAATCAACAAACACATAATAGCTGTAAGAAGTAAAAACAAAATATATCTCTCAGTAACAAAAACAACTGTCAGTGACAAAAACAAAACAACAACTGTCAGTAACAAAAACAAAACAACAACTGTCAGTGACAAAAACAAAACAACAACTGTCAGTGACAAAAACAAAACAACAACTGTCAGTGACAAAAACAAAACAACAACTGTCAGTGACAAAAACAAAACAACAACTGTCAGTGACAAAAACAAAACAACTGTCAGTGACAAAAACAAAACAACTGTCAGTAACAAACAGAAAACTGTCAGGAACAACAGCTGTCCACAACAAAGCCAAATCATAGTAACTGTCAATAGCAAAAGTGGAGAAATAGCAGAAACAAAACAAACCTGTCATTGACAAAAGGAAAGCTTAACAACTATCAATAACAAAAGCAAAACATGACAACTGACAGTAACAGAAGAAAAACATGACAGCTGTCAGTAACAGAAGCAAAACATGACAAATGACAGTAACAAAAGCATAACATGACAATTGACAGTAACAAAAGCAAAACATGACAACTGACAGTAACAGAAACAAAACATGACAACTGTCAATAACAGAAGCAAAACATGACAATTGTCAGTAACAAAAGCAAAACATGACAACTGACAGTAACAGAAGAAAAACATGACAGCTGTCAGTAACAGAAGCAAAACATGACAAATGACAGTAACAAAAGCATAACATGACAACTGACAGTAACAAAAGCAAAACATGACAACTGACAGTAACAGAAACAAAACATGACAACTGACAGTAACAGAAGCAAAGCATGACAACTGACAGTAACAGAAGCAAAGCATGACAAATGACAGTAACAGAAGCAAAACATGACATCTTTTAATAAAAAAAATGTTGCATGAAAATTGACAGCAAGCTAACAATGCACCTGGATTGAAATTTGATTAGTTAAACTTGTAATTTCAATTACATGAAGATATTTTGGTAGTTGACTGCTGTATAAACAAAGTATTTCCTAGCACACCTAACAGGCATGGGTAATATTGTCTGTAACGTGGTCTTGGCAATCAAATTTTAGGAAAGGTGCTTCAAAGGCAAAAGGTTTGCAACGTCAACAGAGTGTAGTCCATGTGACTACCCATCAACAGGAATACCCTAAGACACCATTTGCACAGAAGATGTACGAGATCACGAGCTATATCTCCTCCAACAGACTGGAAATCTTTTGGGGAACTCTCTTTACCCTGGTTCTCATTGGAATCTTCTTGGAGAGAGCTTTCTGTATGTTCAGTTGATTGTGAATTTTTTGCTTTTGAATATGTTCTTCATGCTGGTACTGAATGTATCACTAATGGGCTTTTCCATTGCAAATTAAAAAGCTTGGAATAAATATGTTTACCAGTAGATAAGTTGAAAGTATTTGTAGTTTACTCTGATATAATTTTTCAGTAATATAATTGGTGTAAATGATTATGGGAATGAGGTTCACATTGTGAAATCATGAATCAGCCAACGTGCTATAGTACGTACCTGGTTGATAAAAACGAAATTATTTGTTCATTTTGACTAAAATTTCACTAGGTGCTTGCCAATCTCTTGGATATTTCTGACACTTAAATGAGTTGAACTTGGTTTATAATAACCAGTAGATACAATATATAATCTGGATATTTATTCATTTCATTATGATGCCATTAACCACATGCTTTGGTTTTGTTCATTAGACTATTCCTTTGAACGTGAAACGGGGGGACTCCGACGAATCGCGGGTTATGGAGTGACGGTCACCAGAGGTGCTGCTAGCGCCATGATGTTCACGTACTGTTCTCTACTAATCACCATGAGCCGTAACATGATTACATTCTTCAGGGAAACCTTCCTTCATCGATTCTTTCCCTGGGATTCCATGCATGCCCTGCACAAGTTCATTGCATATCAAGCCTTGTTTTCCACATGTAAGGGTCTTAATAAAGATACTATATAATGGGTATTTTCTGCTGGTGAAATATTTAGCAATCCGATCTCTTAAAGGTAGGAAATTATATTCGACGTTTCCAATTTCTGTGGTTGCGCTATACCTATCTATACTTATACATATATTTTTTATGATTGGAATTTTTGTGGATTTTTCTTATCCACAAAAAATAGACAACCACAGAAAATACCCATTTTACAGTATGCTTCAATTCCTATTAATCAACTTTCATTAGCATACTTCTATTTGTGAATCACTCGTTATAAACTTGTTTGCAGCAAGTCACCGTTAATTAGTTTATGGTTACATCTTGTATACTGTAAATTCCTACTTACACACGAGTAATTTATTATTGCGTAATTTTGTGAAAAGCATTACTAGTGAAATCAAATTATTCGCTTCTATTTCTAAATTGCTAAAATACATGTGAAAACTTGATCAATAGAGCGCTCGCAAAATTATATTCTCGTGATTTAACGTGTAGAAGTAATTTCACTATAATAAGTACCCGCGTAAAATAAGGAATTTACAGTATTCATGAATAGTGATTGGTTTATGACAACAAGTATCCATCAGTATCTGTTGAATGGAATTATTGATAATTTCGAGATTAAACAGTGCTCTTAGACCAGTTTCATTTTCTGTTATTTCATGAGTGAAATTTTGCCATGCAAGTTATAAAATTATCCTTATTGTATTTTTACTAGTCGTACATGTGATTGGCCATGGAATAAATTTGTATCACATTTCAACCCAAACATCAGGCGATGCCAACTGCTACTTCATGGAATACTTCCGAGCGTAAGTTTACGGAATATTTATAAATGCATATATTGTATGTGTACTTATTTCTGCACGATATTGTCAAGATTTCCAGATGAATTTAGTGCTGACCATTATATCATGTTCAATGATATTATGGATGAAATAGAGTTTCATACTCTAGAAATTACAGTAAAATAGTTTTTGTGGTTCAGAAACCGCGACTTGAAATAATGGATCCTATTATGTGTACGTCTTGTATTCCAAAGCTATTATGGAAATGAACTGGTGTTCTACAATTGATGTTGTAAAAGAAGAATCATAATTTCTTTTCCAGGACACACATTCTTGCTTCATTTCACTACTGGACCTACACAACAATCACTGGTATTTCTTTATTTTTTCAACACTTCATTTAGTATTGCAGGGTTAATTTAATAGGCATGTTGTTCGAGATAGATTCTATAATGACTGTTCTGTCAATAGTGGAAATTCCGTGATGTTTTTTACAGGTTTGACAGGAGTCATTTTGACCCTGATTGTTATAATCATCTACGTGTTTGCCACGCCCTACGCCCGCCGCAATGCCTTCAACGCTTTCTGGAATACGCATAGTCTCTACATCTTTTTATACATCTTCATGATAATGCACGGACTTGGACGACTGGTGCAGGCTCCTATCACACACACTTATCTTATTGGACCTCTCTTTATATTCATCATTGACAAGTTGATCAGTCTCAGTCGTAAGAAGATTGAGTGTAGAGTAATCAGAGCAGAACTGCTTCCCTCCGGTATGTGAGCACTGTGTATGCAGATATCATAGAATTCAATCAGTTAATTAGCAATATTTCTTCTCTAAAATTTTCCAGCAAAAGAGTTTGCTATATACAGAACAAATGAAAATTATTCATGATTAATTACGACAGGTCAAATTGCAATTCAGCCTATTCCTGACAGTTGTTGATTTAAACTCATTTAATTGGAATATGCATTCACACAATTCAATAAATTTGTCTTTTATAGATGTAACAGCACTAGTATTCCAAAGACCCACAACTTTTGACTACAAATCCGGACAGTGGGTCAGGATTGCCTGTCTGGAACTTGGAGAAAATGAGTACCATCCTTTCACCATTAGTTCAGCTCCTCATGAAGAATATCTCAGCCTTCATATCCGAGCTGTTGGCCCCTGGACCTACAATCTTAGGAATCTGTATGACCCAGACAATCTAGAGGGGAAAACCTCCTACCCCAGTGTAAGGGTCTTGTCAATGTAGAAATTATTTTCATGTATGCAGGGTATATGTTGTTCTGCTGTAGGATTGAATTCTCTGTTCTGTGTTATGTGTGACAGCAAAATTGTATGATAAATGTGAAGGCATTTTGCTTCTGATATGCAACACTAAAACTGATTGATTATATATTGTTTTATGTCCCACTCGAGAATTTTTCACTCATATGGAGACGTCACCATTGCCGGTGAAGGGCCTTTGAGCAGAGAGGGATCTTTAATGTGCCACACCTGCTGTGGTACGGGACCTCGGTTTTTGCGGTGTCCTCTGAAGGACCGCCCCATTCAGTTGCCTCTTACAACAAGCTAGGGGTGCTGAGGATCTATTCTAACAACCCGGATCCCCACGGGTTCACTAAAACTGTGTGAAATGTCTTTGAAAATATTGCATTGCTCCTTGAGTTGGTCAAAGTGGACTATTAGGCAAACATATTTACAGAATTATTTTTGGGATATAGAGGGCAAATATTGTGCAATCATTGTTGTTTTGGGGAAGTTATGTTTGTTGGTTCATGGGTCACCACAAATGTACATCCCCTCAAACAATGAGACACACATTTAAAGATAGATTCTTATCAGGTATTTATGGAAAATTATTTGTCAAAATATTGCTTTTAAAGACAATAATTGAATTACATCAGAAATTAATTAACTAATTAATTTAATTATCCTTTAAACATGATGTGTGTACAATGTAAATAAATCATATTCTATTATAATTATGCAATCACACACCCACGTTCAAATTTCAGTCTAACGCAAAAGAAACAGTCTTTAATTGCATCAGTTTTCTGTACAGTTTTCCAAAGCATGTTAGATTTATGTAGATTGGTTATTAAGGTAAAGTTACCCACAAAATTATATCCCCATGGACCAGTAAAATTTTGGTTACTCACAAACATTGAACCCCCACCCCCCAAACAATGAAGACCACACAGTAAATCATTATAAAACCAGTCCCTGATCACTTTAACAGATACCACTATATGTAATACAGGTTTATGTGGATGGACCCTATGGAGAAGGCCACCAGGATTGGTATAGGTATGAAGTGGCCGTTCTAGTAGGAGGGGGTATTGGAGTCACACCATTTGCTTCCATCTTGAAAGACATCGTTCACAAATCAAAGATTGCTGATCTAAGGTTCCCCTGTAAAAAGGTTTGTTTCATTATCTGATTCAATCGTAGAATCGTGTTCAAGTACATAAATCAATGCATCATAATCAATTCACGATTTTATAGAATCGTGTACGTTAAAAAACACTTGTTTCCCTTGAAATTGTGATTGATTTGAATTTTTGTGGTGTATTGTAAAGATTTAATAGGTGATGTTTACGTATTCTTCTAGGTGTACTTTTTGTGGGTGACACGTACCCAGAAGCAGTTTGAATGGATGACGGATATCATCCGGGAAGTGGAGAATGTGGACAGTCATCAGTTTATGGATACACATATATTTGTTACACAGTTCAAGGAAAAGTTTGATTTAAGAACCACCATGTTGGCAAGTACTGTTAAATATTAATTCACATATATTGAAGGAATATACTATCAAATACACTTAATCAAAGCATCTGTACAAAGTGCCAGATTCTCAGTGTATTTGTGTAAATGTCAATATATCTAATGCATTTTTAATGTGCTTTTTTTCTCAGTATATTTGTGAGCGCCATTTCCAGAAGGTGGCAGGAAAGAGTCTGTTTACTGGTTTAAGTGCTGTCACCCATTTTGGACGACCTAACTTTCAAGATTTCTTGAAATCAGTCAAGATGGAACATCCAAGAGTACGTGACAAATTTATACCACCTTTTACCTCGACACTTTCCAATTTAAGTGCAAGACAGTGCTTTGTACTTTGTGGTTTCATGTTTAATCTTTGACACGTGTTATTACAGGTACGTACCTTTGGCGTGTTCAGCTGTGGGCCACCAAATATGACCAACAACCTTGATAGTGCCTGCACTAATCTCAACAAACGAGAAGGTGCTACGTTCAATCACCATTTTGAAAACTTTTAATTTCCATTTTCAAATACAATTTGACAATGGACAATTTTTAAATGGAGACAATTGCTTTGTTGCTTTTTTTGGTATCATCTTTTAGTGTATGTGCATTTTGATAAACTTTCAAAAACTTTTTTATTGATGAACAAAGTATGTAGCACATACCAATAAACACATATATTTGTTAAAGCGAAAGACTTCTCAGACATTAAATTCTTTTTTCAAAATGTATGTTAGTCGACATCAGATTTCTTTCCTTTCTGACTACATGGCATAGAATTTGCCAAATCATCAGTCTTACCTGAACACTGGTAAGTTCCAAGAAGCTTCAAAAGCTCCATGTGACAGTTAACAGGTGTGCACTTTGTAGTCTCCACTATTTTTATTTCCTTCTTTCTCATTCCCTCCAATATAATCCAAAAATAGATATACATACATGTATTCTGTATTTTTGTACATGAAAAATTTTAATAAATCTATTTATATAAAATTTATTGTTCTGTTATTAACATTGATAAGCATTTCCCACTTTCAATACTTGAAATTTATTGACTGGATGGGTAGTTGCATTTTATTATGTATCGGATTTGGTATTAATGCATGCCCCAATTTGAGTATGTTACAATCGCCAACAAGATGGTATTGTTATATTCACCATCAAGGTATCACTTATTGCCCTGATTATGGGTATACATTATATGTTATGTTCATCATCAAGATATTGTTTAATATCCAGATTTCGGTGTCCAGTTGAAGTTTGGTATCCCGAACAATGATATCTCCAATACCATGAATATGTTGAAGTGATTTGGAAGTCACAACAACTTATTCTTTTAAGTATTTTACCCTCAATATCTCGAATCCTTGGATATCTCAAAGTTTTTTCTCAGTCCTATCGAATTTGAGATAATGAGGTTTGACTGTATTACAGTCGCCATTGTATCATTTGATGTCCGGATTTAGGGATATTATAATCACCATTGTATCATTTGATGTCCGGATTTAGAGATATTACAATCGCCATTTTATCATTTGATGTCTGGATTTAAGTTTATTATGATTGTCATTAAGGTATTAATTATAACCCACCTGTTCAAGCTTGGTATTGGGTGGTACGGATTCTGGTGTATGTATGAGCAATTCCAGGAAACTACCAGTAAAGCTGGGAACAATTCTACACAAAAAGTCATAAAGTTAGATCTAATAAATCGCAGAGGGTTTTTTATTATTATTAGGATAAGTTGGTTCTGCTACATTTGGATGTAATTTCAGATCTGTTGGGTTTTGAATTTTGATATACATGTAATATCTCATAATTCTTCTGTGAATTTTGGGTAGGCGTTTCTGGTATGTTCCTCGAATGAGTCTCAAAGTTTTCAAATAAATTTTTCACTTCTGGTCTTTTTATCCAAAGGGTCAAATTTGATCTGGTTTTCAGAAGTTGGTAATTTTATGCCCTAATGCTTTCTAGGGTACGCACTTTCAAAAATTCTGTGTTTGTTAGTTGTTTGTTGTTAGTTTGATCAAAAAACCATTTCCTGATAATGTTGTTTATCCATATTAACAAGGAACCCCCCTCTCCCTCTTTTGATGACTTTTTTGATAACATGAAACGATATTTTGGAGATTTTTCTGTGTAATATTTGTGACAAATATTGGTTTTTTTTGTCAATTTATATGGGTATGTGAAATTTGTCACGATTGTTACCAAGTTTTGTTTAACTTAACTAATCTACAGTGTACATTTTGTGAGAGAATTCACCTTCATGTGCCCTTCACCCATGGGGTAAATATTAGACACGTTTTCGTAAAGGAATATTTCATTCACAGTTAATTAAGTTGCCGGTCTATAATGTTTAGTTGTTGCAGTTAGAAACTTTGATATTGGAATGTTTTTGCCGTGATTTTAACCCCCCCCCCCCTTCCCATTCTGAGTAACGTGCTTGTCCTTTTACGACTGTTGAAATTCCTCAACTTTCATCTACGGAGCGCCAAATTAACATAAACTAAAATAATTGAAGAGATCTTTGATTATTTGAAAATATCATCAATTCGTTTGATGCGCTTAACAATTCAGTTAAAGATATCTTCAAATAATTAATGATTTCTTCGATTCTAAATTATTTCGCGCATTAATTGATTTGATGATAGCATAAATTATTCTGCTGAATAGATGAGCGCTATAATTGAATTGCTCTCTTCAAATGAATTAATAATATCCATAATTGAATTCATGCGCGCTACAATTCAATTGAAGAGAGCGATAATTCAATTGATGCTTTTATCAATTCAATATATTCACAATTTAATTGACTGAATGGTTTCTTTAATTGAACTGTTGCTTTCTTTAAAAGAATTGATGCACGCATTAATTCATTATACAAAACCATTGTACATTAATTAAAGATATCTTCAACTGAACTGAACGAAGGGATCATCATATCATTTATACAAAGCTCTAAATTAATTTTTGCGAGCAATGATGCGCGCATCCATTGAATTGATGAGAGCAATACTAGAATTGAAGCGCGTATCAAATCAATTATTGCTCTCATCAAATGAATTAATGCGCGCATCAATTCAGTTGATGAGAGCATTAAGTGAAGTAGTGCGTGCATTAAATCAATTATTGCTTTCGTCAATTCAATTGATGTGCGCATTCAATTAACGAGACCAATAATTGAATTGAAGCGCGCATTAATTCAATTAATGAGAGCAATAATTGATTTGATACGCGCATTAATTCAATTGACGAAAGAAATAATGGAATTGATATCTTCAAATAATTAAAGATCTCTTTAAATATTTGAGTTTGTGTTAATTTGGCGCTCCATATTAATCTGGTATATTTACAATTATAATCGGTATTGATTCTTGAACCGTGGCGTGTATTTAACATGCATGTGCTGTAAAATAACTCGCTCACAATTCTCCGTTATCTAAACAAGGCTTGTGCCATGTTTTTGTTTACAGAAAGATTGCTTGATAGAAAAATATGCTTAAAACAAAATGAGATATGACTTACACTCGAAAATATTTAGATGAGTTCAAAAATAAATTGTTAAAAAAATCTGCTATAAACGAAACCTTTACTAGTATATTTAACCTTTGTAAACAAAAACATGACACGGGCTTTGTTTACATAACAAAGAATTGCGAGCTTTGTATCTCGACAACTGATATTCCATTAGAAATACCCTAGTTAAGCATTTTAAACATTAAAATCGGGGGGGAAAATAATATCTTAAAACTTTCAGCTCGAATCGTGTCCATGCTCCTTTAAGGCTTTAAACTTGCATTCAGAAGGTCCACATTTTGGTTGTCAACATAATGAATTATATTTTTAATATTTACCATCAAAAAAAATTTTTTTTTTTTCAAAGAATGTGAATCAGTCCCTTTAATGAATCGTAGTTTTCAGTTTTGCATTTCTATCATGCAAACAGTTTTACTGGATTAAATATATAACACCAAGTACAACTGATAGTTTAATAAAGCGCAAAATAACAATTGAAAAATAGATACAACAGATGTAAAAATTTCAGGAAATATTTCTTAGTACATTTCTTTTGCATATTAAAAAAAGAGTGGTGGATCGACGGGAGTGTGGTAATTGTAATTGTAATTCAATAGCTTTATATAGCGCTCTATTGACCTGCGTCTTCTAAAGCGCTTTACAGATAATATGATAAAATATATGTGAACATACGTTATACTGCACATGTGAATAGAATACAATTTAGCGCCTTATGTAATGAAATGATTACCATGCATAATATAAAACAATTTAAAACAACCCTTAGGAATAATTAAATACATATAAAGGATATGATCATAATACTAAACTACAGGGGTTTTTTTTTGTTTTTTGTCTTTTTTGTTTGTTTTTTTGTTTTGTTTTTTTTTTTTTTTTTTTTTTGTATTGTTTTTGTTAGGTTTTTTTGTTTGTTTGTTTGTTTGTTTTTTTGTTTTTTAAGCCTGTAGTCCGGGAAACAGGATTTGAACAACCATGAATATGCACTGCATGAAAACACTTGAATATTAACTTGATACATTGTATCCTTTGACATTCCAACGTAAAATTTTAAACATTAGTGTCCCTACCCTGGTTCCGATAGTTACGTGAAGACGATTATTAAAGACTGTCTGAACCTCTAATGAACTACGGATCACGATTTTAAAATGTTTATACATTGAAAGAGGGTATTTAAAGATTCTTAAATCAAACTATAAGCTCTTCTTGTTGCCTGGGTCAGACCTTCTCATGGTCTGAACAAACTCTGCTCTGCACAGTACTTGTATAAGCTTGTCGTTATAAAAGTGACTGTCGTTATGGAACCAACTAATAACAGTTAAGGTTATGGCGAGTTTTCTGTCCTTGACAAAGAAAATAAAAGAAAGAAAGAAATTAAAACATCCATTTCAGTTGGTTCTGTAACATGTGGGTAAGGGGTACGCATCTAAGTCGGTTATGACAGGCTAATGAAAAGTCACACTACCCCTGTATTTCATATTGGTGTAGTAAAGAAATTAGGACCCCTAATTACATTTCATCCACACATGTAGGTGTTACTGCACAAATCATGCCTTGAGCAGGTGCCCCCTTTTTGCTTTGATTTTCTCTCATTTGGACTTAATCAGCACCACTCACACACCATCGGAGTACCGTGCGAGGGGATTTAGACACTGTGCACAATCAAGAACACTATCTGCCCTTCCTAAAACTCTACCTTTCATCTGGGGTCATTCACCTTCCCCTCCTGCTACATACCTTTCACTGGACCCCATAGCTTTTAGTCTGAATTTCTTCAGCAACTGACCGCATGTCTTAGTTTCGTATTTTCACCCATCTATATACTAGGCACCATGGTGACACGGACATGTTCAACATTATTTTTTCCACTACGCACTGATGTGGGATATCTCCATTTTTAAGAAAAGTAAGAAACTGTACCCTGTTACCTTTTATGCAGTTGTGATCTGATGCCCTTTGGCGAAATGTTTTGTTTCTCGCAACACCCATACTCAGTAATCAGGTGCAAATAAACTAGAAAATGGGAAGAAAAGTGACACAATGTCAGGACGTGTGGAATGGATGACTGTTGCAGGTGCTTCGGATTATTTAATTTCTACTGACAGCTGAGGTAAACAGCCCGAGCACCTGTTCATAAAATCAAAAAGTAACTGATATAAACATACTCCTACAAAACATGTTCAATCTGACGTAAGTACAGTCCTATATTATAAATATATGTTTATAATATAGGTCTGTACTTTAGTCAGATTGGGCTAAATCCGTGTTTCCGTCCCAGTGTACCAATACATTGTTTAAAATATGACGTCGTTAACAAATCAAACATTTTAATATTTAGCAACTAAAATGTTCAATCCTGCACGATATACCGGATCTTGCACAATCGCTCGAAATCGCGTACTATCGATCATGTAAACGCATGAACGCCGGACGTCATGGTATTTTACATACGGTCGTAAAGAAAATACCAGAGAGAGTCCGAATTAAATGCCTTCATCAGCTATTCTAATTATAGATTGTATGACTATGACGTTTACCAGGGTATATAAACTCCTGCTTCCCCATGCAACAGCGGAACCACTGGGCTTGACCTGCTTCCGTCCTCTTGCTATTATGGGGGTGGATTGGAAGTGGGTTCTTTCACGCAGGAAAAAAATTTAAACGATCATGAATGCTTACTTCGTAACCTCCCTGGATTTTCGCATCTAGGGTCAGTTCCCGGTTCTTGGGCCCTCGCCGCAGCGACCCCGCTGTCGCTTTCCAAGTGCTAGGGGTTGGCGAGGTTCACCCAGGGACCACAATACAACCCACATTCGCGGACGTTTTTGTTATGAGTCGCCGTGATCTTGAGTTGTGTTTGTGGTTCTGGGCACTATCAACATTCACTTACGAGGTAGGTAGATGTAGTAATTAAAATTAATCTTGTGAGGTTGGTTGACAAAATGCCCATTTTCTCTTGAAAGGTAGGTTTGTGAAATACATGTGTTCATAAGATACGAGGTCCTGATTTTGCTTGCTAATTAATTTACATTAAACAATTTTAACAGATAATTTTGTTTCATAAAATTTGAGCAAGTATCTTGTTCTTCATGAAAATAAATTACATTGGGAAATGAGATCATGTAATTCTGCGGTAAGTAATGACACGGCGGTTCTGATAAATATTGACGAAGAAGAATGTGACGTGTAAGTACATGATAACGAAAAGAGGAGGTTACGAAGCGAGACCTATAGGTCCAGTTTGAATTTTGTTCATGTGTGATCCATTGCAGATCTCTGAAATGTCAAATTGATGTTTAAAGTGTGTTGCCAAGGACAGGCACTGTGTTTGACAACAAACATTTAAATATTGATTTGACTTTCAATGCTTCTGCAATTCATTTTTGCTGTGCAGTTTTTGATATTAAAAGAAGATTAAACATTTTAGTTGGTGTTATGGATTGGACTACATGTGATTTGTTAACGGCGTTGTATTTTAAACCATGTATTGATACAGGGGCGAAAATCGGATTAATCAATTTTATGATGCAACATACTAAATATAAAGGAAGTTGTCATTGTGTATCATCCAAAGTACAGTCGTTATCGGAGGAAATAATCGGGTTTAAGATTGTGGAAGATTCGGTTTAATAGGGCAATTTCTAGGTTGATTGAACCAAGGGGAGCGCCCCCCCCCCTTTTTTTTTTATTTGACAACGTTCATATTCTGTGTAATTTGTAGTTGAATGCAAAGAAAGAAAAAAAAGACCGTTGTCACCACCCCCTTTACTATTGAAGTAATAACTGAATGTTGTGAACAAAGAATGTATGCTTGAACTGATGTAGACGAACGCATTCCCCCCACCCCATCCACCATTAGCTTTTCGAAGTTGGGGCTAAAGACCACCGTTTTCATTGGCTTGTCAAGAAGCTGACTTCTCCTTTTTCCTCTAAATTAAGTTAGCCCCCCCCCCCCCCCCCCCCCCCAACTTTGATGTGACTTCGTGGTAATATCGTTTTCGCCCCAGTATCGACTCTAATTTTTTAATATTAATGTTATCTCATCAGGAGTATGAACTCGGTAATTGGGTGCAAATAAAAGTGGGAAATGGGAAGAAAGTGACTCGGTGCCAGGACTTCTGGAATGTAATTGTTAGGCTTACGGGCAATATAGTAGTACAGGTATCTGAATTTTACTCAGTAAATAAATATAAATAGAAAAAAGGGGGTTATCTATATCTAAATACAATTATGTGTATTTAGATATATATAGATAGACCTCCCCCTTTCTCCCTTATTTATAACTATTGATTAAAATTCAGATGCCTGTGAATGTAGTCGGAAAATCTCTCTCTCTCTCTCTCTCTCTCTCTCTCTCTCTTTTTTAATGAACATGTGCAAGACAATATAGTTCTCGTTTATTAGATACACTAACTAGGTTGTTATATTTCCGTATACTTATTAACTCTTCATGTATTTAATAACATTTTGTTATATCAAATATCACAAATGTACACAGGACAAACGAATTGAAAATTGAAGTTAATTAAACTCCAAAGAAGGCGCATAAGAATATTTTTGTAAACAACGCCACAATCTCAGTCTGAATAAAGGACAAAGAAATCTCATGGGAAGACTTTTTAAAGTTCATAATGCTAGGGATACAAGGTAAATTTGATTTAAATAGCTTGCACACTGGTTTGAATTGCGGATTGCCAATTATAGTAGAGAAATGCAGTCATTAACTGCATTCCGAATCGCACGCATTTCGTGATTCTCGGGATTTTACTTCCATGCTGTTCTTTGTACAACACGTCCACACGCACGTGTCGCAACCAAACAATCAGCACCAGCGAGGTACATATTGATTATATCGAAACAATAAAAGGGTGGATATCATTTATTTATATATCAAATAAAAATTGAATCCATGAACTCTCTGCGGGGGGGAGGGCGTGAGGGAAATGGTGAATGACACTTCTCATTCGTAGTGTTGTGAAATGAAATAACTTGTATTATGAGTCGGACATGGTTACAACACACAACATTAGCAATAAAGAGCTATTTACTGACTAGACTTAGACATCATGATATAGAATATATATTGTAGACACTATAACTATATACAATACATGGATAATTCATGTAAAGCACTAATTTATGCAACACAAACTACAAAGGAGATGCAACTATAAAGGAGATCGGATATAAGGATAAGACTTCATACCAACACAAATTATAAACAGACATCATACTTAATAAACAGTATGCTTTGATTTATAGTTAAAGATATATACTATTTTAGCTGCAATTTAAGCGCAAATGCTTCGTGATAACATAAACTTAAAGCAGCACGCTAATAAACAGAAAGAAAACACTAAGAAAGTCAACTAAGCACTAATAAAGTCAATTAAGCAAGCAGTCTAATTAAAAATCACACCTTTTGGACCCGCTCCGCACTGATTTTATTTAGATAGCTATGCAAGTCAACTATGTTGTTGATGGATGAAACATGACCTAGAAGATGTCGATAGGACGGTGATTTTATAAGCTTCCAAAAGCATTGATTGTTTTTATCAAAACAATTATGATCATGCACATATTGCAACACCCTACAGTTTGGGGTATTTCGAATCACATGTGCACACTAATGAGCAGCTGCCCGAATATATGCTCTGCTTTGTAGTGTCTTATATGCAAGTTTTGCATAGTTATTGACGTGACAATGCTAGAGCAATTCAAAGACGAGTGTGGATATATTAGTATCGACCTACATGTGTGTAGATTTCACAGCTATTTTCAGTTGAAAGGACCCTTTGAAGGCAACAAGAGCATGTTGCAGGGAAAACAATATGTTTACCAGTGAAGGAGTATCATTATCAGCTAAGACATGGTGAATAAAAAGTATTCAAATTAACACATACTGGAATGTACAATGGACACAAACGACTATATATAGATCATGATGTTTTTTTCTTCTTCTTTCTTCTTTTTAATGATCTTTCTTGAATAATCATATTGAAAGGGTGATATTTTGCCGTCAAAAGGTTTTATTATATTTTTTTATATAGACATAAAACAAGAAGAGAAGAGAATAATGTTTTGTTTCGCATCCAGACATTTTAGTTTCAGTCATTCTACTGTCGTATATGATTCCAAGGTTATAAAAAGAATTTTAGTCCATATTTTAAAAGTACACTTTAAGTACTCACTGATAACCACTAAGTCAGTGGTTTATCAGTTGTAGGCGGTTGACGTGCAACACCTGCTATTTTTAGTAATAAATTTGATCTTGAGTTTGTTAAATGAGTTTTAAGCCATCATCGTAAATACGTGAAAATGGCGTTTAAGTGCAACCCCCCCCCCCCCCCCCCCCACACACACACATACACTTTTCATTCATATCAAACCCCGAAGCCAATATGGCCCTTTAAGCCTCTGATGTTCTCACTTCTCTTTAAGAACATACGCGACATTTCTGACATTTTCTCATTTTTTCTGTGAGCTCTTTTCAAACATTAATCATTTATCTCTGATTAAAGAGTTATGAAACCTAGCCCCGTTACCAATCTACCTGTGGCTTAAAAATGCTACAAACAGACATATACAGGAACTGTGCTTAATATCTTGTATTATTTAGTAAGTGAGTTGCATACAATGGCTGCAGCCCACACTAGGGCCGCCATTACCGATATCTCTGAATGTTAATTTCTACTGACAGTTGAAATAAGCAGCCCAAGGATATGACGAAATCAAAATTCAACTGATATGAGCATACTACGATGAAACATGTTATATTTAATAAGCAAAGACTAACACTGAATTTTGCCCAAAGTTTTTGCAAAGCTCAAACGAAACCCACTATATCAACGAAATTAGTTTTTGATCTTGAACATATTTTATTGCTAGATGTTGTAACAAAAGGATTAGGTACAAGTTCTTAAAACTTACAGTACCCTCTCCTATGATAATAAGATATACAAAATAATGTTCAAGAAATGAAACACACTCGTATCAAAAGTCAAAATATGATGAGATTAATTGCATAAATCAGGTATATAGCAAATCATGTCAGTAACTATGCATGTACAAAACATGATATAATTTACATGTAGTACGTACAAAATATCATATTAACTCAAAAAAGAACCAGGTCTCTTTATGAATAAATGCACATTAGAAAATAAATACTCGGGTTTTTTTTTGGTACTGATTGAATTATCTCCCCATAATAACACGTGTGTGTCAACTATATGTATAGTATTCATTCTAAAAATAGCATTAAATAAAACATTTCTTGGAGCAGCGTATTTCGCACATGAGAAAAGGAAATGGTAGGCATCTTCTGTTTTACCGTAAGTGCACAAAGGACTGTCAATGATGTTGCATCTAAATAAATCTATATTCAATACACAGTTGTGGCTTCTCGAATGAATTACATTCCAATAGCGTTCACTGAAAAAGAAAAAGGATGGAGGGGTGATTTTTTTTTTTAAAGATGTAAGCGGTTTTTAAATGAGCTTAGTGACGTGGATTGTCTTATTTCTAGGTGCAAAGAATTCCATTCACGTATCGCTCTTGTTAAAAAAAAAAAATTATTTATAGATGTATGATCTGCATTTAGGGATGCAATAATTGTGTGATTGTCTGGTAACGTAAATTGAATCATGTAAAAGATTGTTTGGTATAATTTCTTTCAGATACTCGGGTACCATATCATGGTGAATTTTATACATAATTGTTCTTAATTTTGCCATTCTTCTAACGAAGAGCGGTTCCCACTCAGTTTCGAAATAAAGAGATTCCCTTGATGACAATGAAGTTAGACCAGTGACTATTCTTGCTGCTGCTAACTAAATTTTCAAGTTTTTCAGAATCCTGACTTGAACACCCACCCCATACTTCAGAGGCAAATTCCAGAGAAGGTCTAATGAAAGTAGTGTATAAAATTACTAAAGATTTAGAACTGACCTTGAACTGTAATTTTTTAAGTAGTCCCAGTTTCTTATAAACATTGGCTAACAGCGAATCGATGTAAGTTGACCATGTGAGATCATGTGAAAAAATGATGCCCAGATGTTTGTGTGCTAACTCAAAATCTAAGGTGCAAATTTGAAAAATTAGACAAGGGAATATGTATTTTTTGCAATAAAGAAGGCAGCGTTTGTTTTTGAAGGATTAGAATTTAACACCCATTGTTTAGACCATCGTTCAAATTGAAACATAGTAATAGCTGTACTTCCGAGTTTTCCCTATGCAATTTCAGAAAATGTCTGTTACCTGGAGTACGTAGTTAACTAACAATTGTCAAACTTTATCGATGACAAACAATTTTCTAAACTTTCCCAGTCTGATTAAAATCAGACCATAAGATCGCTACACTAGTATAGCGATCTACGTGAGCGGATCTTAGGATCTGATTTTAATCAGATTGAAACTATACTGAAGTATGTGGCTCAAGTTAGGATTAATATCACAGAAAGTTTTATGAAATGCGTTAACATACATCTCATTGGTTCAAAGACAACCCCAAACTTTTACTGCACCCCTTCAGAAATTTCTGGATGGAGAGAATTTATTTTATGAATTACAAAAGATGAAGTTGTTTGTTACATCATTCAAAATTTTAAAACTTAACAATATATGATTCCACTATAATAGTATTAAAATGTAGTAGGTGTCTAGGATAAGATCAAATAAAGAACCATGCTTAATAACACTCGTCACCAACCAATAAAAATTATGAAATTTAAGTACGTATATATATATATATATCTATATCTATATATATATATATATGTGTGTGTGTGTGTGTGTGTGTGTGTAGTACACTAGAGACACGTGTAACTTGTCTCTTGCAACTCACTCTTGAAGAATTTGTAGCAAATTAGAAATCTGGATATCAGCAGCTCCACCTAATTTGTTCAAATGCTAATGTGTTGATCTCAATTTAAAAAACGTATTTTGTGATATTTATTCATTCATCCAATCCTGGGTTCTGTCGGGCATACAAGGCACAATACAAGATAAAACACAGAAAACAAACAAACAAACAAACAGACAGACAGACAGAGTGGAGTGAGCTATCTTAAAGTATATTGCGTATCTACAATGCATGATAAGATATGACATACATTTGAAGAAATTATGCCAGAGTTATACATTTGACATCTTACACCGCTGTTCATTATTTTGAAGATGTGATTAAAAATTGATTCATCTTGATTAACAACATGATTTCCTCATTTGACATTATATGATTTATTATTCTAAATTGGAGCCCAATTGGGCATGATACAGATATGATTCACTTACAAATACAAGACCAGTATATCTAGTATGATATAACAATATGGAGGGTTGGCTACCTATTATGCTTCATGTAATAATAATATAACTAACGTAGTACCACCGTGTACCCTAATGCAAAGCAGAGAGAATTAAATGATAATTATTATAATGATCTCTGCATTGCAAAGGATACCGCGTGACGATGCAAGGCACTAACTATTACAATACATCAAGTGTTTGTAATTTGACATAAACCACAGAAAATTTTCTTTATTTGATATATTCAAAAAAAAAAAAAAAAAAAAAAAAAAAAAAAAAAAAAAAAAAAAGAAAGAAAAGAAAAGAAAAGAAAAAAAAGGTAGTATTTTATCAATATCACGAAAAAGGTCCGCTTCTCGTTTTCATATAAAGGAATCAATAAGTGTGTGTATCTCGTCTTGCATGTTCTTTTGTTTCTCTCGGGTACAGGTATATCTTTCTTATGATTGGAGTTTACAGTTTATATGATCGGGTTCAAGAACCGAGATCATGTGACTGGACTGTGACACAAGGAGGAACTACAATTTATCGTTGGTTATTTTCATCCGTAATAACACCTCAAAGTCTGTTCTGTACGTGGTAATATTTAGAAAAAGGTTCTTGTATGTATAAACCAATTATGCTGAAAGCATGACGTTGAAAACTGTGATGGTATTTGCAACAACATTACAATTGTTTACATGAACTGATGAAGTGATTAATGAATATTTTTGTGACGAGTATGTTAGGAGAAATTGGGATAGCTCTAGCTGCAGAAGTACACAGATACAGTGAGCTAGGCCTTGCTATTGTTTGTCATTAATATTATGAAGCTATATACAAATTAATGTAAACTAAATAAATGTAACAGGTCCAGCACAATCTCTTTATTTAGCTATATATCTTTATTTAGCTATATACTTTATTTAGCTATATAGCTTTATTAAGCTATATAGCTTTAGAAAGATATTTTAAATAGCTTGATTTAGTTAGTTTAGGTTTAATTAGACTGACTTTCATAAGTGCAGTGTGTGTGAGATAGAGCTAAAAAGTAGCATATTTGAATGTGTTTATATATAGAACTAAACATAACATTGTTCTAATTAGAGTTCATAACAATATATTGTTTTAAGAATTTTCATGAAAAGAGAATTTCTTTTGTGTTGTTATCTGTTCTCTATCCTGTGTGCATTGAAGCATAGATAAATATGATGACTTTGCAATGCAAATTTTATTTCCAATCCATTATTATTTTCATCCTCATTGATTTATTTTATTTTGAAGATGGGATAACTGTTGCTTAA